>CAKJTW010000038.1:13000000-13427500 GCA_917880005.1 Nanger dama
TCTTTCTTATCCATTCATCTGTTGATGGACACTTACTTTGCTTCCATATCTTGGTGACTGTAAATAAGGCTACTATGAAATGCTGCTATGAATGAAGTACATTTATCTTTTTACATTAGTGTCTCTTTTTTTCCCCCAGATATATAATGGATGGCTCTTCTTCATATTTTCAATTCCAATCTAAATGTCACTTCAAGGTCAGCTTCTCTGATGACCTTCCTATATTGCAGTTAGGACAATTTTCCTTGCAAGTAACAGAGATTTTAGTTTGAATTGACTTATAAAAAGGTTTATTGTCTCACATAACTAGATGATGTGTCATAGATGTGGCCACAATTCAAGCAAAATGATGAAGGTCTGTTTTCCATTTTTTACTCTGTTTCCTTAAAGTTAGCATGGTTCTTCTCTTCTTCCCAGAGCCTGTCAAAAACTCATCTAGAGTCTGGAAATTGAGTCAAAAATACACATTGGCCTAATAATTCTGATATGGGTCTTGTACTTATTTATCTTAGGTCATTTTTGCAGAAGCAGAATCCAAGTTAGTGATTCAGGTGGTAAGAGCTGTTTGAGAAATACCTGTGAGATATCAAGCACCTTTCTAACTACAGTAGTATAAAACTAGAAATCAGTAACAGGGGAAACACTGGAAAATGTGTGGAAATTAAACAACCAATGAGTCAAAGGAGAAATCAACAGGAAAAAAATTTTAAACTATCTTGAACCAAAGGAAATTGGAAACACAGTATACCACAACTTATGGGATGCAGCAAAATTCTAAGATGTGAGTTTACAGTGATAAACACTTACATTAAGAAAAAGAAAGATCTTAAGTAAAAAATCTAACTTTATACCTCAAGAAACTGGGAGAAGGAGAACAAACTAAGCCCAAAGTTAACAGAAGCTAAAAATAACAAAGATCAGACTAGAAATAAATGAAATAGTGACTAGAAAAACTGGCAAAACTAGAGCTGTTTTTCCTCAAAAAATAAATTGGCAAACATTTAGGTAGACTAAAAATAAAAAAAAAAAGACTCAAAATAAGAAAAGACTCAAAATTATTACAACTGATGCCACAGAAATACAAAGGATCATTAGAGACTACTATGAACAATTCAGTTCAGTTCAGTAGCTCAGTCATGCCCGACTCTTTGTGATCCCATGGACTGCAGCGTCCAGGCTTCTCTGTCCATCACCTCTCTCAGAACTTGCTCAAACTCATGTCCATCGAGTTGGTGATGCCATCCAACCATCTCATCCTCTGTAATCCCCTTCTCCTCCTGCCTTCTATCTTTCCCAGCATCAGGGTCTTTTCCAACAAGCCAGTTCTTCGCATCAGGTGACCAAAGTATTGGAGCTTCAGCTTCAGCATCAGTCCTTCCAATGAACATTCAGGACTGATTTCCTTTAGGATTGACTGGCTGAATCTCCTTGCAGTCCAAGGGACTCTCAAGAGTCTTCTCCAACACCACAGTTCAAAACCATCAACTTTTTAGCACTCAGGTTTCTTTATGGTCCAACTCTAACATTCATACGTGAGTACTGGAAAAACCATAGCTTTGACTAGATGGATCTTTGTTGGCAATGGACAGTTATATACCAAAATATTGGACAACTTAGAAAAGATGGATACATTCCTAAAACCTATCAAGACTGACTCATGAAAGAAACAGAAAATCTGAACAGACCAATAACATGAAAGAGATTGAATAATAATCAAAAATTCCCCAACAAAGAAAAACTGTAGACCACATGGCTTTACTCATGAATTCTGTGAAACATTTAAAGAGTAATTAATATCACTCCTTCTCATACTCTTCCAAAAACTGAAGGGGGAGGGAACATTTCCAAGAGGAAATAATGGAATTTTTCTGCTTCCAGAGTGGCTCAGTGATAAAGAACTCACTTGCCAGGCAGGAGACACAGGTTTGATCCCTGGGTCAGGAAGATCTCCTGGAGAAGGAAATGGCAACCCACTCCAATATTCTTGCCTGGAAAATCCCATGGGCAGAGGAGACTAGCAGGCTACAGTCCATGAGGTCGCAAAAGAGTCAGACACAACTGAGTGACTAATAGCAACAGCAGCAAGTATTCCCAGATATTTTACAAGGACAGTGTTTACCCTGGTATCAAAGCCAAAAGGATGCTACAAGAGAAGAAAACTTCAGGCAACTATCCCTGATGATCATAGATGTAAAAATCCTTAACAAAATACTAGCAAACCTAATTGGTGGCACATTAAAGGGGTCATACACCATGATCAAGTGGGATTTATCCCTGAGATGCAAGAGTGGTTCAACATATGCAAATCAATAAATGATGATGCACCACATTAACAGAATGAAGGATAAAAATCATATAATCACCTCAATAGAGCCAGGCAAAGCATTTGACAAAATTCAACATCTTTTCATGATAAAAATCTCAATAAGTTAGGTATAAAGGAGTGTACCTGAACAAAATAAAGGCCATATAGACTTGTCATATATACAAGCCAACAGCTAACATCATACTTAGCAGTGAAATACTGAAAGCTTTTCCTCTAAAATTAGGAAGAGAAGGATTCTCACTCTCATCACGTCTATTTAACATGGTACTGGAAGTCCTGGTCAGAGCAGTTAGGCAAGAAAAAGAAGTAAAAGGCATCCAAATCAGATAGGAAAAAGTAAAATTATCTCTTTGCAGATGACATAATCCTGTATATAGAAAACTCTAAAGACTAATAAAATAATAAGCAAATTCAGTAAAGTTTCAGGGTACAAAATCAACATACAAAAATCAGTTTCATTTTTATACACTAACAATATGCTATCCAAAAAAGAGTTAAGAAAGCAATCCTATTTATAATAGTATCAAAAAATAAAATACTTAGGAATAAGTGTAGCCAACAAAGAGAAAGATCTGCACATTGAAAACTATAAAATGCTGATGAAAAAAATTGATGAAGGCACAAATAAATGAGAAGACATTCAAATGTCCTACTCCTAGTTATTGTTATATCATCCTGTTTATTTCCTTCAGAGCACTTTCCATCATCTGTAATTCTCTTGTATATTTATTTATTTATTTGTTTATTGTCTAACTACTGGAATGTAAGTCCTATGAGGATTGGAACCTTATTTCTTTTGTTCACTGTTGTAACCTGAAAATGTATTGGCAGGTTTGGTATGAAATATGTTGACTATGTTCCAGATGGAACTGGGCACAGGGAAGTCCTAGATCTGTCACTCTCAAATTATAGTCCTGCCGGCCAGCAGTATTAACATCATCTGGGAACTAGTTAGTAATGCAAATACTCAGGCCCCGCTCCAGACCTAATGAGGGAAGAACTCAGAAATCTGTTTACCAAATCTGCTAGGTGAATTTGAAGTTCAACAAAGCTTGAGAATCACTGCTCTAGAACAATTTGACCTAAAACATGGGATTTACAATAATTTAGGACTACATTACCATGCTAGGGCAATACACTAAATTTTAACATAGTGAGTAACCTGTATGTTATTAGTTTCTTTTTACTTCTCTGAAATGTAATCAAGAAAAGAAAGAAAATGTCTTCATCTCTTGTTTAAAGAGACATTTGAAGAGACACCTTTGTTGGCGCTTGGGAGGTAGGAGTGGATGAGCTAATGGTATTAGGATTTTTCAGGCCAAGAGAGCATGTGCTACTCTAAGGACACTCCTCATTATTTACATCCTTCTCCTCATCTACAACCAGCTCCTTGCCCTATACATGCAGAGTTATTATTATTATTTTTTTTCATTTTGACTGTGCCTCATGGCTTACAGGATCTTAGTTCCCCAACCAGGGATTGAACCCGGGTCATGGTAGTGAAAGCTCCAAGTTCTAACCACGGGACTGCCAGGAAATTCCCATTATAATTTTTAATAATCTTGGGTTTTGGTATGGTTTTAAACATCTTACTGAATACAGTTGATTTATAGAGTTGTGTTAATTTCTGCTGTACAGCAAAGTGATTCAGTTATATGTGTGTGTATATATATATATTTTTCTTTGTCATATTCTTTTCCATAATGGGATATGGATATTGAACATAGTTCCCTGTACTAAACAATAGGACCTTGTTGTTTATCCATCCTATGTATATACTAGTTTACATCTGCTAATTCCAAATTTCCAGTACTTTCCTCCTCACCCCTCTCTCCTCCATAGCAACCACAAGCCTGTTCTCTTTGTCTGTGGGTCTGTTTCTGTTCTGTAGATAGGTTCATTTGTGTCATATTTTAGATTCTACATATAAATGATATCATATGGTAGTAACATTCGGTGTGTGTGTGTGTGTGTGTGTGTGTGTGTGTGTGTGTGTGTGTGTGTGTATTACCCACCAATAGTATAAGAGGGTTCTAGTTAGCCACATGGCTGCAAATGGCACTATTTCATTCTTTTTCATGGCTGAGTAACATTCCTGTGTGTGTGTGTATTTCCCACCAATAGTATAAGAGGGTTCTAGTTAGTATGACCATTTTAACAATGTTAATTCTTCCAGTATAAGAGCGTGGGATATCTTTCCGTTTCTTTGAATCATCTTCAGTTTCCTTTGTTAGTGTTTTATAATTCTCAACATGTAAGTCTTTCACCTTGGTGAGGTTTATTCCTAAATATTTTATTTTGTTTTTGCTGCAATAAAGGGATTGCTTATTTACATTCTCTTCCTGATATTTAATTGTTCACATAAAAAATGCAACCAATTTCATGTTAATCTTGTTTCCTACACATCAGTTCTAGTAGTTTTTGTGGGAAGTCTTTGGAGTTTTTTATTTATAGTATCATGTCATTTATATATAATGAAAATTTTACCTCTTTGAATACCTTTTACCAATTTGAATGCATTTTTTCTTTCTTTTCTTTTTTGTCTAATTTCTGTGGCTAGGACTTCCAGTGCAATGTTAAAGAGAAGTAGTGAGAATTGGCATCCTTGTCGTGTTTCAGATTTTAGCAGGAAGGCTTTTGTTTTTCACCATTGAATATTATATTGGCTGTGAGTTTGTCATAAATAGCTTTTATTATGTTGAGATATGTTCCCTCTATACCCTCTTTGGGGCTTCCTTTGTGGCTCAGCTAGTCAAGAATCTGCCTGCAATATGGGAGACCTGGGTTTGATCCCTGGGTCGGGAAGATCCCCTGGAGAAGGCAAAGGCTACCTACTCCAGTATTCTGGCCTAGAGAATTCCATGGACAGTATAGTCCATGGAATCACAAAGAGCTGGACACAACTGAACCACTTTCACATACTCACTTTGATAAAAGTTATTATGAATGGATGTTGACCTTTATCAAATGCTTTTTATGCATTTCCTGAGGTGATCATGTGGTTTTTGCCTTTTCTTTTGTTGATGTGGTATGTTACATTTATTTATATATATTTAACCATCCTTATGACCCTGGGATGAATCCATCTTGGTCGTGGTATATAATCTTTTTTATGTGTTGTTGAATTCAGTTTGCTAATATTTTGTTGAGAATTTTTGCATCTATATTGATCAAGGATATTGGCCTGTAATTTTTTTCTTGGTAGTAACTTTGGTATTAGGGTGATGGAAGCTTCATAGAGTGTCTTTGGGAGTATTCTTTCTTCAACATTTTGGAAGAGTTTGAGAAGGATTGGTATAAGTTTTTGTTGTGTGGTTGGCAGAGTTCACCTGTGAAACCACCTGGCCCTGGATTTTTGTTTGTAGGGAGTTTTTAAAAATTGCTATTATAGAATCTGTTTCACTTCTAGTGATTGGTCTGTTCAAGTTACCTATTTCTTCTTGGTTCAGTTTTGGTGGGTTGTATGTTTCTAGAAAGTTGTCTGTTTCTTCTAGGCTAGGTTGTGAAATTTGTTGGCATGTAATTGTTCATAGTATTCTCTCTTTTTAAAAAAAATTTTCTGCAGTATCAGTTGTGATTTCTCCTCTTTAATTTCTTATATTGTTTATTTGGATCTTTTCTCTTTTCTTCTTGGTTTGCCTGGCTGGAGGTTTGTCAATTTTGTTACCCTTTCAAAGAACCAACTCTTGGTTTTATTGACTTTTTTCCTATTTCTTTTGATTACTATTTATTTCCTCTCTGATATTTATTATCTCCTTCCTTCTAATGACTTGAGGTTTTGCTTGTTCTTTTTCTAATTTTTTTAGGTGGTGGGTTAGGTTGTTTATTTGAGATTGTCTGTTTGTTTCTTAAAGAAGGCCCATATTGGTATAAACTTCTCTGTAAGAACTGCTTTTGCTGCATCCCATAGATTTTGTGTGGTTGTATTTTTCATTGTCATTTGCCTCAAGATATTTTTAAATTTATTATTTGATTTCATCATTGACAGTGTAGTTTCAGAAGTGTCAGAAAGACTGCAAAGAAAGTACAGAGATTTCGCATGTATACCACCACACCCAGTTTGCCCTATTATTAACATCTTATATTTGTATGGCACATTAATAAGCCAATATTTATACACTGTTATTAACTAAAGACCATATTTATTAAGATTTCATTAGTGTTTATATAATGTCCTTTCTCCTGTTCCAGGATCCTATCCAGGATACCACATTACAATTAGTCATCATATCTCCTTAGGCTCCCTTTGGCCATGACAGTTTCTCAGACTTCTCTTGGTTTTGATGACCTTGACAGTTTCAAGGAGTGCTGGTTGGGTATTTTGTAGAATGTCTCTCAACTTGGATCTGTCTGATGTTTTCCTCACAAGTAGACTGGGGGTTATGGTTTTGAGGAAGATCACAGAGGTTAACTGTCATTTTCATCACATCAGATCAAAGGCAGAAAGTATCAACATGATTTATCACTGCGGATGTTGACCTCGATCTGGAGCCTCAGCTAGGGTAGCTGGAGAAGGAGGATGGATTTATGAATGTTACACAGGAAGGGTTTTCAGAACTTGACATTTATGTAGATTTTGGGAGGATGGTTGGAGTGGAAGGAAAAGGAGAGGGAGGAGCTGATGGTGGTGCCCTGTGCCAGGAGCCTCCCTGCATACCCAGCCAAACCCTGGTGAGAGAATAGGGTGGAGTGTTGGGCCAGGGAGGCTCAGGAAAAATGTTTGGGCATCTCTGCTTAGGCTGGGCCAAGGGTGGGGGGCTTTTCTGTTTTGCCGTGGGCTGAGCTGCTGTCTTCATAGACATGGGGCTTATCCAAGGCGATCATTTCCAGTCCCTGCAGCAGCATCCCCTTCCTGAACAAACACAGGAGGGCAGCTTGGAAAAGCACGAATGTGATGACTGAAGCCCTGTTCACCTTGGCTGGGTAAACACTGCCTGGGAGTCAGACATTGTTTTCCCCAGCTTTCTTAGGTGCCAGGGCCTGTGGGGAGGTGATTTCTCTCATGACAGCCACACCCCAGGTTGTTCTTTATTAGTCACAGCACATGCTTCCCTCTGCTTGGTTATGTTCCCCTGATGTTCTGCACGTCCCACCATCCAGCTGTAAGTGTTTACCCTCCCCAGGGCTGGTTGGACTGAACAACATCTCGTGCAACTCGTTCTAAAGGAACAGCTGGGAATCGGGTTTAAATTGTGGATTTTCAGCACGACTAAGTTAAAAATGCCTTAGACACTTTCATTTATGGGTGCCAGGGAGAACAAGCAATGAAAGGAGGAAAAAGTGTGTTAGTGTGTTTCACTTAAATCAGAAGTTCCATCTCCTTCCTTCAGAAGTCACTGGTGTCCCAGTGATTTTTTTTTTTTTTTTTTTTTAAATGTGAGAGCATCCTGTTTGGAGATGAGGGCATTCAGTGGCTCATTCTGGCTATCAAGAAACAAAAACACAATTGCTTCTTTAAGGGGTGGAAGGATGGCGTTCTTTTGACAACTGTTCCTAGGCCCAAAACTCTCTCAGAATGTCAATATCAAGTTCAGTGTCACGTGAAGGCAAGGGTTTTCATCCTTTCTACACAGCTATTTAACCCTTTATTAGGGTAAAGGAGAGCCACAGGATAAGAAATAATCTCTTCTTTCAAACAGGCTCAGTTATCAAAAGACTTTTCTTCCTGATGGAAGTGGAAGAGTGGAAGACTTTCTTCCACACTTAGCCACCTTGACCCAGGGCTCCTGTCCTGTCTTCCCAGCAGGCAGTTATCCCCACTTGATAAAAGGGGAGACAGAGGCTCAGGGAAGTTGAGTAACTTGTCCTCAAATCATAGTCCTTGGCAACTTGAGCCTGTTACGTGACTGCAAAGCCTGGATGGAATCTCCACCACTGCATTGAGCTGCTACCAAAGAGGGCAACATCCATAAAAGGGATCTCAGCAGAGGCTGGGGAGAGCAGGACCTCAGTGATGGGAGCTGGATATGCTTTCCATGGCCACCTGTACTATTCACTTGTTGTGTGACATTCAATAGCTTACTGAAATGTTCAATATCATAGATGACATGCTTGTGGAGCCTGGTACCCTCTCTCCGGGATTCCACGGTCGTATGGTATTTCCCCAGCAGGCACTAGCATGCCATATTTTAGGGATGCTAAAGATTGAAAGAGGAATTTGCCAAGCATAGGCCCCAGCATCACCATACTCAGGGAAGTCCTGGCCCAGACTGCTGGCAGCCCTGGTTTGCCAGAGGCACCCACTTCCACCATAGGGTGCAGTTAGAACAGAGGGGGCTCAGGAAGCCAGCTCTGTCCTCTGTTGTTACCAAAGGTTCTGGGTAAGCTAGCCTAGCTTTCAGGCCCCACCCCTTACATAACATTTCCACTACAAGGTTGCAATTATTTTTAATTTGAATATGCAGAAAAGTACAAATGAAAAACCAATAATCACTCACATTTCTGCAACCCCAAATTAGCCAGTGTTGATATATTTCCTTCTGGTTTTATTTTACATATTCATACCTTAAAAATACACAAAACTACAGGATAGGTAACTGCATTGTTCTTTGAAACAATTAGAATCTGGAATAAGCTAAATTCCTAATGACCATTATTTCAAATCCTAATTCCTCTTCCTCCATCTAGAGAGGAGGAATGTGTGCATCTAAGTTTGTGTGCATTCTCACAGCATTAAAACACACACATATATAAAATATAAAGAATTTTTGCATGCATGTTTTCTCTCTATAAATGGTATAGTCTGTCTCATTTTGCAACTTACTATTCTTCATTCAGTATATTTTGGATACATTCATTTTGATACACGTAGATGTAATTTATTCCTTTTCATGGCTTTAATAGTACTCTATTTTATGAGTAGGCCACATTTTATTTATGAATACATGCACTTGAATTTTCAATTTTTTATTATGAATGATTTTAAAATAGACATACTTGTCCTTAGGAATACCACGCTGCACAGCTCTGGAAAGTTCCATTTACAGCTCTGTGTATGTGACTTCCCAGAGCTGTGCAGAACACAGCCTGCCTTGCTGAACTTGGCTGTGCCAGGGTCTCCTTTATTCTTTCTGTTGACAATATTTATTGAGTGCCAAGTGAATATAGGGCATTGTTCAAGGACTTTGCTTGTATTAATGTATTTATTTCTCTGAAAAGTCCTAAAATGCAGTGTTTTTACCATTCTTATTTTTCAGACGAGGAAAATGAGGGGAGTTGGGGACAGTCAGTGGGTTAGTTAAGGTCACATGTAAGCTGTAAGCTGCAAAACTGGCATGGTGACTTGGACAGCTTGAACCCTGAGTCTCGGTGCTGAACGTTGCATTAAAGTCTCCCTTATGTTTAACTCTGTACTTCGTGGGTGTCCCCTTCTCAACTGTGAACCCTTGACCGTAGGGGCCATGAGAGCTACTTATTTTGTATCTCCAGTGCCCAGATGTATAGACCTTCATTGCTGCTGCTGCTAAGTCACTTCAGTTGTGTCCAACTCTGTGCGACCCCATAGATGGCAGCCCACCAGGCTCTCCCGTCCCTGGGATTCTCCAGGCGAGAACACTGGAGTGGGCTGCCATTTCCTTCTCCAATGCATGAAAGTGAAAAGTGAAAGTGAAGTCGCTCAGAAATGCCCAAACCTCAGCGACCCCATGGACTTCCAGGCTCCTCCGTCCATGGGATTTTGAGCGGACCTTCATTAGGGGCACAGTAATGTTCTGTGAATCACTTTACTCATTGTTCAGCGCTCCTTTCCTAATTAACTTTTCCTCTTCCTTTCCTCATCTCTCTTTCCCTTCAAAAGCATCCTTCTCCTGTCTCCTTCCCCATAACAAGCCGAACCCCTCGCACAGGCTTTGAAAAGTGACATCTCAGATGCACGAAGAGGAAAGCTTTTTAACTCGCCCCAGTGCGGGAAAGGCTGTTGTATCAAAGGGCAAAGGAGGACTTGGAATTTTTGCTGAGCCTCAGGAGACCCAGTCCTGCAACTCTGTAGATCCACAGCGGAACAGGAGGCTCTGCTCTGCTCATACGTTCAGGGGACAGTACTTCTAATTCCGTCCTTCAGCCGGCAGGCACGTAGGCAACTTCCTCTTATAAAGTCGGTTGTAGCAACTAAACAGGTGCAGATCTGAGGAAATGCAGGCCAACTCGAGTGAAGTCCCGGCTGCGTGTGAGATTAAATTGATCAGGGACTTTCCTCCCTTAATTTATTGGCTTCAGTCTCCCCAGTCTGCCCTGGATTCGACCTCTGCAGCTGGAGCCGAGCCCCCTTCTCCATCTACCTCCCCACCTCTCAGAGAAGGTGGGAGGGGAGAGTCACCAGGTCGGGCCAAACTGCGGCTCCAAGTGGGAAGGCACACAGGGACGAGGGCAAGGTCGAGTTCCCGCGGAGGATCCGGTAGGGGAAAGGCGAGCTCACCCCACGTGGCTTTCAAGCCCAGGCGCCCCTCCCGCCAGGCCACAAGGGGAGCCCTCAGCCAGGAGCGCCGGGCGCACAGAGCCGGCGGTACGTGCAGGCGGCCGGCGCTGTCGAGGGCACCCACCCGGGTTTGGGCTGCGGTCGAACGCGCTGACTCACGCTCTCGCTACGTGAGCTGCGAGCCGGCCGGGGCCCGGCAGGGCGCCAAGCTGGGGCCGCCGCCCGCCCGCGCGGTTATTTATTTATTCGGGGGCAGCTGCGCGCGCAGGCGCCGTGCGCCCTGACAGTCCCGGCCGCCGCCTGCCAGCGGAGGACTTCATCCCCCGCTGGCCCGCTTGCTGCGGAGGTTGAGCATCTTTATGACTTGATGGCTGCTCCCGGGCTGTAATCTTTGATCCCCGGCGATAGCACCCAGGGATTTCTGCTAGGAAGGGGCAAACAGGGTCATGTTAGTCTGCCCTGGCGCAGGGGCCTTTGGGCTAGCCGTTCCTTGCTCCTGAGGGACTCCACGGGGCCCACGCCTCTGGGTTTGCATTTTACTTAAGGAAAGAGCCATCTCTTAGTCCACGTGCTCTACTGCATGTTTTCATCTCAGTTGATCCCCAAACAACCCTGTGACATGGAAATGATAGGAAGGGCAAGCGCATGTCAATCCTGTTGACAGATGAGGAAATCAGAGCTTGTGTTTAGGTATTTTATCTTTTGACAGAACGATTTACTATAACTTTTATATATAGAAGTACTTAGCTTTGGATAATAACTTTGTGTTGGCATAGCCTGTTTTTCCGACGTCTCCTATTCTGTGTTCAATGGAAAGACGAATGAAAGTGGGAAAAGGAGGAGTAGGGGAGAATGGAGAGTTTGTATTAGTAGGTGTGAAATCTCACTATCTACAGCTCTGGTGTCTTTTGGTAGGTTTAAGTAGAAACAGCTGAGCTTAGAGTAACCAGTGTTTGTGGAGTAACGGGCCAGTTCTCAACTCTACCAAGTGAGTCCTTGGATGTCTGTCGCGAACGTGGCAGGGCCTGGAGCCGCTAGGCCTGCATCTGGATCATGACGCCCTGGTTACACCATTGAGAGACTCGGCACAGGGCTGCGGACATCTCTAAGTTTATTTTCACGTCTTTGCGTTGCTGTGAGGCTCAAGATGAGAACGTGTGCGGAGGGGTCTCCTTAACTACCATAGTCCACAGAAATGAGACATGGGTTTTTTTTTTCCTTGGTCATACAATACCAGAGATGGAGAGTGAGAGACACTGTCTACCTCACAAAGTGTGTGTCGCTCTTGTTTGCTCCTCTTGGGGTAAACCATGGAGACCATAGTTTCTATAGAGGCAGTAGGAGCAAAATTGAGATTCATTCTCATGGAAATTCTGTCTCTAGATACCGAGTCCTAGGTTACACTGCAAACACACAGCTAAGCCATTTGTGGAAAACTTTTCAGTTTTGCATATTTTTTCGGTGGTGGTGGTGGTGGTGGGGTTGTTATGATTTCTTTTCATCTTTTTTTTTTTTCCAAAAGGGGCAGAGGGCTTGCCAAACTCTAGATTATGAAATTAGCACATGCTTTCATAAAAGCAAATGAAAATATAAAGAGAAAAATCTTTGTATAATCCAACATTCATATACCAGTAATGTTAGTATTTCAGGTATATTTTTGTCTAGGTATTTAAAAATTCATTTAATATAATTGAGACCACAGTCTATGTTGTATTGTTTGCCTTGTTTAAAGTTGTAGCATGTTTTCTCATGTTATTAAGCCTTTTGTAGTCAATTTTATGATTTTATGAATTTTTTTTCAACAGTTTCCCTGTCGTTGGAAGTTTAGGTTGTTTCCATTTACTCTTTTTCTTTTTTGCTGAGCAATACTTCAGTGAATATCTTTGTGTATAAATATTTGACCACTTTATTTATTATCTCCTTAGCATGGGCTTCCTGAAGTGGAATTTTTAGGTCAAGTAACATAAACATTTTCGTGACAAGATCACATTGCTAAGTAGCAGTTTCCATGAGTGTAGGGACTCTATCTGTCTTCCTTACTACTGCATTGTCAGCATCCAGCATGGAATTGGTTCTTCATACTCACAAATCAGTGAATGAAAAATTGTCACTTGGAGCAGAACTTGCCTAGGAAATATCAAAGCTAAAGATTGTGTTTCATCCCAACTGGTTCTAACGTGCTCAGACTAATAAAGGACTGTGAACTTTAAGGGACTCTCCCTACCCCCAACCCCCAGAGTTGACGAAAGACTTTTCTCACTGGTGAATAATGGGACTTATTAAAACCAAGTGCCTACCTAGAACACTAGTTTTCAGTGCTTAGTTAAAATTATCACCAGGCATTCCTCCCTAGCACTTCAAAAACAAAAAGAGAAACAAACCTCCTCCCCATATTCCCCCTTCTCAGCTTTTTCCTCCTCAGGGAACTAAGTACTCTGCTAACATCAACACTGGTATGTGTTTGCTTGACTCAACTGTGATTGAAGGCAAGCAAACAGACAGATGAACCGCTGGTGATCTTAGTCTTTATTCTTTGACAGATGAGTACTGCCAAACTGA
This sequence comes from Nanger dama, assembly GCA_917880005.1. Classification (NCBI taxonomy): domain Eukaryota; kingdom Metazoa; phylum Chordata; class Mammalia; order Artiodactyla; family Bovidae; genus Nanger; species Nanger dama. Next base: position 13,013,299 of record CAKJTW010000038.1, read on the forward strand.
AATACATAAAGTGTTTAGCAATCTACATTCTACCACCAGTTCCTAAGCATGCTTCATTGCTCCTTTGCTAACGTTACATATCATTTTCATAACCTTTGTAATTTAATGGAATACAATGTGAGATCTGTTTTGCCTATTAAATGAGCTAGACTGAACTTTTTAATACAGATGTTGTGATTATCTACATTGTTACTTATTTATCATTTGAAAGCTTAGTGGTTTAAAAACTCAATTTGTGTGAATCTTTTATACACCTAAGGGTGTTACAGGATAAATTCTTCATAATATTTTTAAAGTGAAGCAATGCCAGGAGGATCCTGATGCAACACATTATTTTTCTCCCTTTATTTTTTTAAATTGAAGTATAGTTAATTTACAATGTTTTGTTTCAGTTGTACAGCAAAATGATTCAGTTATACATATATTGTTTTTCAGGTTTTTTCCATTATAGGTTATACAAGATATTGCATATAGTTCCTGTGCCATATAGGTCCTTGTTGTTTACATATAGCATTGTATGTATGTTGAGGGCTTCCCAGGTGGCTCAGTGGTAAAGAATCTACCTGCTGATGTAGGAGAGGTGGGTTCAATCCTTAAGTCAGAAAGATTCCCTGGAGTAGGAAATGGCAACTTACTCTAGTATTCTTGCCTGGAAAATTCCGTGGACAGAGGATCCTTGTGGGCTACAGTCCATGGACATGACTGAGCACGTATATATGTTAATCCCAAACTCCTAATTTTTCTCCCTACTCCTTGCCCCTTGCTATCTTCCTTGGTAACCATAAGTTTGTTTTCTATGTCTGTCAATATATTTCTGTTTTGAAAATAAGTTCATTTGTATCATATTTTAAGATTCCACATATAATATGGATTTTATACTTAGACAGGTACCTTACTTGGGCATAGCACTTGTCTTTCTCTGTCTGATTTACTTCACTTAGTATGATAGTCTCTATGTCCACCCATGTTGATGCAAATAGCATTATTTCACTCTTTTTTATGCACAACACATGATTTTGATGTATTAAGTTTTTGAAGTAACATTGTTTAAATCACTTCTTGCTGGAGGTGTTCTTAGGTGGAGTGGATAGCTTCCAACCACTGGGGTGATCTAAGTAAAGGCTGTTTGGTTCCTTGGGAAGGACTGAAACATTGAATGAGAGGTTGGACTAGAGACCTTTAAGTTTTCTTAAAACCTTGAGATTTCTTCAAGGATACAAGCCTAGCATGGTTTTGGGGGCCAGTTTTCTTTCTATTACTCTGTTAGATTAACTAGATCCTATAAGAACCAAAGGATGATTTCCTGAGTCTATTACCATTTGTTGAGAAAAAGTGATAAAAGAATGTGAATGTGCTTTGCATTGCTGCTGTTTCCTGGGCCTTTCAGGACTTTATCAGAAATAAACATGCATTTCTACAGAAAGTTTTACATGAGGAAGATTGATTTTGCAAACTATTTCTAATTCAGCTTTTGTTCTCTTCTATGTGATAAAAAATCTATAAACTTATATTTTACATATTTATTCTTCAATAAATTTTCTGTATTATATGCTATTGCATGTTTGCATACACATAGCTATGCATGATTTTGCATAAAAACCATGTATACTGTATTTGATAGGTAATTCAAGAAAATTTTTTTTTTAAAGGTGATTGCTTATGTAGTCTTCATTTATGTGCCTACTCTGGAACTTTCTTGAACATAAAAATCAGCTTCACTGTGTTGTCTCTGTGGGTTTCTATTGTGGTTGTACTTGATTGCTGAATCTTGACACAACATAAATGACATAGGTCTCATAAATGCATTTATTATGTGAAAACTGTGTGTTCTGACAGTGCTTATATTTCCCTTACAGGAATGCTCATTAGCATTGTAACTGCATATTACAGTTGCCAATCTTCCTTATAGATTATAAATTTTGGGAAGGGGGAAAGGAGCAAGTAGGACTTGATCCTGTTATATCCCTAATACTTGGTTTATATTCTATGAAATCTATAAAATTTTGGTGTATTTGTTGAATTGCATTACATGTAATAAATTACATGTAAAAACTAGATGTGCACATGTGCAAGAGGTTGTGCATTTGGCGTGTGTTGAGAAAGCTGGCTGGGTAATCTCTGGGCATACATGGGGTCATGGTTAGGAAGAAGTGAAATAATTTGTGCACCTATGAGTTAGTGGGCACTAAGCTGGCCTGTTGCATGTGTTACCTTATTTAATTCTCACAACTACTCTTCCAGAATGTTTTGATTTTTATTTTTACAAAGGAGGATTCTATGGTTTAGAGAGGTTGGTTTACTTTGTCAGTGAGTAAATGGCAGAACTGGAACTTGCTCCGAGTTCGTGCTGGCTTGAAAATCCAGGTTCTTTTCTCTTGACCAGGCTGACTGCAGTAAGCAGCCTAGCTGACTCTGGGTAGAGTAGGGGCATGGTGGGGGAAGGTGTGCTGATTTTGAAAGGACTTGGTTCCAGAATCGTAGATGAATTTTTTTCTTTGAGTCTCTCCTCTCCACACACTTTCTTTCTATTTCTCCATGCCTTTTGCTCCAGCTCTCACTTGCTCAAGAGCCCAGTGCCTTCACGATGCCTACCCCTAGCTTCTGATCTCTTGTAAATAAGCCACATCTTCTTTCCTCCCCGTCCAGCTCTAGTATTTCCCATCCATTTAATGGGCTAAACACCTCTGGAAAAAGGATGAGAGAGTTGTTACGTGATTTCTCTTCCTCCTCATGTGCTGTTACATACAGATGCTAGTTGTGGGGATATTAAAGTTGGCAGGAAGGGATATGGACAAAAGAATATTTTGTCCCTTTAAGTAAAACCATGGGTGGCAGTCACTTACTCTCTGAGCAGGGCATGAAGGGCCCTCAGATCTCAGAGACAATAAGAACTAACATTTGTTTGATAAATCCAAGTGAAGGCCTATGTGTACTATTGTTCTTGGCGCTTAACATGTATTAGCTCTCTTCATCCTCCTAACATCTCAGTGAGGTAAGTGCTAGTATTGCCCACAGAGTTGGTGAGAGGAGAGTTGGGAGTGGAACTCTGCATGTTTGACTCTGGTGCACCAGGACACTCAGAGCAGTAGGAGCAGGTAGGGAGGAAGGGGGAGAAGGCAAGGGAGAGGGGAAGATGGGAGATAGAGTAAGAGAAAAAGAGAAGCTTTTTTTTTTTTTTTTTAAAGAGAACATATATTGTTTCTATTTAGTATGCTTTTCATTAATTAATTTCTGCATTGTGGGCCAGGGTTTTCAAAGTGAAGTACAGTTGATCTATAATATTGCATTAATTTCTGCTGTATGGCAAAGTGATTCAGTTACACACACACACACACACACACACACACACACATAAACACACACAAACACGTTCTTTTTTAGATTCTTTACCGTTATGGCTTATCACAGCATATTGATTATAATTCTTTGTGCTATACAGTAGGACCTTGTTATTTACCCATCCCATATATAATAGTTTTCATCTGCTAATCCTTCAATTTCAATCCATCCCTCTCCTACCCCTCCTACCTCTTGGCAAACACAAGTCTATTTTCTGTGTCTGAGTTTGTTTCTGTTTCAGAGATAGGTTGTATCAGATTTTATTTGATTTTTATGTATTTATACTTGTATCCCTTTCTAAAAATTCATATTGGAGTACAGTTGATTAACTGTTGTGTTAGCTTCATGTGTACAGCAAAGTGATTCAGTTATACCTGTATCTATTCTTCAAATTCTCTTCTAATTTAGGTTATTGTAGAATATTCAGCAGGGTTCCCTTTGCTATACAGTAGATCCTTGTTGTTTCAGTTTTAAATATTGCAGAGTGTATAGGTCAATCTCAAGCCCCCAATTTATCCTTCCCCTCCCACCATTTCCCCTTGTTAACCATAAGTTCATTCGCTAAATCTGTGAGTCTGTTTCTGTTTTATAAATAAGTTCATTGTATATGTGAAATCACATGGTATTTGTCTTGCCCCATCTGACTTTTTTCACTTAGAATGATACTCTCCAGGTGCATCCATATTGCTGCCAGTGGCATTATTTCATTCTTTTTCACAGCTGAGTAGTATTCCATTGTATATATGTACCACATCCTTATCCATTCATCTTTTGATGGACATTTAGGTTGTTTCTGTGTCTTGGATATTTTGAATAGTTCTCCTGTGAACATGGGACCGCATATATCTTTTTGAATTATAGTTTTTTCCTTATATATGCCCAAGAATGGAATTGATGGGGCATGTGGCAACTCTATTTTTAGTTTTCTGAGGAACCTCCATTGTGTTCTTCATAGTGGCTGCCCCAATTTACATTCCCACCAACAGTGTAAGAGGGTTCTCTTTTTCTCCACGCCATTTCCAGCATTTGTTATTGTTAATGATGGCTGTTCAGAGTGGTGTGAGGTGGTATGTCATTGTTTTTTTGATTTGCATTTCTTTAATAATTAGAGGTGTTGAACATCTTTTCATTTGCCTGTTGGTCATCTGTATGTCTTTGGGATGGAACCAAAGCAAAAACAATACCCAGCTGTGGATGTGACCGGTGATAGAAGCAAAGTCCGATGCTGTAAAGAGCAATATTGCATAGGAACCTGGAATGTCAGGTCCATGAATCACGGCAAATTGGAAGTGGTCAAGCAAGAGATGGCAAGAGTGAACATCGACATTCTAGGAATCAGCAAACTAAAATGGACTGGAATGGGTGAATTTAACTCAGATGGCCATTATATCTACTAAAGCGGGCAGGAATCTCTCAGAAGAAATGGAGTAGCCATCATGGTCAACAAAAGAGTCCGAATGCAGTACTTGGATGCAATCTCAAAAACGACAGAATGATCTCTGTTCATCTCCAAGGCAAACCATTCAATATCACAGGTATCCAAGTCTGTGCCCCAACCAGTAACACTGAAGAAGCCGAAGTTGAACGGTTTTATGAAGACCTATAAGATTTTTTAGAGTTAATACCCAAAATAGATGTCCTTTTCATTATAGGGGACTGGAATGCTAAAGTAGGGAACTCAAGAAACACCTGGAGTAACAGGCAAATTTGGCCTTGGAATGTGGAATGAAGCAGAGCAAAGACTAATAGAGTTTTGCCAAAAAAATGCACTGGTCATAGCAAACACTCTCTTCTAACAACACAAGAGAAGACTCTCCACATGGACATCACCAGATGGTCAACACCGAAATGATTGATTGTATTTTTGAAGCCAAAGAAGAAGAAGCTCTATACAGTCAACAAAAACAAGACCAGGAGCTGACTGTGGCTCAGATCATGAACTCCTTTATACCAAATTCAGACTTAAATTGAAGAAAGTAGGAAAACCACTAGACCATTCAGGTATGACCTAAATCAAATTTCTTATGATTATCTAGTGGAAGTGAGAAATAGATTTAAGGGCCTAGATTTGATAGAGTGCCTGATGAACTATGGAATAAGGTTTGTGACATTGTACAGTATACAGGGATCAAGACCATCCCCATGGAAAAGAAATGCAAAAAGCAAAATGGCTGTCTGAGGGGGGCCTTACAAATAGCTGTGAAAAGAAGAGAGGTGAAAAGCAAAGGAGAAAAGGAAAGATATAAGCATCTGAATGCAGAGTTCCAAAGAATAGCAAGAAGAGATAAGAAAGCCTTCTTCAGCAATCAATACAAAGAAATAGAGGAAAAGAACAGAATGGGAAAAACTAGACATCTATTCAAGAAAATCAGAGATACCAAGGGAACATTTCATGCAAGGATGGGCTCGATAAAGGACAGAAATGGTCTGGATCTAACAGAAGCAGAAGATATTAAGAAGAGGTGGCAAGAATACACAGAAGAACTGTACAAAAAGATCTTCACGACCCAGATAATCATGATAGTGTGATCACTCATCTAGAGCCAGACATCCTAGAATGTGAAGTCAAAGCATTGCTACGAACAAAGCTAGTAGAGGTGATGGAATTCCAGTTGAGCTGTTTCAAATCCTGAAAGATGATGCTGTGAAAGTGCTGCACTCAATATGCCAGCAAATTTGGAAAATTCAACAGTGACCACAGGACTGGAAAAGGTCAGTTTTCATTCCAATCCCAAAGAAAGGCAATGCAAAAGAATGCTCAAACTACCACACAATTGCACTCTTCTCACATGCTAGTAAAGTAATGCTCAAAATTCTCCAAGCCAGGCTTCAGCAGTTCATGAACTGTGAACTTCCAGATGTCCAAGCTGGTTGTAGAAAAGGCAGAGGAACCAGAGATCAAGCTGCCAACATCTGCTGGATCATGGAAAAAGCAAGAGAGTTCCATAAAAACATCTATTTCTGCTTTATTGACTATGCCAAAGCCTTTGACTGTGTGGACCACAATCAACTGTGGAAAATTCTGAAAGAGATGGGAATACCAGACCACCTGACCTGCCTCTTGAGAAATCTGTATGCAGGTCAGGAAGCAACAGTTAGAACTGGACATGGAACAACAGACTGGTTCCAAATAGGAAAAGGAGTCCATCAAGGCTGTATATTGTCACCCTGCTTATTTAACTTATGAGAAATTCTGGACTGGAAGAAACACAAGCTGGAATCAAGATTGCCGGGAGAAATATCATTAAACTCAGATATGCAGATGACACCACTCTTATGGCAGAAAGTGAAGAGGAATTAAAAACCCTCTTGATAAAAGTGAAAGTGAAATTGGAGAGTGAAAAAGTTGGCTTAAAGCTCAGCATTCAGAAAATGAAGATCATGGCATCCAGTCCCATCACTTCTTGGGAAATAGATGGGGAAACAGTGGAAACAGTGTCAGACTTTATTTTGGGGGCTCCAAAATCACTGCAGATGGTGATTGCAGCCATGAAATTAAAAGACACTTACTCCTTGGAAGGAAAGTTATGACAAACCTAGATAATATATTTAAAAGCAGAGACATTACTGTGCTGACTAAGGTCTGTCTAGTCAAGGCCTTGGTTTTTCCAGTGGTCATATATGGATGTGAGAGTTAGACTGTGAAGAAGGTAGAGTGCAGAAGAGTTGGTGTTTTTGAACTGTGGTGTTAGAGAAGACTCTTGAGCGTCCCTTGGACTGCAAGGAGATCCAGCCAGTCTATTCTGAAGGAGATCAGCCCTGGGATTTCTTTGGAAGGAATGATGCTACAGCTGAAACTCCAGTACTTTGGCCACCTCATGTGAAGAGTTGACGCATTGGGAAAGACTTTGATGCTGGGAGAGATTGAGGGCAGGAGGAGAAAGGGATGACAGAGGGTAGATGGCTGGATGGCATCACTGATTTGATGGATGTGAGTCTGAGTGAACCCTGGACGGGGAGGCCTGGCGTGCTGCGATTCATGGGGTCGCAAAGAGTCGGACACAACTAAGCGACTGAACTGAACTGATGTCTTCTTTGGAGAAATGTCTGTTTAGGTCTTCTTCCCATTTTTTTCATTGGGTTTTTTGTTGTTGTTGAGGTGTATGAGCTGTTTGTATATTTTGGAAATTAAGCCCTTGTTGTTTTCATCATTGACAAGTGTTTTCTCCCAGTCTGGAAGTTGTCTTGTACTATTTTTTTTCATTGAAGTATAGTTGACTTCTAATGTTGTGTTTCATGTATACAACAAAGTGATTTATACACATATACACACACACACACACACACACGCACAGCTATTTGAAAGAAAGATTTGACAGTGGCTTAGGAATTTGACTGAAGATGAAACAGAAAATAAGTTTAGCCCTCGAACTGAACTGTTTCAAAATTTATTAAAGAGAGAATTTAGAGCAATTAGAGTGGGAAGAATTAGCACTTGTGCCAAGGGGCCTCCACCCATTTGTTCAGGCAGGGTCTGCTTGAACATGTTCCCCATAGAGTGGGAATACCATGGGCCAGGGATCCACCACCCTGTAGCTGATTACAGACAGTTTATTGTTGGGTTGGAACTTGCTGGGGAACATAACCAGCCAGGAGGGAGCCCAGAGGGAATTTGCCAAGGGATAATATGGGGGAAGCTTCCAGGCTGGGAGTGTGAGCCAGAAAAGGGGAGGAAATGAGCCTTTCCTGGTGGGTGGATTCCACCCAAATGGAAATCCAAATATGGACCTCTAAGAGCCTGAGGGTCACAGAGGGGGCCTGGTGTGACTGGGAATCCCCAAGCCAGGCTTGTTCCAGAGCTGAGTGGATGTGGATGCCTAGGAAGCCTCCTCATCATTACAAAGCATTTATTAAGTCCTAAGTTGTATTAATTTCTCCCAAAGTAAGTATTTCTGGAAAAGAGATTTAGAAGGTATAGGAGCAGCATTTTCCTGGGTAAGTGGTTAAAGGCAGGCTGCCAGGCTCCCAGCAGCATTTGGTGCTGGGTAATCAACTCTTCTGGCTTGCCTAGGACTGTCCCAATTTTTGCACTGAAAATTCAATCTCTCTTTCAGAAGGCTCTAGACACGGCTCCCGTGCCCCTCCTGAGAGAGGCCTTCCCTGACTGTTTTCTAAAGTAGCATCCCATCCCGTCCCCAGTGGTCACATCCTACCTCCTTACCCTGAGAAGACTCATTCCTTGAAATCATCTTGCTTATTTGTTTATTAACTCTTCTCCAAAACTAGAATGTAACCTCCAGGAAGACAGGGACTTTGGCCTGTTTACTGTTGTATTCCTAGCACATAGAACAAGACTGGGCACAAGAAAGGACTCATTAAACATTCACTGGATGAATAAGCACTTTTTATTTGTTTCCAGTGCTGTGCTCAGCTCTAGATATATAACAGTGAGTAAAATGAGAAATGGCCCTTGGACTCATGATGCATATTTAGTGGAAAAGAGAGATATTAATGACATATTTTCGCTTAAGTAAAATTGTAACTGGTATGAGTGTACAGATGACTAGGAGCCTAAAGGAGAGGTACTGATGTTTTAGGAAGGTACAGCATTGTGTGGAAGAGTCTGGGGCCCAAGGGTAGTGAAGACTGACCCAAAGAAGTGATGACTGAGTTGAATCTGAAGGTTGGAGAAAAGAAATGCAGTCTAGAGTCTAGAAAGAGGGAACTCCACATCCAAAAGCCATGTGGCAGAATGGAGTGGGTTTGTTTGGAGAACAAACCCTGTGATTGGAGTGCAGAAGGCAGGGGGACTCATGGTACTCTGTGAGGCCAGACTGGAGAGGCAGGAGCAGCCAGAACACTCATGGCCTTTGGCAACTGGATACCTGGCTGAGGACTTGGCTATTTTTTTCCCCTAAAATGGGGAAATCACTGAGGGACTTTAAGAAGGGTGTGTGTGTGTGTGTGTGTGTGTGTGTGTGTGTGTGTGTGTGTGTGTGTGTGTGTGTATGTGTGAGAGAGAGAGAGACAATTAGTCTTATGTATTTTTAAGTGCAGATTTGTTAGATTATCAGGGTTCTTCAATCCTGGTGGTCAAATGGTTAAAAATAATCAGGGAGTGGACTGTTAAAATATTCACAATGATAAAATTAGCTCATAACCTTAATTCTTTCCTCTTCCTATCTGTAGATGAACTAAATTCCTGTGGCCTTAATAAGGGCAGAAATATGGGGAATAAAATTTGTGGCTAAATAGTATTTTGAGGACTCCTAGAACTGATCCTTCAGAGAGAACATAAAAGTGAAGAGCCACTGTATTCAAAGCACTCTTCTAGGCACTGTGGGAAGAAAAATAGGAAACCACATGAATGTTCTTCCCCCTTAGGCACCTTTGATGTTTGATGAGAAGTATGCAAATGAAAAAGCATGGGTCTGACCTAGAAACAAGTTAAACAAGAACTGCTTCCTGGAGATACCCAGGCCCATGTTAACGTACAACTTCCCCTGAGAGCAAGGTTCACATCTGAATCATTCATGTTCCTCCCATAGAAGTTAGCCAAGTGCCTTGCCCAAGAGACGTGCCGAATGAAGTTGACCTGATCGCCTGAGAGAAGAACCATTAGGCAACATACAAGTCAAGCCTCTAGTGATGCTTCTAAAAGAATGTAAGCTCCGTGAAGATGGAGTTTTGTGTCCATTTTTTGATTGTTCACTGCCGTGTCCCCCAGTGCCTAGGATATTGTCGCTCAATAATCTTTATTGAATAAATGGACTTTCTGGCTTAAGTGAGAACCTCTGGAATGATCAGATGGCTTAGTGAGAAATTGGTAAAGTGAAGGAATGGCCCCTCCATATGATGGGCTGTTATTCAGCATCTACAGAGTGTGTCACAGAAGAAGCCTTACTAACTAGGCAGGATAGTGAAAGCACAGGCTGTGGAAGCCAGATGTCACTCATTAGCTGTGTCCTTGGAGGAGTGATTGAACCTTTCTGTAATGCAGTTTCCTCAACTGTAAAATGGGCATAATAACAGTACATATCTTGGAATACTTATGAGAATTAATAAGTTAATGCATAATGAGGTAATATATATAAATAAGACAGTGCTTGATACATAGGAAACACTAAGTGAATATTAGTTTAAGTGTTTTATATATATTGACTCTTTTTTAATTTTGGCTGTGCTGGGTCTTTGTTGAGGTTGGTTGGGGGCTTCTCTAGTTGTAGCACATAAGCTTGTTGCCCTATGGGATGTGGGATCTTAGTTTCCCAACCAGGGATTGAACTTGAGTCCCCTGCATTGGAAGGCAGATTCTTAACCACTGGGTAACTAGGGAAGATCCTATATTGACTCGTTTAATCCCCACAACGATGATATGAAGTAGATACTGTTATGACCCCTATTTTATAGTAAGTAATATATAATGATAATTTCTCTGAATGTGATGGGGGAGAAACTGGAAGTTTTCTTGGAGAGGAATGACATGATCTAATTTATATTTTAATAAGATCAAGATATCAACCATGTTGAAAACAGACCAAGCAGGGTGGAAGGGAGCAAGGACAGAATTAGGAAGACCACTTAGGAAACTAGAGCAAGAATCCAGGTGGGATTATAATGTTCAGTTGCATCTAGTGGCAGTGGAGGTGGTAAAAAACCATCAGATTCAGGATAGCTTTTGGATAGGACTCAAAGGATTTGCTGATGGAATAGACAGGAAGCATGAAAGAGATGAGTCATGGGTGAATGCACGATTTGGGATCCAATCAACTAGAAGGATGGAATGGCCATCTACTGAACAAGGAAAGACAGCAGGAGAGTAGGCTTGGAACGGATCATTTGAGATGCCTATTTGTCACCCAAGTGAGATAGATGATGGGTAGGCAAGTGGAAATACAAGTCTGGATGTCAGGGGAGAGTTCTGGGCTGCAGAGCAGAGTGTCGAAATCATCAGCCAATGGATGATATTAAAGGCCATGTTATGGGATAATATCACCAAGTAAGTAAGAAGATAAAGAAAGCAGAAGTCCAAATACTGAACCCGATCAATAGAGGCTGGGAGATGGAGAACCAGTGAAGATTCTAAGGCCTGTCAATGAGGCAGGAGGAGAGCAAGGAACATGTCAGATCCTGGTACCCAACTAAAGAAAAGACTTAAAGTGTTTCCCATGCTTTTACATTTAATCTTGGAAACACCCTTATCACTTTCATTAAAGCTCACAGAGGTTGGGTCCAAGATGCATTTTTAGGAGAAATTGGCATGGAGACCAAGCCCTCTAATGCTGTGTCCAGCACTCTTTCACTGCCTGGGTAAAAGGGAGCTCTGCCATGTCTATTTTTTTCAGTTATTCCCTCTCCCTAAAAATGATCTGTTTTCAACTAGTCGTTCAACTTGTCTGCCTCAGTACAAAAACCTATTTGATATTTAGGTGAGAGTGCTGTAAAGAAGACAAAAAGGAAATAGATTTGGTAGCTCCATGGTCAATAGTTGAAGGAGAAGATAGAATTAGTGTAATCCCTGCTTAGAGTTTTCAGTTTGAAAGTATCTGACCTTATGATATTTAAATAGAGAATGCTTTTGAGTCTGAGATCCAAGTACCAGAGGATTACTGCGTAGAGATGTGTGTGTGAGAGAGAGAGAAGAAAAAGAGAAATAGAGACAGAGAGATGAGCAAAATCACTTGTCAATCTAATTAGCCCTTTGGCTCTGTGCACTGACCTGAGATGCCTGGACTCTGGTAGACCTTTTGGACTCCTCAGGGAGGATCCTGAGGTCAGGCAAGTGAGCGGTGACTGAGATGACCCCACTAGGGAGAAAGAATGCAGCCTTAATGATATATCCCCTGCTTGTTCCCTGGTCCTTGTAGAGAAGAGGGTGCCCTACAGGAAGTCAACTAGAAATCTAAACATGCTTTACCTTCTCCATCTTTTCTGTCTACCATCTTCTGCTTGTCATGAACTTGGAACTGTGAAACAGAGTTGGGCAAGGCTGTCAGGGAGTCCATGGTGTAGAACCAAATATCTGTCAGAGCTGTGGTGCTCAAAGGATGACAAAGAAAAAATTAAGACTGGAATAGAGCAGCAGGTAGATTGGTTGAAACTAACTGAGTGGTGAACTGGGAAAGAAAAGTCTCAAGTTAGGACTCTCTGGAATCTTTGGGAGGCAAACTGTGAGACAAGGCAACTCAGAACCGCACCTCAACATGATAAGTGGGGTGGATGCAGGGGTCTGTGGTGTTGCTACCAGGCCCAGGGGTTGTTAACAAACCTAATCCAACTGAGATGGCACCTTGAAATGGCCTGGGAGATGTCATCTCCATGGAGAGTAAACATTTTTTTAAATTATGACTTTATATTTTGAGAGCAGTGTTAGGTTTAATTTTAGAGCAACAAAACCAAAGAGGAAGGAGATTTCCCATCTACCTCCTGTCCCCATAGCCTCATAGTCTCCCATTATCAACATCCCCCATTACAGGGGTACATTTGTTAAAATTGATGAACCTGCATTGACACACTGCAATCATCCAAAGTTCATAGTTTACATTATAGTGTCACTATCCATTTATCCAAACCCATAGATTGTACAGCACCAAGAGTGAGTTGTAATGTAAACTTTGGAATTGGGTAAGCATTTTTAATTCTGTAAAGATTTATAAATACATGTTGAAATGTTTAAGAGAAATACCAGACTCATAATATTTTTGTTAATTTGTACACATTTGCAATAGTTAAGAGAAATTGGCCTACTAGAGTAATGATCACCCATTTGATACCAATTTGAAATATGCAATCAAGAAATTGATTTATGTTTGTGATTTTAAATTAAAAGATATTCTAAAATTCCAATCAATCAATATTGGAATATTTGAGAGAATCAAAGATTTTTATACATAAAACCAAATTTACTGCATCTGTAATAGGTTATTTTTAGCCAGTTGATATGAGAGATTAAAACTGCTAACTATATAAACATGGTTTTAAATGTTTGAGTTTCATAAACTAAATTTGTGACTGGAGTCAAGCATTGATTAAAAGCTCCCTTCAAGGTGATTAAAATTTGCTATATTGAAAAAGAGGAATAATCTCTCTACATTGAACTTAAAAGTTTAAGGAAGACCTAGATTTTTAAGTTTGTAGCTTTGACTGATTGAGCACTGAGTTTTAAAACTCAAAACTTTCTGTATAATCATTTGTGTGCAAAGAGTGGGTCCTTAAGATGACCAAAAATCCCGTTACTCTATCAAGGGCCTTGTGGTAGCTCCTGGGCTTCTTGTCCCTCTGGGTGTTCAGTGATTCCCACCTCCAGGTAGCTTGGAGGGCCTTGTCCTCTTGGAGGACCGCTCTTGGAGGCCCTTGTGAGGGAAGAGGAGAGCCTTGGCGTCTGGGAGCTGAGGAGACAGAGATAGCTCGGCTTTCTTTTTGCTTAAGGGCATGTTGATACTGTGCCCAGGAGACTGGCTATAAAACTGAGAGCTACAAAGATGGTGGAGGAAGTAACATGTAAGAATAGAGTAAGAGGAAACTCTAGAAACCAACAGAGGAACTAGGAATGGTCAAATTTGTTTCCTTTCTAGATTCAGTAAGTTTTTTACACTTAAAAACTTTTTCTGATTTACATTGATCTTTATCATAGAACAATAGAAAAAAAAAAAAACCCTTTATCTGAAAATTCAAGCTATGACTATTGAAGAAAATAACAGCCAAAAGAAAAGGAGAACTTGAACCCAGACTCTTCAGCCCACCTATAAGTATGCCCTGAAAACAGCCGCAGAAAATGTGCAAATTGTCACATGTCCCTGGCTCAGCCTGACTCCTTCTCAGGCCTCTGCCCTGCGCATGGCTTGTGGGCTGTCAGATGTGGCTTGGTACTTCATTTGCTACATTTTCTTCTGTACAAAGTGCAAGCCTTGGACAGACAGGTGCTGGGGACTTTGTGGTGCCCTCTGAAATTATTTCTCCAGAAGGCGTGACTCATCACAGGAAACCCCGTTTGTTTTCTCTCTGACCTTCCCTCAAGCTTCCTGCTCCACCCATCTGTGCATTTGTTCTCACATTCCTCATCAACAGACAGCAGCTTACTTCTGACTTCAGTCGACAGCTGGGAGTAGAGATGGTTCTGGGAGAGAGAATGGGATACCTCTTCCCACAGCAATGCCTATGAGGGCAGCAGGCCTTTGCTCAATACCTTGGCATCCTCCCACTGAGATATGTGTCAATTTCTATTTCATGACTTCTGCAAAATCCTTTTTCCCATGTCTCTAATCAGAATGAATTATCGCATTATAGAAGAGGTAGATTTGCTCTCTTAGCCTTTGCTCTAATCAGAGACTGCTTTGCAAAACTCTTTTTCTAGAAAATATGCAACACTATACACTTATTAATAGGTGTCCAATCAGTGTACAATCATAAAAATTTGTTTTTGACTGATGTGAGCTGAAGAGATGTTTGTGGTTCTTCATACATAGAAGGTTTTCAGTGGTAGACATTGAAATGAATCAGACAATTCAGATTCCTACACATTTAGAATTACAGGGGACCGTAAAGGTCATCCAGTCTCGTTTCTCCCTTTACAGACAAGGATTCTAGAGGCCCAGAGGAAAGGAGTTTCTTGTGGTCCCTCAGCCAGGCCCTAGCCCTTCGAAGGCTGTCTAGGCCTGGATCTGCACTGCTCTTCAGCTGGACTCCAGTTCCCATTTCCATCCGCATCTCTCTGTCACTGTCTGTACCTCAGGTGAACTCATCAAGTTGGCAAGGCCCCTTTGCAAGGTTTCACCCTTCTTCTGTCACTGGTTTCCCCAAAGTCCTTCCATGGTTGCAGATTCCTCTCTAGACTGCAGGCAAACTCACATTGTTGACTTTGGTTTTCTTTGGCTGAGAAACTATGACTTTTCATGAAGAATGTGTTTCAGAGTAATTCTTCAAAACCTGAATAGCAAAATACTCACTAAAGGAAATTTGATGAAGACACAAACAAGTGCTTTTTATTTTCTTTTTACATTTTTTGGCATTTTGTTTGGACATTTCTCTACTGTGCTTCCTTTCCAAGGACTTGGTTGCTTGTTTGATTTATTATAATCATCATCCAACTCATTCTGTTTTGTATCCTGCCATTTTCCACTTGTGCTCTTACAGTGTAACTTTATTACAGAAGGATTATGAGTAAGTACTGGTCTGCTTTTTACAGAAATTTGTTAGAACACTGTCATCTAGTTAGAAAAATAGATTTCTCTACTTTTTGGTGCAAACAGCAATGTACACCTCCAGAGCTAATTTTTAGAGACAGACATGCCATGTCTCACCCACTGCCCCATGTTGGGGAGTCGGGGTTGAATTTGCTGTCATTGTCAGTGGGCCACCGTGCTTTCTGATGATAGTCTTCGAACCAGAGCTCTGCTTCTGCCATCGTATCTACCTTCAGTCCTGGCTTCTAGTCTCCATGATGCCTGGTCATCTCTGATACTCATTTATTGAGAAGGAGTTCATTGTAAAACTAACCAGCCATGAAGCCTGCAGACCCTATAACTCTGTGAAAGCAGGAACCAAGTCTTTCTCTACATCTTTGGTGTGTCTCTATACCTCCAGCATGATGCCCAGCCTACAGATGACACTTCACACATGTAACCCAGTAAGTGAATGAACAAATAAACCAATAACTCTAATTGTGGTTGCAGAGTAGTCTTCCTTTATAGCAGTTCCAAACACAGAATCATAACTGTGATGGGAACATTCCATTCAGAGCATTTACTACCACAAGACAAGAAACATACCAAATAGAAAATTGAGAGTAAGGGTAGTCTGAGCATTATCTTGAGTAAGAACAATGTCCTTGGGTCTCTTTCTCCTTATTCCTCACAGCCCCCACACCTTGGATAATGCACAATCCTTTTTGTTGTTTAAGAATCTTGATCAGCTGATGTTTCTTTGTCTTTCCTTAACTTTGAAGCAAAACAGTTTACTTCGTAAGATAAAAACAGTTTATCTCCTAGGATAGGAGCTGCACGCTTCCACTCTAAGAAAGGCCTAAATCTTCATAAACTTTCTTTAACACCTCAGAATCTTAGTCCCAAGACAACTTTGTTTGAGATGTAAGATCACTTTTAACTAGAAGACTACTTAGCTGTAAACGTAATGAACAACAGTGATAGAAAAACATGAATGAATCTCAAACTTGTTTTTCAAGATAATTTTGCTGCATGAATGAAGTCAGATCAAACATGAATATATCCTGTAGGCTTTCATTTATATAAAATTCTAGAAAAATGCAAACTAGTCTTTAGTGACAGAAAGTGTCACCTCGTTGGTGGGGTGGGAAGAAATGAGAGGCAGGGATTAAAAAAGGACATCAAGAAACTTTGGGCCATGTTGGGTACGCTACTTATTGTGAATTTGGTGGTGGTTTCACAGGTTTATATGTGTGTCAGAGTTGGTCGAATTGTGTGTGTTTGAAGTGTATGGCGAAGTGATTGGATGCCAATAAAGCTGTTTTAAAAATTGTCTCTAGGAAATGATGCCCTGTCTGCCCCTGCTCTGGGTCCTGCCTCCCTTACCAGCTTCTTGTAGTAAAGGACGATCACACCCAATCTTGTTCCTGCAGTACAATCCGCCTTTTGTTAGGGTAGATCCTGAGAATTCTTTGCTTCTTCTGAAAGCAGAGAAATTATTTTAACTGGGCCACCATTCCCTCTCAGTTAATTGACAAGCTCACCCTCTTTTCCTGTCTGTAGTCATTTATGGTATGCCCCCTCATGGTTACAGGGGCAGGTTTTTGAATAGACAGCCACCCATTGTGTCTCTGGCATTTGCATTAGTGCCAGCCTGGGCCATGACTCACCAGCTCCAGTGATTACAGTTCTTAGACCTTTGACATGTTTTCAGGATGCTTTTCAAAACACCCATTGGTTCCACACAGGAAAGGCCGAGACAGTGAGCTGCCAATGTTTGCCTGGTCCTCTCTCAGACATTTCTTTCATTGTTCTCCAAGGAGCTTTAGACTTGGGTAGCTCTCAATCAGCAGTACAAAGTGCAGACTAATCCCCTGCTCAGGAAGTCAGCATTATTCTAATGTCAGAAATATTTGTAAAACTTAAGGAAGCATCAGGAATGAGTTGCTGGAATGTGCAGATGTGGGACCTACCTAGAGGCTAACCTACCTAGAGGTCTCCCATCTTTAAGAGATCCAGGCTCTAAGTGATTAAGTAAATAGCTAAGTTAGAGCAGGGCTTCTCCAACCTGTGCTGGCCTGGAAACCAAGAAAGAATTTGAGAGCAAGCGTTTAGAAACTTTAATAACAAAATGCTAGACTCATGTTAGGACTGTTGACTCTAATAACAAGAAAAGTTAGGCTTGTATTTTATATTCTTTTCACTTAAAATTCTTTTTTAGTAATTTATTTTTATTTTACAAGTGGTTTGATTCATAATGGATTGGAAATTGTTAAAAAATAAATAAATAAAGTAGTTTTTCATCTCAGATAATTTGAGAAGCACTGAGCTCTTTCCATGACGTCTGAAGGGCAGTTCTGAAGGGTCATGTTCCTTCCCACAGAGATGGCAGGTGACCTGTAGGGAGATGGGGACAGAGTCGAGGAGGGGGACTTCCCCTTTGCCTGTAGTTCCTTTTTCCGTTTTGACTCAAGAACACACACATCCATGGGGAAGCAAACACCGAGAGCAACCAGAGTCAAGACAAACCGGACGGGAATGCAGTTAGAGAAGAAAAGAGGCTGAGAAGGGCAGGAGTGGCAGGAGAGACCTGGGTTATCACACAGAACTCCTGACTCTTGCAGATGTTCTTCACAGTGGACCTCAGGAGCAGGTGGCGGAAGCAGGTGACAAGGCTTTGAGGGGAGCCACAGCTGGAGTGAAGCCAGATCTGTGAGACCCACTGAAGAGAGTCACCTATATATAAGATGTTCATCTAACCTAGGACCAGGAGGGGAGAGGCTGGCAGTCATTGCCCTGGAATATGCGAGAATACACTACATATCTCTATGAAACCACTGACTGGAGGAATTGTCCTTCTAGAAAGCAGGGAGAAAAGGGCTGAACATAAGGCAACCTCATTATCTGTCTTAAAACAGGACAATCAAATAGGTGAGAGGCATCAGGGAAGAACTGTAATGAGGTCTTCACTACCCTGTTTCACACCCGGCTCTGCCGTCCCAGCTCTGTTTTTGTCGTAAATCATGATATGAGGTGATCTTGTGGTTCCCGAAGCACATGGAAGAGTCTTCTGCCCTGCTTGCCTTTGGAGCAGTCAGCTCCCTCGCTGTTCTATATTCTGGATAGGTGGCAGGACAGGAAGACATCATTTTCTTATTGCAGGACAGGATGACACCTTCCTCTTGTGGCCTCTTTCTGATGTGACTCAGTATGCCCTGGTCACCGTCGTTGACACTGAAGTACTTGCTGAATGAGGAGAGAATCAGGTTGGGTGGGTTCAGCCTCTTTCATATGAGAAGAGCCTTTGTGTCTTGGCTTTGAAAAAAAAAAAGGAACACCCAGCCCTCATTTTTTTGTTATTGTTGTTAAATTAGAGGGTGCTTTCTGCCTTATAAATTCTCTTGAAATACTTCTTGGCTTTGACTGGTAATGATGCATGCATGTCCAAGTGTGCCTGCCGTGTGGCATTATTTCTCATCTGATGTGCTGGGGGTTCAGGAAGGGTTGCAGTTAGACCTTGGATCTTCTGTTGGTGGGCTCCACCCCAGGAGCCGGGGCTACAGCAAGGTGGGCTAGAGTAAAGCAGAAGCAGGGTTATCAACAAAAGTGCAGCTTCCTTTCCCCTTGGACCAAACCCAAGTTAGTGACAATGCAGTCACAGTCGCCTGCTTTGGGGGATGCTTTGCAAAGTTTGGGCTCAAGTTCTAGGAGTTTTAGAGAGACTGACAAAGGAGGGCAAGAGTATCATGAATGTCATTCCTAGCTTATGCTTTAGAGACTCTTAAAGCCATGACCTGGTAGCTCAGACTGTAAAGAATCTTGCAGTGTGGGAGACCCAGGTTCAATCCCTGGGTTGGGAAGATCCCCCGGAAAGGGAATGGTTACCTACTCCAGTGTTCTTGCCTGGGAAATCACATGGACAGAGGAGCCTGCGGTTACAAAGAGTCAGACATGACTGAGCGACTAACACTGTTCATAAAGTGCACCTTCTGGGGATGAAGTGACTGACTCTTCTTACCCAGGACGCCAGGTTGTGGTTCTAGATCTTTACCATTCCTAGTTTTCCTGCCCTGAAATACCCAGAAATACCTTGAAATAAACTTGAACCCCCAGTTATTGCACCCACCCCCAACAACCCCAGCAAATTTATAGCCTGGTTGGTTAGCAAAATTAGCCCAGTATGAAGCAGGGTTAGCACTAGATGATGGCAAAGATCACAAGTAGTACAGGTATTCCAGAAAGAGGGACTGATGTGAGGAGTCAGGGAAGATTCCTGGGAAAGCTGGGCTGGCACTGGTGCTGAGTTCTTTCCTCCTTTGGAATCCAATATAGTTTGAGTCCATGGATTTCCTGGACGTGTATGTAAGGTCTCTGGACCCCAGGATCCCACGTCTAGGCTTCCTGGGAGCTCTGAGTCAGTGCTCAGTGGTGTTTGTTCCTTTCCAGCATTTCCATGACTATAAGGAGTTCCTTCTGGGGTGAATTCCTGGGAATGGCTCACCAACATGAATGCGGAGCTTAGCTGTGCAAGGCTGCTTTTTCTCTCTGTGGGGAGACAGTGCTAGAAACAAACCATGAGTCAGTAGCTGCTTTGCCTAACTCTGTACCCAGTTTCCTCGACCGGGCTAAGTTATGTCTCTCTTAAACCAGATGCTCCAAGACATAGCTTCTACCAAGAGAGATACTTTGCCCAAGTACTCACTTGGCTAAAACACCAGAGTTCTCAGTATGAGTGCTGCTGTCAAGTTCTTGAGACATTCAGCTTTCCTGTCTAGTCTCTCCTAATTTGTCAGCTTTTCCCAATTTTCCTATACACAAAACAATGAAAATCGCTCAGTTGTGTCTGACTCTTTGCCAGCCCATGGACTGTACAGTCCATCGAATTCTCTAGGCCAGAATACTGGAGTGGGTAGCCTTTCCCTTCTCCAGGGGATCTTCCCAACCCAGGATCGAACCCAGGTTTCCCATAGTACAGGTGGATTCTTTACCAGCTGAGCTACAAGAGAAGCCCATACACAAAACAGGAAGTTATAAAATCCTAGCTCTGCACTGGACTGCAGTTCATTCTGGAAAAACAGGCTTAGAAATGGGAGGCCTTTCAAATTTTTTATATCAGTAAGAAATCAATTATATATAGAGAGAAAATACAGCCTAATGGATAGGAGCAGGGACTCGGGATCCAAACAACCTGAACTTGCTTCCCTGCTCTGCTGCTTTACTAGTTATGTGACTTTGGGTAAATTATTTCACCACTCTGTGCCTTAGTTTTCTTGAAAGTTAAATGGAGAAACAGCTGTACACATAGGGTTGCTGCCATGAATAAATGAATTAAAAATGTATGTAAAGCAGTAAGTGGCAGGTGTAAGCAGTAATATATGTTGGTCATAATTGATATTATGTCCTAGTGAAGTGGGGAGAGGGCAGGTTTCAGACCTTGAGGGATGCTGTGCTCTAAAGAAGAGGGTACCAAGAGAGCCAGCAGTCTAGGGGGTTGGTGACAATGGGCAGCATAGAAAAGAATACTCTTAGGAAGATATAAGCCCAAGTGCTAAATCCCAAGGGGATGGCCCAGGTTCAACCATTGACATTGAAACGGCCATCAGAGAGCCCTTATAGAATTTGATAGTCTCCCTTCTGGACTCCGGGATGTCTGGATACAGTCTCTCTGCCAGCCTGGCTCAAGACTTGTTTTGGTGAAGATAACATGCTAACACAGGTCTAGCCAATAACAGGTCCTTTGTTCTGTCTCCTGGACCTCTGGGTGCCACTGTTTGGACATGTCCAGCTTGGCAGGCAGCTGGCATCTTAAGGATTCAGGCTGTTATCAGATGGACACTCACTAAATAGAGTCACTCCCGGCCTGGTGGTGTGTGTTACAGAGCACGTAGGCCCACATGCCTCATACCTCTGCCCAGGCAATTACATCGCAACCACCCTGTCCCATTCCAAGGCAGCCAGAGCCAGCTGGGACACCGAACTTGGGGTAGGAGCCAGGTATTTTTCCTCCATTCATCTGATGATTCCATCAATATTTTCTTCTAAGCTTGGGCTCTAACTGCAGTGTCCAATGTGGAAAAACAAACCCCAAAATCAGGAACTGAGCTGCATCTGCTCTAGTGCTGTCTTTTGTTCTTCTGAAATGAAGCCAAAAGGCACAGCCTCTGCCCTCCAGAACAGGAAGCTGCTGAAAGCACTGTGTCCTTTCTCCAGTGCTGCCTGCCCTGTGAGTGTATGGAATATACCTCCACATTAGTGATGAACTGTCTGATCTGATGTTCAGATCTTAATTCAGATATCAGTGTGGGATTCAGAGTTTGGGTAAAATGCATGTCTGGGCTTGTTTCTTGGCCAGGTTTCAGGGTCTTCAGCCCACCCAGCTGGTCCTCAAAGCTGGCCTCTTGCGTCAGAAGTGATCCCACGCACTTCTGATGTCTGATGATTTATGACAGCTCACCCCTGTTTGGGAAATCTCCCTGCTAATGTTTTCTTATCTCAGCAGAGAGAAACACATTTGATTTTTAACAATTGGTATCATTAATTGGTGGAGAAGGCAATGGCAACCCACTCTAGCACTCTTGCCTGGAAAATCCCATGGACGGAAGAGCCTGGTGGGCCGCAGTCCATGGGGTCGCTAAGAGTCTGACACGACTCAGCGACTTCACTTTCACTTTTCACTTTCATGCATTGGAGAAGGAAATGGCAATCCACTCCAGTGTTCTTGCCTGGAGAATCCCAGGGATGGGGGAGTCTGGTGGGCTGCCATCTATGGGGTCGCAGAGTCGGACACAACTAAAGCGACTTAGCAGCAGCAGCAGCAGCAGCAGCATTAATTGAACATATGCTATGCCCCAGGTACCCTTCTATGGGCTTTACATAGTGATTTCTCTCAGTCCCCCAACCAGTGCTCCAATGTAGTAGTATAATCAGCTTTGCCTAGCCCCTGAGAGGAGAGCTAGTACTCCAGTACTCTTACCTAGAAAATCCCATGGACAGAGAAGCCTGGAAGGCTGCAGTCCATGAGGTCGCTAAGAGGCAGGCACGACTGAGCGACTTCACTTTCACTTTTCACTTTCATGCATTGGAGAAGGAAATGGCAACCCACTCCAGTATTCTTGCCTGGAGAATCCCAGGGACGGGGAGCCTGGTGGGCTTCCGTCTATGGGGTTGCACAGAGTTGGACACGACTGAAGCGACTTAGCAGCAGCAGCCCCTGAGATGCCTTGACATTAGGTAAGTTGCTCAAGGTCACCCAGGGAGGAGGTGGTAATGCCAGTATTTGAATCAAGCAGCCTGATCTTCTGCCTACCCTGGTGGCTGCTACTTTGGTGTCTCTCTGCTTCCGCCTCAACAATGATGAGACCAATGCCTGAGAAGGATCATCCTCATTATTATCATCAGTCTTTAACAGCTCCTGGGGCACAGAAACTTCTCCTGGTTGATGCTTTTGGCTAATTTGCTGCATCCTTGATGTTAGGGATAATAATGCAAATAGTATATTTCTTCACTGATTTCTACTACTTTGATTCAATAAACATTTAGTGAAATTTACTTTGTGCCAGGTGTTATACTAGACCTGGCAAAGAGGGCCCGTATGAGCTACTTGCTTTTAAAGAATTTTCACTCTAGAAAGATAAATAATCTTCCCAAATTTCCCAGATATCTCACAAGACCTTCTGAGATGGGCACTGCCTTCCTCTTTAGTCTCATGGTTCTCCATTCCCTGCCGCTGTGGCCTTTGGTTTGATTAGCTTCCTGCCACCTCAGGGTCTTTGCCCGTTCTGTTCCATCAGCCTGAAATGCTCTACACCTTTGCCTAATTAACTCTTCCTCATCCATCCTGTCTCCTCTTAAATCATTCATCTTTAGGGGATTCTCTTTCAAGCCTGGGCTTCCCTGGTGGTTCTGGGTTTGATCCTTGGATTGGGAAGATTCCCTGGAGGAGAGCGTGGCTACCCATTCCAGTATTCTTGCCTGAAGAATCCCCATGGACAGAGAAGCCTAGTGGGCTAAAGTCCATGGGCTTGCAAAGAGTTGGACATAACTGAGTGACTAAACACAGCGCAGTTCTCAAGCCCAAAGATTAGGTCAGGTTCTTCCTGTTATATCTCATCATAGCTCCCTGTGCTTTTAATTTTTGTAATTATTTGATTCACACCAGTTTCTCAAGGGCATCAATAATGCTGTTCTTGCTCACCACTGTATTTGTGGCATACATATAATAAGTGCTCACTGGTGGCTCAGGGAGAAGGTAATGGCACCCTACTCCAGTACTATATATTAATTAAACATATGCTATGCCCCAGGTAGCCTTGTATGGGCTTTACATAATGATTTCTCTCAGTACCTCCACCAGCGCTCCAATGGAGTAGTATAATCAGCTTTGCCTAGCCCCTGAGAGGAGAAGGCAATGGCACCCCACTCCAGTACTCTTGCCTGGAAAATCCCATGGATGGAGGAGCCTGGTAGGCTGCAGTCTATGAGGTCACTAAGAGTTGGACATGACTGAGTGACTTCACTTTGACTTTTCACTTTCATGCATTGGAGAAGGAAATGGCAACCCACTCCAGTGTTCTTGCCTGGAGAATCCCAGGGACGGGGGAGCCTGGTGGGCTGCCGTCTGTGGGGTCACACAGAGTCGGACAGGACTGAAGTGACTTAGCGGCAGCAGCCATCATTTCTAAAATGAAAATAACTCCTCCTGTCTGTGTGACATGTAACAGACTCAGTGGCTTCTGTGAACAGGGTTGTTGCTCAACAGTAAGATTTGAGTATGAGTTTAAAAAGTAACTGTTTGTGTCTTCCCCCACTTTTTCAGCTTTCCAGTACTCTTGCCTGGAAAATCCCATGGATGGAGGAGCCTTGTGGGCTGCAGTCCATGGCGTCGCTAAGAGTTGGACAGGACTGAGCGACTTCCCTTTCACTTTTCACTTTCATGCACTGGAGAAGGAAATGGCAACCCACTCCAGTGTTCTTGCCTGGAGAATCCCAGGACGGGGGAGCCTGGTGGGCCGCCATCGCTGGGGTCGCACAGAGTCGGACACAACCTGAAGCGACTTAGCAGCAGCAGCAGCAGCAGTGACTGAAGTTGAGCTGATGTTTACGTTTTCGAAGAAACTTTTGGCTGAGGATGTGTGCTTCGTTTGTAATTACTCTCATCAACAGTCCCCTGAGGCTCATTCTTTAAAAATATTTCAAGTAAAAGAACCACAGTTTAAATACACGATTTAAACTGGGAAGGGAAGATTTACTATCCAGTTACCACATTTAAAGAAATCCCAGGGGAAAGGCTCAGTGATGTGTGCTTGGCCAGTGAGCTCACTGCTGGTGTTGGCTTCTTAACTGTTAACCCCAAGACCATGTTAGGCTTGTTCTGTGTTACAGCACAGGTATTGGGACACTGGTCAGGGTTTTTTATTTCTGTAGATGAAGGTTGTGAATCCCTGAGAGAACTGGGGATTTGGAGTGGGGTGGGCCTCTTTCCTTTTCCTCACTGCCCAAGTAAGGGGGTGATCTGTCTTTGCCTTCCACCCTCAACTCTTTTCTCTGGTATTACTCTTTGAGTATACTCTCAACCCCATGCAGCCTTGTGAAGCTAATCTTATCCTAGTTTTACCTGGTGAATTGACCTGTTCTTTAGGAATTGGTTTTAATTCAACCACTATTTGCTAAGTAATTTACTAGTAAATGTGGATATTGTGCCTCAGTATTTTAATGTATAGAATGAAGGGGGTGAACTGGCTAAGGCATAAGATGACATGGAACATAAACTACACTTAAAAAATAATCTATATTTCAAAGAATCATGGGAATGAAGAGGAAACAAATTTTCCAAGGAGGAGGTGAGTAGGCAGGCTTTGATCCAAGACTCAAGGTTAATCAAAGAAAGGGATGAAAGAGATTCCATATTGAGGAAGTAGTATGAGCAACAGTGGGGCATGTTTGCCATGTTTTAGGGAGACAAGGAGTTTGTAATGGCTGGAAGATTAGGAGGGATCCAAGCATTACTGAGTCTAAGCTCATACATTTCACCACACAACAGGCCAGTAATTGAGAGACCAGTTTTGGGGACAAGGAATAATGACTTTATTTGGAAGGCCAGCAAAGCAAGGAGATAGTGGGCTTGTGCCCCAAAGAACTATCTTGCCTGAGTTAGAATTTGAATATTGTAAAGCAATTATCCTCCAATTAAAAATTTTTTTAAAATTAAAAGTTTGAACAAGCAAGAAAAACTGGAAACAACCTGTATGTCTATCAACAGATGACTGGATAAACAATGGAATACTATTTATGTACTATTGAGATCATGCAAAAAGATGAATGAACTTCAAAATAATTAGGCTGAGTGAAAGAATCCCGACAAAAAGGACAAAAAAAGGGTGGGAAGAGGGAATAAATTAAAATACTTCCTGGTTCTGGTCAGCCTCTGGAAGAGATGTGTTAATTTCTTCCTCCCTGCAGTCATTCAGAGGTGGGCCTGGTCGGGATGTTTCCTCTAAGCTAAACAAAGGCATTTTAGTTTAATGCTTATTACCTGGGAAGCAGGGTTCCCAGAGATGAGCCATTATGTACTATTGTTTAGTCACTAAGTTGTGTTTGACTCTTTGGGGGCCCCAGTGGACTGTAGCCCACCAGGTTTCTCTATCCATGGGATTGTCCAGGGAAGAATACTGGAATGGGTTATCGTTTCCTTCTCCAGAGGATTGGTGTGGCCTGACCCATGCATCAAACACGTGTCTCTTGTGTCTCCTGCATTGGCAGGCAGATTCCTTACCACCGAGCCACCAGGGAAGCCTCCCATTATGTATCATTTAAGCTTATAGGCAAAATCCCTTTAGTGATTAACTTGTAATACCGAATTGAATTCAAAGGTTATTGCCTATTACACAAGGACAGATGAGAAAAGTGGAGTGGTAGGTAACCATGGTGTTCCTTGAAAACCTTGTTCAGGAGCATCATAGGTCAAGAAGAGCCATTGTTTTATAAGCAGGGGACACAATTTGAGCTGGTTAGGAAACAGTGTCTAAGGAAGGACAGAAATGAGACAAGGTGAGCGGTTGCCAGAGTGGTGTAGTGATTTAGGTGAGAGAGAATCGTTTCTGTAGAAATGAATGTAAGGGGCAGATCTAGGAGATGGAAGGTGTGTGGAGTAGAGAAGAGGGCTTTGAAAGTGACCTGAGGTTTCCACCCTGTGCATACTGCAGTCAGGGGGCTGGGGGAAGGATGCTGCTGAGAAGAACCCAGGAGGAGGGTCTGCTAGGCTGGGAATAGGGATCTTCTTGAGCTCACACTGCATTTGAGGGGCTGGCAGGATGTTCCTTGGGACCTGACACTGGAAAGGCAGATCTGGAGCTCAAGACTGTAGTCAGGGCCCAAGAGGAAGATTTGGGAGTTGTCCTCACAGTGGTCATAGTTGAAATGGCACATTGTTTAGCTTCCTCAGCTACCTAAACAAGGGCTTGAGTTTCTGGCTGTGTGGGTGAAGACAGGTGGATGGGTATTTTCTGGGGCCTGAATGGCTGATCCTGATCTGCACAACACAGTCCTTGGATCCCTGAGATTCCAAGAGAGG
Organism: Nanger dama; assembly: GCA_917880005.1. Lineage (NCBI taxonomy): Eukaryota > Metazoa > Chordata > Mammalia > Artiodactyla > Bovidae > Nanger > Nanger dama. The sequence continues at coordinate 13,040,308 of CAKJTW010000038.1, forward strand.
AGTAGGCTAATCTTGTCCTCCTCTACTTAGCATAGTTTTGCCTCTTCTCCCTCAGTTGTCCAGCTCCTCAATCTGCAAACAACAGCTGGAGAGGGTGAGTAAGGGTCAATTCAACAGCTGTGTGCTGGAAACCAAGCAGGCGTCTAGGATGAAGACACTGTTGGGCCACAGCTGCTGCGGAGATGAGCGTGCGTGCGTGTGTGTGTGTGTGTGTGTGTGTGTGTGTGAGTGTGAGAGAGAGAGAGAAACTCATAGCAGGGTATGGGTCAAAATTGCTGGCTGTCTCTCTCTCTTTTTTAAACAGACTTAGTTCACTTTAGTTTTCTTGTGTTAAACTCTGGAGTCTGCACAGAAGCGCTAGTGTGAGTCTTTACAAGATGGTCAGTGAATTCCGGACAGGGAAACTTGGCAAATGCCATCTCTTTCCAGAGGTCAACGATGAGACAGCTGTAGGTCTTGGAGCTAGCAGCTGCCCCGGCCCCCTTTCAAGGGCCCTGGCCTTCTCCAAGACCTCCAGGCCCTCCCAGAGCATCATCCATCATTTGATGTTTTCTAGAAGAAGCACTGGCCAACGTTTTAAAGTAAATTAAATATTAGATATTCTTTAAAAAATTTTAATGCTGTACCAAAGATGACTTCACTTCCTATTTTATTCCAAATCCTGGTGACTAGAACTTTCAGGGTCCCCCACTTGTGGGTGACCCAGTTGCTGGCACACTGTGGCCACAGTGAAGTGGAGGGTGTTGGGAGAGTCTAGGCTCTGCTGGAAACCACCTCCAGGCTGCTGCCTCAGGGAGAAGCACAGGAATCTAGAAATACGCGAATGGATTAGAAGTTCAAGAGGAGGCTGATATCCCCAGTCCCAGTGGAAGAGAGGCCTTTTCCTGGAAAGTGATTAGGGATTTGTGTGTGGTTTTGTTCTGGGACAAACAGAAGTCTTGAACTGGATATCTGTTTCTAATCATAATTTGGATTACCCCACATACTAACCAAATGTTTGTCTGAGGAGACCAATCCTCAGGCCCCAGAGAGCATGACAAATCTCCACCCAAGAGTCAGGAAACCCCTGGCTAAGTAGGCTCTTTCTAACTGCTGCCTCTCCCTGCTGGAAAAGGGCTTGGAAGGAACTCTTTCTGGTATCTGGGCTTCTTCAGCCTGCTGCTGTCTCCTGTGGTCACTGTTAGTTCTCTAAAAGCAACTCCTCCCCACCCCCAGGACACTGGATAATGTTTGGTCGCTTTGGGTTGTCCCCACCCGAGAGTTGGTGCTAATGGCATCCAAGGTCAGTGATGGCGCTAAACATCCCATAATGCATGTGACAGCTAGTGATCATCTGGCCCGTCTCAGTTGTGCCCTGCAGGATAGCCAGCTCTAAAACTGTGCCCTCCTCAGTGATGTATGTATCCAAACGGACTTAACAAGCCTTCTAATAGGTAGATGCTGGTAAATATCTCCTTTGCCAATTTCCCTGCTATAAATATTCTCACCATATTTGATATCAAGCTACCCTGGTGATGTCCTTAACGTGGAATTGGGAAGAGGTGCACAGAACTGGCTCTCGCCAGCCACCGCAGGCCAGCTCCATTCACTCACTAAGGTCCATTTATTCTCACACCTCAGGAAGAACAAGCAAACCAGTACTCTTTCCTGAGAGTGTTGCTTTCAGAGTTATGCTGAACCATATTGGAGCCTTCATCATCATCTAGTTGCTCAGTCATGTCTGGCTCTTTGCGACGCCATGGTCCACCAGGCTCCTCTTTCCATGGGATTGTGCCAGCAAGAATACTGGAGTGGGTTGCCAGTTTCTTCTCCAGGGGATCGTCCCAACCCTGGAATCAAGCATGGGTCTCCCACATTGCAGGCAGACTCTTTACCATCTGAGCCACCAGTTCAGTTCAGTTCAGTTCAGTCGCTCAGTCATGTCTGACTCTTTGCAACCCCATGGACTGCAGCACACCAGGCCTTCCTGTCCGTCTCCAACTCCTGGAGTTTACCCAAAATCATGTCCGTTGAGTTGGTGATGCCAACCAACCGTCTCATTCTCTGTCATCCCCTTCTCCTCCTGCCTTTAATCTTTCCCAGCGTTAGAGTCTTTTCAAATGAGTCAACTCTTTGCATCAGGTGGCCAAAGTATTGGAGTTTTAGCTTCAACATCAGTGAAGCTAAAACTTCCAATGAACACTCAGGACTGATCTCCTTTAGGATGGACCAGTTGGATTTCCTTGCAGTCCAAGGGACTCTCAAGAGTCTTCTCCAACACCACAGTTCAAAAGCATCAATTCTTCAGCGCTCAGCTTTCTTTATAGTCCAACTCTCACATCCATACGTGACCACAGGAAAAACCACAGCCTTGACTAGACGGACCTTAGTCGGCCAAGTAATGTCTCTGCTTTTGAATATGCTGTCTAGGTTGGTCATAACTTTCCTTCCAAGGAGCAAGTGTCTTTTAATTTCATGGCTGCAGTCACCATCTGCAGTGATTTTGGAGCCCTAAAAATAAAGTCTGACACTCTTTCCCAATCTACTTGAAGTGATGGGACCAGATACTATGATTTTAGTTTTCTCAGTGTTGAACTTTAAGCCAACTTTTTCACTCTCCACTTTCACTTTTATCAAGAGGCTCTATAGTTCTTCTTTATCTTCTGCCATAAGGATGATGTCATCTGCATATCTGAGGTTATTGATATTTTTCCTGGCAATCTTGATTCCAGCTTGTGCTTCATCCAGCCCAGCATTTCTCATGATGTACTCTGCATATAAGTTAAATAAACAGGGTGACATTATACAGCCTTGACGTACTCCTTTTCCTATTTGGAACCAGTCTGTTGTTCCATGTCCAGTTCTAACTTGCTTCCTGACCTGCATACAGGTTTCTCAAGAGGCAGGTCAGGTGGTCTGGTATTCCCATCTCTTTCAGAATTTTCCACAGTTGATTGTGATCCACACAGTCAAAGGCTTTGGCATAGTCAGTAAAGCAGAAATAGATGTTCTTCTTAAACTCTCTTGCTTTTTCGATGGTACAGTGGATGTTGGCAATTTGATCTGTGGTTCCTCTGCCTTTTCTAAAACCAGCTTGAACATCTGGAAGTTCACGGTTCACGTATTGCTGAAGCCTGGCTTGGAGAATTTTGAGCATTACTTTACTAGTGTGTGAGATGTGTGCAATTGTGTGGTAGTTTGAGCATTCTTTGGCATTGCCTTTCTTTGGGATTGGAATGAAAACTGACTTTTTCCAGTCCTGTGGCCACTGCTAAGGTTTCCAAATTTGCTGGCGTATTGAGTGCAGCACTTTCAGAGCATTATCTTTTAGGATTTGAAATAGCTCCACTGGAATTCCATCACTCCATTAACTTAATTCGTAGTGATGCTTCCTAAGGCCCACTTGACTTCCCTTCCAGGATGTCTGGCTCTATGTGAGTGATCACACCATCATGATTATCTGGGTTGTGAAGATCTTTTTGTATAGTTCACTGTATTCTTGCTACCTCTTCTTAATATCTTCTGCTTCTGTTAGGTCCATACAATTTCTGTCCTTTATTGTGCCTATGTTTGCATGAAATATTCCCTTGTTATCTCTAATTTTCTTGAAGAGATCTCTAGTCTTTCCCTTTCTATTGTTTTCCTCTATTTCTTTGCATTGATCACTGAGGAAGGCCTTCTTATCTCTCCTTGCTATTCTTTGGAACTCTGCATTCAAATGGGTATATCTTTCCTCTTCTCCTTTGCTGTTTTGCTTCTCTTCTTTTCACAGCTATTTGTAAGACCTCCTCAGACAGCCATTTTGCTTTTTTGCATTTCTTTTTCTTGGGGATGGTTCTTGATCCCCAACCCTCTACCATGTCATGAACGTTTTTCCACAGTTCATCAGGCATTCTGTCTATCAGATCCACTTCTTTAAATCTATTTCTCACTTCCACTGTTTTTATGAAGACCCACAAGACCTTTTAGAACTAACACCCAAAAATGATGTCCTTTCTCAGCCACCAGGGAAGACCAAAAAGAAAAAATCACTTTTACCAATCGTGTCTTCTCCCTTGTAGAAGGAAATGGCAATTCACTCCAGTATTCTTGCCTGGAAAATCCCATGGACAGAGGAGAATGGTGGGCTACAGTCATAGGGTTGCAAGGAGTCAGATACCACTAAAGCGATTTTGGAGAATCATGTCTTCATTTAACATTCTGAAATTTGGTTCATTGTGGATTTTTTTCATTCATTCTGACTTTTAAAAATACTGCATTAGATTTTATCTTTATTACCCCTCTTCCTTCTTATTTTTGTACTTCCTCTTTTCTTTGTCCTCTGCTCCACACCCCCTTTTTTTCTCTCTTTTTTTGCTATTTATTAGAGAAGGAAATTACAACCCACTCCATTATTCTTGCCTGGAGAATCCAACGAACGGAGGAGTCTCGTAGGCTACAGCCCAGGAGGTTGCAAAGAGTTAGACATGACTGAGCAACTTCACTTTCACTTTTCACTTTCATAGCAGAATGGTTAAGCTGCCAGAGTCATATCATATAGGTTCAAAGTAGCAAACTGGTATGTCACTTAATAGCCGTGTGACTCTGAGCAAGTACTTGGCATATAAGTACTTGCTATTTTATATATGTATTTTTTTGGCTAATACAGAATATATATGCATATAATATAGAATGCTATGCTAAGCTGCTTCAGTCGTGTCCAGCTCTTTGCAACCCCATGGACTGTAACCCAGCAGGCTGCTTCGTCCGTGGGATTCTTCAGGCAAGAATACAGGAGTGGGTTAGCATTTCCTACTCCAATAATATAGAATATATATGTATATATAATACATATGTATACAACCCCATGCATATATACATACATTTGTTGCTGTTCATTCACTCAGTTGTGGCCAAATCTTTGTGATCCTATGGACTGCAGCATACTAGGCTTCCCTGTCCTTGACCATCTCCCAGAGTTTTCTCACACTCATGTCTTTTGAGTCAGTAATGCCATCCAACCATCTCATCTTCTGCCACTTCCTTCTCCTCTTGTCCTCAATCTCTCCCAGCATCAGAGTCTTTTCTAGTGAGTCAGCTCTTTACATCAGGTGGCCAAAGTATTGGAGTTTCAGCTTCAGCATAAGTCCTTCCATTGAACATTCAGGGTTGATGTCCTTTAGGATGAACTGGTTTGATCTCCTTACTGTACAAGGAACTCTCAAGAGTCTTCTCCAGCACCACAATGCAAAAGCATCAATTCTTTGGTGCTCAGCCTTCACTATGGTCTAACTCTTACATCCATACATGACTACTGGACCTTTTTCAGCAACGTGATGTCTCTGATTTTTAACACGCTGTCTAGGTTTGTCATGGCTTTCCTTCCAAGGAACAAGTGTCTTCTAATTTTGTGGCTGCAGTTACCATCCGCAGTGATTTTGGAGCCCCCAAAATAAAATCTGTCACCATTTCCATTTCCACCCCTCATTTGCCATGAAGTGATGGGACTGGATGCCATGATCTTAGTTTTCTGAATGTTGAGTTATAAGCCAACTTTTTCACTCTCCTCTTTCACCCTGATCAAGAGGCTGTTTAGTTCCTCTTCAGTGTCTGCCCATTGAAGTGGTATCATATGCATATCTGAGGTTGTTGATATTTCTCCTGACAATCTTGATTCCAGCTTGTGAATCATCCAGCCTGGCATTTTGTATGATGTACTCCACATATAAATTGAACTAGCAGGGTGGTAACAGCTTTGACATACTCCTTTCCCAATTTGGAACCAGTTTGTTGTTCCATGGCCAGTTCTAACTGTTGGATTTTGACCTGCATACATATATATTTGAGGATTTTGTGTTGGGTAGTTTGCTAATCATTTTGTATACATTATCTAATTTAACCTATACACATGTGTGTACACAGAGAACATGAGGTTTTTGAATGAGGAAACTGAGGCCCAAAGAGGTTAGATGACATGCTCTAAGTCCTGTAGCTAACCAATAGTAGGGCTGGAATACATACTCAAGCTTGTCTGACTCTAGATCCTGCCCCTTTATGCCTCAAGCTGCACACATTTGGGGGAGTCAAGTCCATGCACAGCTTTCTCATGGATAGTGTGACTGTTCTGTTTTAGGGCCCTTGTCCCTTGAAGGTCTCAAGGAACCTCTAGTGAACTTCTGTGAGCCACACCCAGGCCTAGCGTTCTGATCCAGGCTGGTGCCCACTATCACAAGGCTAAGCTAGAAAATCTGGGATTAATTAGGGGAATTTATGCTTCCTGAGGAGAGTTGTTGAGGAGAGATGAAATCTGTTTGCTGATGTCTTTTTTATCTTTTTAAAAATTCTATTTTTGTATAGTTGTTAAGGGTCATACTCCATTTACAGTTATTACAAAATATTGGCTACGTTGCCCATGTTGTATAATCCACCCATGAACATGTCTTATACCCCGTAGTCTGCACCTCCCACTTCCCCTTATATTGCAGAAATGGGAGAGAAGTGGTGATAGAGGCTCTGGAAGATCCACAGTTGCTCACATATTCTCCCACTGAATTAAAGATCTTACTTAGAAGATGTGAGATCTGTCATTAAGTAGCTGCATGGACAGCCCTGGAGTTGTGTGACACGTGATCCTGCTTCTTGAGTCTCCTGAAGCCCTTTGGGTCTCAAAACAAACAAGGATGCTGAGTTAGATTTCTCTCTGATGCAAACCCTGAATGATGTTGCTTTTCTTTTAGGGAATCCTCACTAGACTGGGAAGGCAAGGAGAAGCACACCCTGACTGTGGCCCACACCTATGGAGGCTATTGTTCACGACAGGTGGGCTGACAAATGCTCTTCATGATAGTGTCCACTGGATCTGCCTGTTACGCTCCTTTGTGACTTCCTATACTTTTCTAGAAATCTCAACTTTGCAATAATGCAGCTCTTTGCTCGATTGTTTGCCATTTGGCCTCCAGACTATAGCTTCAATAGACCAGGGCCCTTGTTTGCTTTGTTCATTACTTTGTCTCCAGCATGAAGCCTGGTACACACTAGGTTAGCAGTGTGTTAGTAGGTTGAATGAATGGAAGAAAAACAGTGAGACATAATGCATATCCAGATGGGTGGAGGGACACCCAGAAGAACTCGAGTCAGGCCTGGCAAGGTCTCGTCAGAGTCCCATTCCCCTTCCTTGAAAAGTTGAGGGCAGGGATTCTTTTTTTTTTTTTTTTAAGTTTATTTATTATTTTTATTTTTGGTTGCATTGGGTCTTTATTGCTGGAAGGGTTTTCTCTAGTTGTGGCGGGTGGGGGCTACTCTTCGTTGTGGTGTGCTGACTTCTCATGGCTTCTCTTGTTGCAGAGTATAGGCTCTAGGCACTCGAGCTTCAATAGTTGCAGTAGTTAGTTCTTAGTGCTTAGTCTCAGTAGTTGCAGTGTGTGGCTCTAGGGCTCGGGGCCTTCAGTGGCTGTGGCTCCCGGGCTCTAGAGCACAAGCTTAGCAGTTGTGGCACATGGGCTTAGCTGCTCCACAGGATGTGGAATCTTCCCAGACCAGGGATCGAACCCATGTCCCCTGCATTGGCAGACAGATTCTTACCCACTGCACCACCAGGGAAGTCTGAGGGCAGGGATTCTAATATGATGTCTAAAGCAGAGTGGGAATAACTTTAAATCATGACTTTCCTAGAAAGAGGACTAAGAAATAACAGGTGATGAAACCTTAAATCTTATAGATCACAGCTGAAGAAATAAAAATCTGCTTTCCAGATTATTCTGCTCACTGTAGAGAACAATAGGCTATATAATGGCTTCTTAAGAAAGGTGATGTGAAGTTGTGAGACTCAAGGGGCTTTCTTGGCCCTGTGGTCTGTCGCATAAGTACAGCTCCATCTTTCAGGGACCACCTTGAAATGGCCTGGAGCTGCCCCTTAGGGCCAGGTGGAGCCTCTGGGCTGGATGTTGGATTTGGGAGTGGGGCTCTAAAAGGAAGCCACAGTGAATATTGAGACAGCAGCAGTCTCAGGTTACTCCTAGGCCTTAACACATCAGGTAGGGGAGAAACCGGAGAAGTAGCAGGAGCTAAGCAAGTTAGGCTAAAACTCAGGCTCTTGGTTGTCTGTATCCATTAGGACAATGACCATGATGAGTTTGTGATTCATTCTCAAGAGCCAAGCAAGTTGCATTCACTTTGAAAGTAGCCAACTTTGAAGAACCAATTCACCCAATTCTGAAATGCACAGTTTTCTATATGGAGGCAGCACCACACTTCAGGACCACACAGTCAGCTGGGAGATGAGAAAAGGATGAAGTGAAGTCAGGATTTTGTGAAGTCAGGATATGGGGTGACTCAGAGGAGACATATTAATAAAAGGAGACAGGGAACTTCACAAAAGGAAATGAATTCTCCCTTGATTAATGATGTGCAGAAAACTTGACGTCATTATTAACGCTTATAGTATACAGATGACAGGGGCCCGCCCTATTGTGAGCAGAGGACAGGATGTGAAGAATTCCATAGCTTTGTCACCATTTAGAAAAAGTCTCTCTCTCTGCACATGCATATGTGTGTATGTGTTTGGACCGAGAATTTCAAGAGACATGGTGGTAGTTTAGGGAATAAGACAGAATCATTGTGTTTCTACTTTCAGCTCTTAGGAAAGTACATAAGAAATTCATAGCTGTTTGAAAAGTGATTTGAGATCCTCTGATGAAAGGTAATGAGAAGTCAGAGATATCAGTCTTGGAGTGTGATGACAGCATGTGATTTTGTGTTGGAGTGTCGCTAAACTATCGAGAATATGTTCCTCTCTTACCTCTCCAACAAACAAGAAAATGGGTATTGGGAGAGGAGGAAGCAGGGCTGGAAGGAAGAGGCAACGTGGGGCAAAATCTGCAGTATTTTATATTAACCAAGAGGAAGACAGCCTGGGGACCCAGGAGGGACCAGGGCCTGCCTTCATTCCCTAGGGCAGTTTGCCTTCTTGCAGTCTGAACTCTGTTGCCTTTTAGCGTGGTCTGTTTGGTCAAGTTTTCCCAAATGATGTAATATCTGCTGTCTTGTCACAGTGAAAACCACCTTTTGCTTTTCAAGAGAGCTACAGCATTTTCGGTTGCATTAATATTTGGGTGACAGTCATCTGTCATTAAAACCTTTATTATTCTCTACATTTACAAATCTGCTTTTCTTAGAACATCTTTTCTTCAGCAAAGACTTAAGAGGAAGATGCTCTGTCTACCATCCAGGATCTAGCTAGAGTGAGGCCTCCTGGCAGACAGGGGCCATCTGTGACCACAGGTGCCAGAGGCAACTATATGGGTTGGTCAAAACTCGGCTCCAGAAGGGGCTCCAGTTCTGGATCTGCTGCCCCTATTCATAGGATTTTAGGCAAGTTATCCAACCCCTCGGAGTCACAATTTCCTCATTTGTGAAATAGAATAAGAAAGATCTACCTTTGGGGGTTGTTGCTAGCATTTAAAGAATAGTTATGTGTGGCCCATAATAGGCCTAGTAGATAGGAAGCACCAAATAAGTGTTTGCTGCTGCTGCTGCTGCTACTGCTACTATTATTATTTCCTGAGAATTTATAGGCTGGTTTAGAGAAAATTATTGAGAGTATTATTTCCATCATTATTACAGTCTCTGAAAGAAACTAAGGATTTGAAGGAAAATGCTCGTGTAGATTAAATTATTTTTGGTATTCTCACTCTTCTATTCTTTTCTTCTGGCTCTTCCAGATTTCTGACACATTGTCATGTGTCTGATCATTATCATAGCTTAAGGTTTTAGTGATGTGTTAAATATATCCCCTATGAGTGTAAGCTGGGCTTCCCAGGTGGCTCAGATGGTAAAGAGTCTGCCTGCAATGTGGGAGACCCGGATTTGATCCCTGGGTCAGGAAGATCCCTGGAGAAGGAAATGGGAGCCCACTCCACTGTTCTTGCCTGGAAAATTCCATGGATGGAGGAGCCTTGCAGGCTACAGTCCATGGGATAGCAAAGAGTCTGACACGACTGAGCGACTTCACTTTCACTTCCTTTCTTTCATGAGTGTAAGCTACTAAAGGTACACATACCTACCAGGATGAATTCATGCTTTCAGAGTAGACTGGAAACTTGACCCTTTTCTGAAGAGTGAAGTAATAAACTCTATAGACTTCTAGAACTTTAACGCTAGTCTGCAGGGGCCATCAAGTTCAAGACCTGAGTAGGCAAATGATTCACCCTTGGAGACAGGCATGGTTGGTTATTGGCAGAGCGTGGCCAGAATCTCGGATCAAGTTAGTCAGTTGAATACTATGAACATGTGAAACATGGTGTGACTTCTTATAATGCTGCTTCTTCTGAACTGCACAGTGGCATCATGCCATCCGTGTCCAGAAAAGGGTCTTATTAGATTGCCTATAAACTCTATGCACTGAAGGGGGTGTCGCTGAGGACGTCGTCCTGATCCTGTTTATGAAGACACCTGAGGGGCCATATCTTTCAAGTACCAGAAATAGCTGGTGCTCCTGAGACAACTGTTTTCATCTGATGAATGCCCAGAAGTTTTTATGTGATTGTTATCTTGTGATCAGTGCTTTTTGCATTGACTAGGAATGTTCAGGGAGAAGGCAATGGCACCCCCACTCCAGTACTTTTGCCCGGAAAATCCCATGGATGGAGGAGCCTGGTAGGCTGCAGTCCATGGGGTAGCTGAGTCAGACATGACTGAGCGACTTCACTTTCACTTTTCACTTTCATGAATTGGAGAAGGAAATGGCAACCCACTCCAGGGTTCTTGCCTGGAGAATCTCAGGAACGAGGGAGCCTGGTGGGCTGCCGACTATGTGGTTGCGCAGAGTCGGACACGACTGAAGCGACTTAGCAGCAGCAGCAGCAAGAATGCTCAGGAACAGATTTACATTCTATCTCTGTGAATAGAACCAGTAGCTGCTACAAATTACAGATGTTTATTATAGCTGAAAACTTTGTAGGCAGCTTTTCTAAGCAGTGTTCCACTGCTCACTGACATTCTCTGACACTGTGGATATTTCCTGGAGAGAAGAGGAGTTTTGGGGTCCTTCGTGTCATATACTTTATCCTTCTTGGATATTCATGATGTATATATTGGTATCTGATAAGTTCTGATAAGTCTGGCAAGTCTTATAAGTCTGATAATTTAGAATCAAAACAAAAAGAGCTATTTAAAGCTTTGTTTAGTCCTATAGTTATAAAACTTATTTGATCATGGAATCTTAAAAAAAAATTACCTCAGAAGTCTAATTTTATAGGAAACACTTTTGGGGGAATACTGTCTTCAGTAAGCTGTAATCAAACCCAATTTATTGGATTCATGTCAGTACACAAGTTATCTCTTGGCAGGACAAAACATGATTCTTTCTACTTCTGCAAAGCAGAGTCCAGTTGTGTATATTGGACCACATGACTGATCATGTCCCTTTGAGCTCTAAGGTTTGTTGATTCTTGATTTTTAAAATGAAGAAAAGTGTCTCAAGAGTATCTGCTCATAGAATTAAGAATTTAACTTTATGAACATGAAGACTAAAATTAGTAATCAAAATAAGAGTATGTAACGTTTCTGGTGCTGTTTATTCATGTCTAATCTAAAAGATTGCTTTAAAAATCATGTTTATAAAAACAGCTCCCAGGAGAGTTTACAAAGATACACATTTCCTTTGAAAAGCCTCTGAGTCAAAAGATGTAGGATTTTTCATTTGAACTCCTGTTTGGGTATAGAATTTATAACCTGCTTCCTGCTTTGATAAAGGCTTTTTCCCAATGGGGTTGATGCAGCTTCATGGTGTATCTCCAGGGGGTTGTGCAACTAGATTTACTCCTGAAGCACGTAGCCCTTTCAGAGACTGTGTTGTTAGTTTACGAGGCACTTTTGGCATTAAGACCCTTCCCTCCACGCTCCCTGTTAAAACTCAACAAACAGAAGCCAACAGCAAGGTCCTCAAGCCCCTGCCATGTCTGTATTACTTGGGTGGGAGCCTAGACTTGCCTTAGACAACACTCCCCTAGCTTCTGGAATTGTTCCATCCCCTTGACCACTGAGCCAGACCCAAAGGGAAGTAGCAAGGCAAAATCACCTTCAAAGAGATGGACTGCAGGCAGCAAGGACAGGTCCTCAAGCCTGGGTTTTAGCTTTGCATCCAGCTGTCTTGAGCAGCGTGGTCCTGGATGTGGCACCATAACCCCAGTGGCTTTCATTGTCCTCCTCTCTGTGTATGCCTACGGAAGGATGCGATTTCATTATTTCTCTGGACCGCTTGTCCCTCTGAATGTATTTCTGAGTTTTTCTCCTGTTTGACTATGCCTACTATGTGTCAGGTATTACGTCACAATAACATATATCCCCTTGTCCTTTCCCTTGAGGAACTCGTAGCGTTGAAGGGCAGATGGCACCAGGAAAAAATTTTCATCCAACGTGACAAAGACTCCAAATGAGCTGTGTATAAAGACCAATGAGGAAGTGATGGAGGTGACATGTGAGTCAGGTCTTAGAAAATGTGTTGGACACTGATTTTGCCACTAATGGAATTACTTTTTCTGAATAATGGCAACCAGTCTGCTAAAGGGGGAAGTGTAAACTAAGAACTTGTTTTGGATTCACTCAGTAGATTAGCTGACTGAACCTATTAGGCAAAGTCTAGACTCTGACTTCAAGCAATTCAGTGAATATTCAGGCTTTAAGCATTTCAGTTATTGGAGGAAGAGACCATCTGGAAAGTGGACTCTCTGGAACTCACTCTCAAGTTTCCTGTTGTAAAAATGTTCTAGGGATAGTTTTGATTTGTGGAACACCTGAAATTAACTTTGCTTTATGTTTAATAATACCTAGTTTCCCAGTCTCAGGGCAGACAGAAAATAAATAGCATGTTTAAATTGCTATGTAGGTGAAAAGAAAGACCACTACTGAAGAATGGGTTTTAACTTAAATTTCAGAGGACATTTTACAAAGTACATGAACTTAACAGGTAAGCTTGCTCCTTAAGTTTGCTGTTCTGGAGATAACTGACACTAGAAGGTGGGTAGCAGCAGATCCAGTGCTGGGCAGAATTTTATGGATCATTTTCAAGTCACCTTTATGAGGGAAAACCATGGGTGTCAACCATGTGACATAATATCCATCCCTTCCCTGGCCATACAAATAGTTTTCTAATTTGATGTTGTAGAAAATGTTTCAATGTAAAAATACTCCTTTTCTTTAGATTTAGCACTTAAGATGTCCCCCGACCCCCCTTCCCAAAATTCATCCTAATTGTGAATTTTGACTGTGTTTATTGTATTTACACCAGATAGTATCTTTGTCTTCTCTTCTGCCACGGGTTGAGACAATATTCATCCAGCTGGCTTTCCAGACTCCAGACTTAAATGGTACCCTTCACCACGTGGGACTAGCTTAGCATTTGAAAGCAGCACTTAACGTTTCAAATTTTAATTTGAAACTGAAGGTGTGCTATTTCTAAACTTGAGTCTTGCTTCCCACTATTTGTTATCATACACTTCCTCTTGGCATTTCAGTGGGTACCTATGACTCCTGCTAGACCTCAAACTCCTTAAGAACAAGGAATTTGTTGTTATTCAGTCACTCAGTTGTGTCTGACTTTTGCAATTCCATGCAAAAAGTCTGTAGCACAGCAGGCTTCCCTGTCCTTCACTACCTCCCAGAGTTTGCTCAAACATGTCCATTGGAGAAGACTCTTGAGAGTCCCTAGGATTGCAAGGAAATCAAACCAGTCCATCCTAAAGGAACTCAATCCTGAATATTCATTGGAAGGACTGATATGGAAGCTCCAATACTTGGGCCACCTGATGTGAAGAGTTGACTCATTAGAAAAGACCCTGATGCTGGGAAAGATTGAGGGCAGGAGGAGAAGGCGATGACAGAGGATGAGATGGTTGGATGGCATCGCCGATTCAGTGGACATGAGTTTGAGCAAGCTCCAGGAGATGGTGAAGGACAGGGAAGCCTGGCGTGTTGCAGTCCATGGGATCGCAGAGAGTTGGACATGACTGAGCAACTGAACAACAACATGTCCATTGAGTCAGTGATGCCATCCAACCATCTCATCCTCTGTTGCTCCATTCCCCTCCTGCCCTCAATCTTTCCTGGCATCAGGGTTTTTTCCAATGAGTTAAGAACAGGAAGGGGTTTCATTTTTCTTTATATTCTATAGTTCATACATAAAGGTGATGCTTAAGAAGTATTTATCAAACAGATATATTTATCCTAAAAGTTCATCAATTGAACCATCCCATGTAGGCAAGAGGTGAAAAAGAAAGTACTGTGTATACAAGTCTCAGAACTTCACTTTTCCTAATAACTTAAAAAAGGGGGCAGATAAAGGAATCTCCTGATAAATAAATGTGAGTACCTCCCCAGCGTGATCCAAGGATCCTGATTTACTTTGTGCTCAAATGGGACTTTCAGCTTTAGGATCATGTGTGTGTGGATCAAATGTCTATCAAGAAGGATGCCATGTGAGCTGTGAAGTGGAAGGCTTCCCTCTGTGGAAGGGCTGAGGCAAACCTGCTTCATGCTTCCTGTCTGAGGTCCCAGTAACACACTAGCTACCATTTCTTTGGCATCTGCCCTGTGCCAAACATTCAAGCATATGATCTCATTTAATCCTCACAAGGATTCCAAGGCTTAGAGGAGTTAAATGGCTTCCCCATGGACCCCTAGAAAAACATGTCGAAAACCAAACCTATGAGCAAGCCTCCCCCAGGTTGGCATTCTCCCAGCACTCCCTGTCTTGGTGAGTGAAAATTTTAGCATCTAGTTCCTCCAGTGAGAAATCCTCTCTCGATAACCCAGCTTCCAGGTCTTGTGGAGATTGTGTCCACCCATGGGCTCCCTGTTGACTTCCATTCCAGCCCAGCCACCATCTGCCCTCCATGGACAGCTCAGGAGCCTCCCCAGTGGTCTAAAGTAGACCTCCTCAAATCTAGTCCCAATACTAAGCTTAAGTGTTCTTCTCAAAAGTCATATATTATCATGTGATTTTTTAAATTAAAAATCCTCCAATGCTACTTCTGTTCACTGTTAGAGACCAGGGTCCTTAACCAGGCTCACCACGCCCTCCTGGCCTGGCCCCATGTGGCAGCCCAGTCTCCTCATTTTCTGGGCCTTGAGCCAGCCAGCTGTTCCCTCAGCCAGGAATGTTCTTACCCTCCCTTTCAGAGCCTAGGTTGATACCCACTCAGCTGACAAAGCTCAGCTCAGTAGTGTCTTCTTCAAGGGATTTGTGTGTACTTTTTGGCATTGTGTGCTTCTCCTCCATAGTGTTCATCTTATATTTATTTGATTTATTATTGGATTAATATCTGATTGTCTCATGAGTCTGTAAGGTGCATGAGTGCAGGGGCCATGTCTGTTTGCATTCACCAAACCTTAGTTCAGAACCTGAAGACAGCAAACAGTTGATGAGTATTTGTTGCATGAATTAATGCACTAACAGCCAGCAAGTGACAGAACCGAGATTTCAACTCAAAAGCTCAGTGTCTGCTGTCTTTAGTGTGTGGCTAGAACTCTAAATGGTCAGATGTGGGGACAGAGGAGGGTCGAGATTGGGAGTCTGGCTCACTCTTCCCTCTGGGACAGGAAGGGGCTGACAGTTGAGCTTGTGGTCACTGAAGATTCACTGGGCTTCTGCCCTATTCCAGGTACTTTGTATATTCTCAAATTTAATCCCTCTTAACAGTCCCTCAGGAGGTTAAGTAACTTGCCATGTCACCCAGAAGTCAAGCTGGACGCCTAGATTCAAGCCTGGGCCCTTTGGCCTGCCACCCATGTTTGTAACCCTTTGCTAACTGTCCCTACCTTGTTCCTTGTTTTACCCCTTCACCTTGGGTCCCTATCTGACCTTCAGTTCTGTTCCTTTTCTTGTAAATTTGTACTCATTTCTTCTTTAACTTATCACCTGTCTCTCTTCCCTTCCCTGACTCCTTTTCTTCATTCCTCCATCTTCCCTCCCCCGCTCCCCCAATTCTATTAGAGATGAGAACCATGACGTTACTTACCTGAAATTTATATTTCAGGAGGCTGTCAGCAACCAGAAGTCCTGCACACTAGGCAACTTGGTAGGACAAAATGGAGATGAGAATTATAAATGTCTAAGCTTGTGTCTCTTCTTACTCTTATGATTGGTTAGCTTTCAGTTTTAAAAATCACTCCTGATTTTGAGCTTTGAATTTGGCCTACTAACGGTAGTAAAAGCAGTACAAAGAAAGGGAACAAAACTCCAAAACTGCATTTTTCTTCCCTATGAGAAGGCCACTATAAACTGTGGAGATGCTTCTCAAATAAAATTAGGTTCTGCCACTGCCTGCTGTTTCCCTCTGCATTTCATCTCTTTTGTCTGAATCACTGAGCCTCTCTTGGGACACTAGGTAATCCGAAGAAACAATGGAGTGTTTGGGCACCTCGAGTTCTACGGAGAGCTAAGGCACATTGATTTGCATTTCTGGGTCAGCGTAATTTCACTTTCACTTAACCCTTGTACTGACCCTTGTTTTTCAGCACTTTGGCTCTTTCCGCCATCCGTTCGAGAGTATTCAGTTTCCTCAGCCCACAGATGGTAAGTGTCCCCTGGCAACCAAAAGCTTGCAAACTGCCCCCAACTCCCCTCTTCAGTGTTGCCAGCATCACTATGGTCTTTTCTGTGAAGAATTGGCCAGTATTTTAGATGTCTCTGAATGCAAATTTTATTCACATTTAAGAAGGTAGGGTTTTTTTTGGTGTTAATGGAAGATGAAGTAAACAGTAGAAATTGCATTATTCAGTTGTGTATGTAGCTGCCCAAGTTTTGCACCTCTTTGTGGTTGTAAATCCTTGATGTAATGGATGCCATCTCTCTTGGTATGAGTCATGCTGGGTATGAGTCATTCTATGAAGACACACAGTGTGTCAGAAAGAGGGACACAATGTATATTTAGGACTTTAAAATAAGGCTATTCTGCTGTCTTATTCATAGTGTAATTTCTAGTAAGAGGGAGCAAAGACACAAACAAGATTTAATTACTTGCACTGTGGCAGGAACACGTCATTAACTGTCCATCTGTAGTGAGGTCCACATGGCTAGAAGACTCTGTGTAAGGTAAAGGTGCTCTGAGATGCAACATGTTGTACAAAGTGGGAAATGAAATAGTAATGAAATGTTTGCCTCTCAAAGCTTTAACTCAATTGGTAAGAATAATTTTATGTTTTTTTCTTGATTGTAGAAGTAAATCATAATTGTATGATATATGAATTATATCTCAATTGTTTTTAGAGGATAGTAGCAAGAGGATTATAGAAGAGACAGGTAAACAATAAGAAACAAATAAAAACCAACAATAATTCCAGTTTCTAGACATAACCTGGAGAAGGAAATGGCAGCCCACTCCAGTGTTCTTGCCTGGAGAATCCCAGAGACGGGGGAGCCTGGTGGGCTGCCGTCTGTGGGGTCACACAGAGTCGGACACAACTGAATTGACTTAGCAGTAGCAGCAGCAGCATGATTTGTTTTCTATTATCTTGGGTACATGAATACTGAAATAACTGAAATAACAAAACTGAAATAGGGTAATAAGTAGTGTTGAAATCTTCTCATGCATTGTGAATATTACATATCCTTCTTCTACATAATGTTCTGTCATATGATTGTTTTATAAATGTTGAAAAAATTCTTTATTGTTGGATATCTAGGCTGCCTCCAAGTTTTGGACAATGTATGTAGCTCTGTATTGACCATACTTGAAGCTATATCAACATCTATTATGATTCCTTAGATTAATTTCTAGATATCTAGTTGCTCTAAGAATATGTACTCTATATGTACAGATTTTAAACCTGTACATATACATATATTCCTTCAGAAAGGTTGGCTCAATTTATACTAGCAGTGTATATACACTGTTGTACATATTTTTATATGATTTCCCACCATTAGATATTATTTAAAGATTTTTGCCAATTTGACAAGTGAAAAATAGTATCTCATATTTCTTATTATCTTAACTCCTTTGAGTTAACTTCTTAATGAAGTTAAACATTCTTTCAAATAATCACTGTCCATTTAAAAATTACTTATAATTTTTTTTGATCATTTATGTTATATGTTGTTTATCTTTTGGTTAATTTGTAAGATTTTCAAACAATCTGATAAGACTCTACTGAAATGAAAGTGAGGCAGATTTTTCCTTAGAGGAAGAGCAGTGTAGCTGAGATTGGTTACAGAGACAAAGACTGCTCCTGGTTCCTTTCCCCCTGTGTGTAGATGTATTTGTTGACTGAGTGTATACCTCAGTTGTTTTCTGGCAAATATTCCCAAGCTGAGAGCCAGAAAGCATCATCTTTACAAATAACTGTGGTTTCATTTTGCGATAAATAATTACTTCAAGCAAAATAAAGATAAATTATAATCAGTTTTGAACATTAGCCAATCTTATATTTATATCACCCATTTCCAAAGAATTTTAATTCAAAATATTTTTAAAGGTCAATTTATATTTTCTTTTAATTCAGCTGCTTCAAGGGTGGGGTAGTTTTTCCTCTATTTTCCTCAAAAGTTCAGTTCAGTCGCTCAGTCGTGTCTGACTCTTTGTGACCCCCTGAACTGCATGGACATACTGTTCCTCTATTTTAGGAGTAATCTAAGTGGAGTCAGACTTAAAGACAGACAAAAGGAACTGCCAAGAATTTGATGTTTGATGATATTGTGTTCCTTTCTCTTTCTCTATTATTGGTTCAGTTCCGTTCAGTTGCTCAATCATGTCTGGCTCTTTGTAACCCCACGGACTGCAGCACGCCAGGCTTTCCTGTCCATCACCAACTTCTGGAGCTTATTCAAACTCGTGTCCATTGAGTTGGTGATGCCATCCACCCATCTCATTCTCTGTCATTCCCTTTTCCTCCTGCCTTCAATCTTTCCCAGCCTTAGGGTCTTTTCCAATGAGTCAGTTCTTCACATCAGGTGGCCAAAGTATTGGAGCTTCAGCTTCAGCATTAGTCCTTCCAATGAATATTCAGGACTGATTTCCTTTAGGATAGACTGGTTGGATCTCCATGCAGTCCAAAAGACTCTGAAGAGTCTTCTCCAACACCACAGTTCAAAAGCATCCATTCTTTGGCACTCAGCTTTCTTTATAGTACAACTCTCACATCCATACATGACTATTGGAAAAACCATAGCTTTGACTAGATGGACCTTTGTTGGCCAAGTAATGTCTCTGCTTTTTAGTATGCTGTCTAGGTTGGTCATAACTTTTCTTCCAAGGAGCAAGTGTCTTTTAATTGCATGGCTGCAGTCACCATCTGCAGTGATTTTGGAGACCAAAAAAATAAAGTCAATCACTTTTTCTATTGTTTCCCCATCTATTTCCCATGAAGTGATGGGACCAGATGTCATTATTTTAGTTTTCTGAATGTTGAGTTTTAAGCCAGCTTTTTCACTTTCCTCTTTCACTTTCATCAAGAGGCTCTTTAGTTCCTCTTCACTTTCTGCCATAAGCCTGATATTATATGCATGTCTGAGGTTATTG
This sequence comes from Nanger dama, assembly GCA_917880005.1. Taxonomy (NCBI): domain Eukaryota; kingdom Metazoa; phylum Chordata; class Mammalia; order Artiodactyla; family Bovidae; genus Nanger; species Nanger dama. Next base: position 13,059,780 of record CAKJTW010000038.1, read on the forward strand.
ATATTTCTTCTAGCAATCTTGATTCCAGCTTGTGCTCCATCCAGCCCAGCATTTCTCATGGTGTAATCTGCATATAAGTTAAACAAGCAGGGTGAAAATATACAGCCTTGACGTACTCCTTTCCCTATTTGGAAACAGTCTGTTATTCCATGTCCAGTTCTAACTGTTGCTTCCTGACCTGCATACAGATTTCTCAGGAGGCATACAGATTTCTCACCAGTAAGGTGGTCTGGTATTCCCATTCCTTGAAGAATTTTCCAGTTTGTTGTAATCCACAGTCAAAGGCTTTGGCATAGTCAATAAAGCAGAAATAGATGTTTTTCTGAACTCTCTTGCTTTTTCCATGATCCAACGGATGTTGGTGATTTTATCTCTGATTCCTCTGCCTTTTCTAAAGCCAGCTTGAACATCTGGAATTTCATGGTTCATGTACTGTTGAAGCCTGGCTTGGAGAATTTTGAGCATTACTTTGCTAGCATGTGAGATGAGTGCAATTTTGCGGTATTCTGAACATTCTTTGGCATTGCTTTTCTTTGGGATTGGAATGAAAACTGACCTTTTCCAGTCCTGTGGCCACTGCTGAGTTTCCCAAATTTGCTGGCATATTGAGTGCAACACTTTCACAGCATCATCTTTTAGGATTTGAAATAGCTCAACTGAAATTCCATCACCTCCTCTAGCTTTGTTCGTAGTGATGCTTTCTAAGGCCCACTTGACTTCCCTTCTAGGATGTCTGGCTCTAGTGAGTGATCACACACCATCATGGTTATCTGGGTCATGAGGATCTTTTGGGGATATTTCTGTGTATTCTTGCCACCTCTTCTTAATATCTTCTGCTTCTGTTAGGTCCACATCATTTCTGTCCTTTATTGTGCCCATCTTTGCATGAAATGTTCCCTTGGTATCTCTAATTTTCTTGAAGACATCTCTAGTCTTTCCCTTTCTATTGTTTTCCTCTATGTCTTTGCACTGATAACTGAGGAAGGCTTTCTTATATCTCCTTGCTATTCTTTGGAACTCTGCATTCAAATGGGTGTATCTTTCCTTTTCTCCTTTGCCTTTTCTTCTCTTATTTTCTCAGCTGTTTGTAAGGCCTGCTCAGACAACTGTTTTGCCTTTTGCATTTCTTTTTCTTGGGGATGGTCTTGATCGCTGCCTCCTGTACAGTGTCACGAATCTCTGTCTATAGTTCTTCAGGCACTCTGTCCATCAGATCTAATCCCTTGAATCTGTCACTTCCACTGTATGATTGTAAGGGATTTGTTTTAGGTCATATGTGAATGGTCTAGTGGTTTTCTCTACTTTCTTTAAGTCTGACTTTGGCAATAAGGAGTTCATGATCTGAGCCATAGTCAGCTCGTGGTCTTGTTTTTGCTGACGGTATAGAGTTTATCTTTGGCTGCAAAGAATATAATCAATCTGATTTCGGTATTGACTATCTATCTGGTCATGTCCATGTGTAGTCTTTTCCTGTGTTGTCAGATGAGGGTGTTTGCTATGATCATTATTGGTTACATGACCTTAAATAACTCTCTTTGCTACTACCTGCCTAAGGCAAGAGGGTGGGGGGAGCTGGTCGAGACATTAATTAGATCTCTTTAAGCTTGTAGTATTTTCCAAAATTAAGATGCCTAATCATTTCAAAGTATCATTCCCCCCCTACTTAAAACTGTAAATATTGCTCAAGTATGGCTGCATTCACACATGCGTGTATGTTAGTTTACACATTTTTTACCTGATTGTTCATCATTAAAAATATTTTTCATTTTTGCTTTTCAGAATTGTAAAATGTGTACATAATTTTCAAATTTCTACTAAGATTGTTATTTTTTAATGACAGGCAGTCACTCCTCTTATTATTAACTAATGGAGATAGTGATGGTGACATCTTAACCCAAAGAGATGTGTAAGAGTACTTAAAGGGGCCTGTTAAGTTGCCCCTCATCTAGAAAAGGACAGCTGTCTTTAAACAGAGCCAACATTATCATTCGTTTCCAGATTGTGGGGAGGGAGTGAGGATAATACTTTAAGTGATGAAGCTGGCATTTCCCATCTGTTGTACTTCAAACATAGGCCTCTTCCTCTCTACCAATCACCAATATAAAAACTCTGCTGATGGTCTGACCATCTGGATTTCCCATCATACCCTGTCTTCACACCTGGCGATTCAGTGCAGGTCTTTGATTGATGTTTCTCAAAATTGCCTCATAAAATCAAAGGACAGACAAACAATATTTTTCTAGAATTTGTAAACCAAGATTCATAACTTTTGTTATTGCTCTTAGAATTGTTAATAATCTTAGCCTCGGGTGATTTCAAAAATGCCTTTTTTTTGGTTAAGCAGACCACGACATTCTCACTAGCTACTCATGTTTACCATTGTCAGAACTTAAGATTAAAGCAGTGGGTGATAATAGTCTCAGGTTCAATATTAAGCACAGTGAGTTTCATATTCAGCTTTAATTAAAATATTTACATGCTCATGGTTTGCCTTCTCTTAGGGCTCTGCTAACTGAATAGCATTTAAAATGCCACTTTGAATCTGTCTAAGGGTATAACCTTATTCTGAATTATTACTAACTTAACCATTGGCACAGACCTATCTGCCTTTAACTGGCTTGGTTCCAAGCCCAGTTTGGGATCCAAGGGCTGCCTTAGAACAATGCTATAGGCCCCGAGTTTCCTTCTTCCCTTAGTCACTACTCAGACAGTAATTTGCTTACTTTTGCTATTTCCTAAATTTTCAGAGGAATGACAGACAAGGTATTAAGCTTTGGTTTTTCTCCAGATCCTATCAGTTTCCTCAAACACAATTATTTCCCCTGTTACCCCTGGTGCTCTGCTGGGGATTGTGGGTGTCTCTCCACTGCCCCCCCAAACCCCCAATCCCCCACCCCCACCCCCGGCCAGCTGCTGCCTCTCCCCCTGCAGCTGTAGTTGTTTTTAGGGAGCCGGGAACTGATTCCACTAGGTGTTACACACACGGAGACCTTTTAGTAGGACTAGCATAAACAGGAGCTCTCATTGCTTCCCTGACATTGGAAAGGACCTGGTGACTGAAATATCACATATTTTACTTCCTTTTTAGTTCAAGTGAGGGACCAGATACAGTCTTGGGGCAGAATGAAGCTGACCGTGGTTAGGGTTGTTTTTGCCTGCTAACTCTACCCCAGTGAGATTCTGAATAATTATTAATAACTTTGGAAGATTCAGGGCTCAAAGAGATGATTAAATGTAAGATCTGGACCATCCACTCTGAACCATGTAGCACTACTAATAAAGATGATAAAAGAAGCTTTCATCAGGTTAAGAATGTGGTTTGAGGAACACATTGCTACCTCCTTGGTAGGTTTACTTCCTTCTTTCTTTGTGAAGCTTTACAGTAAGTAGCCCAGAGTGAAACTAGAACTTGGTGTGGGGAAGGAGGATGGGGTGGAGGAACGGTCATGTTATTAAGTTATTACAAATGTAGTGACTGGTGATTTTACACGTACGCATTCCACATTACAGGAAGCTCACACATCTAAGAGACCATGCCCTGTTGGTCCCTCACCACCAAATTTTCCATTCCCTGCCTCTAAAATCTCAGCTCCCCAAATGCTTGCTTATTTAATCATGCCAATTACTTTTCTATGGTGAAGGAGGAATAGGTCTCCTGAATTTCAAGAATAAGAAAGCAATCTACAAAAATCAACCAAATCTAAAGGACAAAAGAGATTTTTTTTCCCAGTCATTTGCAGATTATAGTATGTTCCTCCTTCACTCCACAATACTTCCTTTGAGATGGCTTTTTAAAACAATGAAAACAAAATAATCTTGCCAGTAGAGTCATGGAAAATTTTACCCACTCCATTTGTTCACAGTTGCCCATCCCTTCTCATTTCTTTTCCTTCGTTATAGATAAAAACTTCTTTTTGAACTTCTTTGATTTGTTTTCCTATTATACAAAGCAGTTTATAATAAAAGTTTAGAATAATTTGAACAACGTTAGGCACATAAATGAAAACACATGCTCCCTCCCCAGTCCCATTTCTTCCAATCGCATTCAGTTTGTACCTGTTCATGGAGCCAGAGTCAGGGTTTCTGTGAACCCTTGACAAGGGCTGTAAAGAAACACAGAGAAGGAAGAAACTGAATATCAACAAACCTGATTCCCAAAGATGCACAAAGTAAAGGGGAAGGGAGGAAAGAGAGCATGAACTAGACCACAGAGAGATGAGAAGGAAGAGGCAGCCCCTGCCTCCCCTCTTGGGAGACAGCTCCCTGAGGGCAGCGTTTCTGTCTTGACCATCTTTATAAACTTATCAGACTAGGAAACTGCCTAGAGGTAGTGGTGCTCCACTAATGAACAAGCACAAAGAGCAGGAACTAACCGGCTAAGGTTAAGCAGAGTCTGCTGAAGTAACTTAGGTCTTTTCAGTTTATCAAAGACTTTCTTGCTCGAATTTTACATCACTACCTTGGGTTTTTCATCTGTAAGCCACCAGCGTGTGCTACTTTGAGGTTTAGTACTACAGGTAGTTGCTGCTAAACTGAGCTAATAGTAAAGGGGAAAACTCATATAGAACAAATCTATACATGGAACAGGAAGTTTCTGAACCATTTTTTAAAAAACTCTAAATATAAAGATTTTATTTAAAAGTGCTTTTAAAAATCCAAGTTTTATTAATAGAACAACTGTTTACTTAAAGTTCTGATTGCCTGAGAAATTCCTTATAAAATCTGAATAAAGTTCAAATATTTAACACAATATCAATCATGGGAGAAATTACACTGCACAAAATTCTTCTCTAAACAGTAATGCATTTACCAAACCATTTTTATCATTAACTCTTTCAGGGATTTGTATGCCAGAGGTCATTAAGACTCAAAGAAGCTTCTGGGTCCACTGCCTCTTTTTGGAAAAAAGACGATAGGGAATTCTCCATGCTCATGTCCATCTCCCCTACAACCTTGGCCACAACTGGTTGAGCCAGGAACCAACACCTGATCCAAAGACAGCCCCTGTGAGGTGGCCTGAAGTGGCATCAGATTGTGACTGAACCAATCAAAGCCTCTCTCTTGGGAAGTTTGAACTTGAGATAGGGGAAGAGAAAGACTCAGAAAGAAAAGAGAGAAAAGAGACTAACCAGCAAACAAGGTAGCCCATTGTCAGAAAGAAAGATAGAGATGTGGAAGGAGAAGGCAATAAGCAGAAACTGTGAGGCAATAGATCATTTTAGTAAATCGAAGCTATAAACGAAGGTGGAGAAGGTCATTAGTTAGTGGATTAACAAGAAGCAGCATGTAGAGAAAGGCAGAGCGTGCGGGAGATGCTTCAGAAATAAAAGGCTGCTGAAGAAACTGCTGTTTTGTTGTGAGTGATGTTTGTTGGGTTGGCCAAAGGTTCATTTAGGTTTTTCCTAAAATGTTACAGAAAAACCTGAATGAACTTTTGCCAACCCAATAGTTCACTCCAGGAGGCCTGGCATGTGTTCTGGAAACCATTTCCTTTGCTTCTTCAACCCTCCCAAATATCCCTGCAGTGGAAACCCTGAGGTAAATGAGAAGGCCTCTGTGTTGTGCAACTTGAAAAATTCCCACTTGTGAAAAGAGCAGATTGTTTAGAGATAATTATGAACATTCTTATGCTGCAGTTTGAGAGAGATATATAAATGCCCTGGGGAAACCTTGTGCAGTTGTTGTTGTTCAGTTGCTAAGTTGTGTCCTACTCTTTGCAACCTATGGATTGCAGCACTCCAGGCTCCTCTGTCCTCTGGTATCTCCTGAAGTTTGCTCAAACTCATATCCATTGAGTCAGTGATGCCATCCAACCATCTCATTCTTGGTCACCCCCTTCTCCTTCTGCCCTCGGTCTTTCCCACCATCAGGGTCTTTTCCAATGAGTTGGCTTTTTGTATCAGGTAGTCAAAGTATTGGAGCTTCAGCTTTAGTATCAGTCCTTCCAATGAATATTCAGGGTTGATTTCCTTTAGGAGTGACAGGTTTGCTCTCCTTGTTTTCCAAGGGACTTTCAAGAGACTTCTCCAACACTACATTTTGAAAGCATCAATTTTTGGACACTCAGTCTTCCTTATGGTCCAACTCTCACATCCATACATGACTACTGGAAAAACCATAGCTTTGACTATACAGAACTTTGTCAGCAAAGTGAAGTCTCTGCTTTTAAAATGCTGTCTAGGTTTGTCATGGCTTTCCTTCCAAGGAGAAAGCATCTTTTATTTCATGGCTGCAGTCACTGACTGCAGTGATTTTGGAGCCCAAGAAATAATGTCTGTCATAAAGTCCACTCAATGAAGTCCACACTTTCCCCTTCTGTTTGCCTCATAGTGATGGTGCTGGATGCAACGATCGTTTTTTGAATGTTGAGTTTTAAGTCAACTTTTTCACTCTTGTTTTTCACTCTCATCAAGAGGCTCTTTAGGTCCTCTTCACTTCCTGCCATTAGAGTGGTACCGTCTGCATATCTGAGGCTGTTGATATTTCTCCCGGAAATTTTGATTCCAGCTTGTGATCCGTCCAGCGTGGCATTTCACATGATATACTCTGCATAGAAGTTAAATAAGCAAGGTGACAATATAGAGCCTTCACATACTCCTTTCCGTTTTGAACCAGTCAGTTCTTCCATGTCTGGCTCTGATTGTTGCTTCTTGACCCACATACAGAATTATCAGGAGCTAGGTAAGGTGGTCTGGTACTCCCATCTTCATAAGAATTTTCCACAGTTTGTTGTGATTCACACAGTCAAAGGCTTTAGTGTAGTCAATGAAGCAGAAGTAGATGTTTTTCTGGAACTCTCTTGCTTCCTCTGTGATCCAATGAATGTTGGAAGTTTGATCTCTGGTTCCTCTGCCCTTTCTAAACCCAACTTGTACTTCTGGAATGTTTCAATTCACAGACTACTGAAATGTTTACTAGTTTGAAAGATTTTAAGCATAACCTTCATAGGTTATATTAAGCATATGAAATGAGTACAATTGTACAGCAGTTTGAATGTTCTTTGGCATTGCTCTTTCTGGGATTGGAATGAAAACTGGCCTTTTCTAATCCTGTGGTAACTGCTGTGTTTTCCAAATTTGCTGACATATTGAGTGCAACACTTTAACGGCATCATCTTTTAGGATTTGAAATAGCTCAACTGGAACTGCACCATCTCCACTATCTTTGTTTGTAGTAATGCTTCCTAAGTGCCACTTGACTTCACACTCCAGGATGTCTGGCTCCAGGTGAGTGACTACACCATCATGGTTATCTGGGTCATTAAGACCTTTTCTGAATGGCTCTTCTGTGTATTCTTGCCACCTCTTCTTTACATGGTGGAAAATGCTTTGCTAGGTCACTACAAGATCTTGTTTTCCATACTGTAGCTGCAGACATTTGATATCATCTGTGCAGCCAGTGTTGACTTGCACCAATAAGGATTGAGCAGGTTTATATTGTGAACCAAAAACAGAGGTACATTTTGAGGTAGAACTTCCAGAGATTGTGCTTGATTTTTCTGTTTTTTTTTTTGACACTATTAAATATCTTCTTACCAAATCTCTCTTTAGGGTCTTCACCTTTTTTTTTTTTCCAGCATTATATCTCTTTTCCTCTGTTGGGTCCATAAATGTGTATGCCTCTGGTGGTTTGCCTTTCATCTCTTTTCATCTTCTCTTCTTGCCCTCCATGGAAATACACTCCACCACCAAGCTCTCCTCTGCCCAGGTGACACCCATCAATGAGGCCCTCACCACTCTACCCCCTGCCCATATTTCCACATCTCTGCAGCATCTGAAAAGCTCACTAGCATCTGGAGTCATTGAGTTCAAAATGGAAATTGTCTTCTTTCTCCTTCAGAGTTCTTCTTTCCACAATGGCACCCCACTCCCACTCCAGTACTCTTGCCTGGAAAATCCCATGGACTGAGAAGCCTGGTAGGCTACAGTCCATGGGGTCACAAAGAGTTGGACACGACTGAGCGACTTCACTTTCACTTTCCCCTTGTCTAAAGCGGAACCTCAGTGAGCCAGGCCCAGAGCTCAGAATCCCTTTTATTTCTTTTCTCTGATGCCTAACAGCTATCCTTGCAAAGTCTTAGCAGTTCTGCCCATGTGACACAATGTCATCCACTGCTTTTTATGTTTATTATCTAATGCCACTGAGCGAGTTCTGCCAAAGTTTAGCTTAAAACAGCACATTTATTATTTTGCAGAGTTTCTGAGGGTTAGGTGGCTTAGTTAAACTGGTCTCTCCTGAGGTTTTAGCAGCTGTTGGCCAGGGCTACCATCACTGCAAAGCTTAATAAGGGCTACAGAGTCCATGTCCAAGAGCACTCATGTGGTTGTCAGCAGGTCTCCATTCCTTGCTGGCTGTTGACTGAAGCCTTCTGTTCCTCGCCACGTAGGTCTTTCCATAGGTGTGCTTAAGACAACAACTTGCTTCTCCCCACAGGCACGCAGAGGGATCGGGAAGGGTGATGGTAGCGGTGGGGGAAAAGGAAGACTCAGAAGCTGAAGTTTCTCTGTAACCCAATCTGGTAAGTCATACAGTGTTAGTTTTGCCCTATTCTATATGTTATTAATAGAAGCAAATTGCTAAGTACAACCCACATTCAATAGGAAGTGACTTGAGGGAAAAATGCCTGAGGATTTGTGGCTGTATTTCTAAAGCCACCCCCCCCCCCCAACCCCACCCTGCCAATACGTCTCTTCTGCCGTGGTCCTAGGTCAGGCTTCCATCACTTCTCACCAGTGTTTATTCTTGAGAGGAAGACCAAGATCCTTAATAAGACTACCTGGCCCATGTCTTCATTTCTGTGCTGCCACTTAACTGCACTGTATTTATCTGTCAGTTACCGGTTCTCTTTTTCTGAGTCTTTTCTCACTCTCTGTCCCAAATTCAAATTCTCCCAGAGAGGACCTCTGATTGACTTGGGCACTTGATGTCTGGCCTCACTCCAGGTCAACCTCACAGAGGCCTAAGAGAGCCTAGTGGAGGCTTTCTTTTGGTTAAGTGTTGGTTTCCAACTCAACCAGTTGTAGCCAAGGTGGAAAGTGACTTGACCCTGCCTAATGCTCCCATATCTCAACCCCCATTCTCCGTGCTCGACGCTCTGCCTCTGTTGGCCTTTTTCAGAATGTCTCAAGGGCCCGTCCCCCTCCTCACAGAGCCTGTGCTTGTCCCGCTCCTCTGCCTGGCAAGCTCTTCTCTCCAGCACTCCCAGTTGGCCGCCTCCTGTGCATCTTTACATCTTGGCTGGATGTTCCTGCTTCAGGACAGTGTTCTCACCCCTCCACCTACCTTAGATCCTTATGAGCTGAAAACCCTGTACTTTTCCTTTTTAACTCTTATTTGTATGGCTATCTGTGTAACATCTTGGTCCTCTGCTGGGCTGTAACCTCCATGAGCGCAGGAACCATTTTGCTCACACGGTCTGATACTTGCTTCGAAAACAGGCATTCTTTGTTTGATCAAGTCCCCAGCCTTCAGGCTCCTCTGTAGTATACACAGTGGCACAATCCTTTCCCAATATCCTACTTCTCCCTTGCTTACTTTCAGTGGTCTTCAGGTGCCTGTGGGACTGTCGTACTCTTTTAGACTGTCACTCAAGGCCCTTTGTAATGGAGACCCATCTCTCCTTTCTGTTTTGTTTCTCAGGACTCCTTTTAGCAGACTCCAAGGTTCTAAGCATTTACTAAGAACTACTTGCTATTCCTAAAGTTCACTTTATGCTTTATTCTCTGCATCTTTGCTCCTATTGTTCCCTGTATCCTGGCGTGTATTCTCTTTGCTGCGATTGCATCACAGTCTCTTAGAAAACCTTTTAGTTGGTATCTTGTGGGTTGCTTAGTTTTAAAACCAAATACTTACATATACTTTGTAGGTGCTAGACACTAGTCTAAGAACTTTTAAATTCATTTCATGATTATGAAATGACACGTCATGAAATGACACGTCTTTAAGACAAATCCACTTACCATTCCCAGATAGGGGGAAGCTCAAGTAATTGATGCAAAGAAATACCTAGTACCTGTCAAAGCTGGAGTTTGAATCCAGTTATCTGTTTCCAGAAGGCAACTCTGGAGCCTTTGTACTTTCTGCTGCTGCTGCTGCTGCTGCTAAGTCGCTTCAGTCATGTCCAACTGTGCAACCCCATAGACGGCAGCCCACCAGGCTGCCCCATCCCTGGGAGTCTTCAGGCAAGAACACTGGAGTGGGTTGCCATTTCCTTCTCCAATGCAGAAAAGTGAAAAGTGAAAGTGAAGTCGCTCTGTTGTTTCCGACTTGTAGCGACCTCATGGACTGCAGCCCGCCAGGCTCTTCCATCCATGGGATTTTCTAGGCAAGAGTACCGGAATAGGGTGCCATTGCCTTTTCCGGTACTTTCTGCTACTCGAGTGTTACTCTTTGAGGGCAGCTGAGGTGTCTTATTTATCTTTGTATCTCCTATAGGGCCTGGTATGCAGTGGGTTCTGACTAATGCTTAAAATATTAATGAAGAGAGCCAGAGGTTCAGGCAGAAAGTGATAAGGGAAACTGTCTCCTTTGAACACTGTCCACAGATAACAATCTCATGTTCTCACATCTTTGCTCACAATTCCTCAGTCATTCCTCCCTGGCCCAAAGGCTTGCATCTGAATTCCTTAACCCAGTGTCCTGCCTCATGGATCAGAAACATTTGGGAAATGAATAATTTGGGTGCACTGTTCTCTCTCACTGTTCCTACAATCTGGCTTTTCCCATCTGTGCATTTATTTGTCCTTCATCCATTCCTCTGTAGGGTTTATAGATTTTGAAAATGGGAGTAGGGGTGTAGGGGGTGGGGAGGGAAAGGGAGGAGAGAGGAAGGAAAGAAAAAATAAAAAAAAAAAGGAAGGAAGAAAAGAAAAAATATGGATGCCCAGTGAATTTGAATATCAGATCAATAATAATTTTTTAGTATAAGTACGCCCCATGCAATACTTAGGACATTGTTGTTGTTCAATGGCTGGCTAAGTTGTGTGGGACTTTTGTGACCCCTTGCATAGCAGCATGCCAGGTTTCCATGTCCTTCACTATCTCCAGGAGTTTGCTCAAACTTATGTCCATTGAGTCAGTGACACTATCTAACCATCTTGTCCTCTCTGCCCCCTTCTCCTTTTGTCTTCATTCTTTCCCAGCATTTTCCCTAGTAGCTCAGTTGGTAAAGAATTTGCCTGCAATGCAGGAGACACAGGTTCAGTCCCTGAGTTGGGAAGATCCCCTAGAGAAGGAAATGGCAACCCACTCCAGTACTCTTGCCCAGGGAGTTCCATCACAAAGAGTTGGACATAACTGTACGACTAACTTTCACTTTTCCCAGTATCAGTCTTTTCCAATGAGTCGGCTCTTCACATCAGGTGGCCAAAGTATTGGAGCTTCAACTACAAAAAAAAAGTGTTATTTATTGAATTATATTTTACCTGGCAGCCCTGTTCCTGTGTCCTGAAGGTCCTGGGCTCTAAGGCTCCCCCTGTCTGCGTTTGCAGGTTGGTGACCTCATCTTTAGAGTCTGTGGGCACTTCAAGCTTTGCTATTGTTCTGCCGCATCCAAGCCTTTTCCACTGTGAGCGAACTGTTTGCTAGTCTTGGAATAAAGAATCAGTTTACAAGATCACAAAAGAGTACAAATCAAATATCCTCTCCCCTAGCTTTAGTTCTCTAAAGGCATGGGGATGTCCCAGTAAAATTGATGCAACTACTAATATGGAGAACAAACACTAGTTTTGAAGAGTTGAAACCAATCAACTGTTTCTTCATGTATAGTTGATTTGCAGTGTTGTATTAATTTCTGCTGTACAGCAAAGTGATTCAGGTATACACACACACACACACATATATTCTTTTTCATATTCTTTTCCATTATGGTTTATCACAAAATATTGAATATAGTTCCCTGTGTTGTACAGTAGAACTTTGTTTATGCATTCTGCATATAATAGTTTGCATCGCCTAACCCCGAACTTCCAGTCCATCCCGGCTCCACCACTACTCTCCCCTGGCAACCATAAGTCTGTTCTCTATGTCTGTGTGTCTGTTTCTGATTCATAGATGGGTTCATTTGTGCCGTATTTTAGATTCCACATGTAAGTGATATCATATGGTATTTGTCTTTCTCTGACTTACTTTGCTTTGTATAATGATCTCTAGATCCATCCATGTTGCTGCAAATGGCATTATTTCATTCTTTTTAATTACTCAATAATATTCCTATGTCTATTATACCATATCTTCTTTATCCATTCATCTGTCGATGGGCATTTAGGTTGCTTCCATGTCTTGGCTATTGTGAATAGTGCTGCTATGAATATAAGGGTCCACGTATTTTTTTGAATTATCATTTTGTCTGGGTATATCCAGGAGTAGGATTTCTGGATCATATCACATATCATTTTCTGAGGAACTTCCATAATGTTTTCCATATGGCGGCACCAATTTATATTCCCACCAACAGTGTAAGGAGGTTCCCTTTTCTCCACACGCTCTAGCATTTGTTACTTGTAGGCTTTTTAATGATAGTCATTCTGACTGGTGTGAGATGATATCTCATTCTAGTTTTGATTTGCATTTCTCTAATATAGCAATTAGTGCAAATCACCTTTTGAATGCTTTGTGCTGGATAGAGACTCTAGGTAATGAATCCTTTACCTAGCACAGGCAGGTTATACAAGGAAGGGGAGGTCATCACAGTTACAATGTAGGTGATCAATTTTGTGGTTAAATAAATATGTACTTATTTTTACTTTCAAGAGCTTTATTAGTGTGAATTGAATTTTCACAGACTGATAAACAAACATAAAAAGAAATTTAAAAGGAAAATGCTTGTTCTTTATTCATGCCCTTTGCCTTTGGTAAGATGGTTAGTTTGAGGCTGGCTTTTCCCCAGGATAGTACTACTGAGCCAGCTTGATGACTAATGGTATTTTTTTCTTTTTCATGTTTTTAACTTCTTATGATGAACATTTTCAAAAAAGAATAGTATCAGCTCCCATATACACATCACCTAGCAAAATAACTACTAATATTTTTCCATATATACTGCCTGAAAATTTTGCTAAATTAATTTAAATCATAGGCATCATGATATTTACTCTTAATATACTAGGAAAAAGGGGACATTTTCTTACTCAACTTTAACACCATTTTTGTATCTTCAAATTAACAGTAATTTCTTTATATCATCTAATATTTAAATTGATCCTTGAATAATGCAGAGGTTAGGGTCACTGCCCTCTCCCTTATGCAATGGAAAATTCAAGTGTAAGTTTTAACTCCTCCCCAGATGTCTATTTGCAGGTGACTCAGTTGAATCAGAATTCAAACCAGGTCCACACATTGCATTTGGTTTATACCCTTGGTCAGCTGCTTATCACTTGTGGCTTTTGCCTAGTGTCTGGCCTCAGGGTACTGGTCTGATAAGTTTAGGGCTCACCCAGCTTGAGAACTCCAAGAAGGTATGAGTTCAGAAGTTTGACTGCTCGAGGACAAGCTAAGCTCACAACTGTGTCTTCCTAAGCCTTTCCAAGGGTAGATCTGGCCTGATCTTCTGCTCTGCTTTCCCTGCTGGCCATGGTCCAAATATACTCCCTGCCCACTGCAGTCATTCATAGGAGCATCAGGGTGCTCCTAAATGCTTATCTGGATGCCTAGATTCTAACCCCATGCACCCACCCACCCAGCCCTCCTGCCAACGCTCCACCCCTCACCATCCGCCTGATGAATTCCTGCTCATCCTTTAAGAATCCGCACAAATGTTACTGCCTCAGAGAAGCTCTTCTTGGCCTCTCTCACCTCCACATCCAGACTAGGCCAGAAACCTCTGTTATATTCTCTCATTGCACCATACTTTTCTTCTAAAATCCTTATCCAATTACAATTAATTATTTGTGAAATTACCTTTTGAATGTGTCTCTTTCCAGCCGGGATATAAAACTTCATGAGAAAAAGAGCTGTATTCATCTTGCCCAGAATCTAGGAGGACCTCACAAATATAGGTGATCAATAAAATATAAATGAGTCTGGATGGATGGATGAAAGGAAGGAAGCAGATAGGAAATTGCTCGAGTTTCTGGGGTCTTTAGCAGCAGATTGGCTGGGCCAGTTGAATGCTGTAGGGCCTCCTGTGAGTCTGGATGAGTATCCTGGGAATGGTCAGAGATATACAGACTGCTTTCGGATGAGAGAAAGTGAAAGGAAAGTTGAAGAAGAATGTGAGGAATTTGTTCCATGGCATCACCTTGGCCAAGGGTGGCCAAGGGTGCTTTCCTTTCTTTGCGCTCACTCCTGAGATGTAGACAGACTTTTCAAATCTACTCATCTTTGATGAGAGATCCCAAGGAAATTAGAAAGTCTCTGAGGTTTCTGGCTTCCAGAATTTTTTTCTTTTTAGAAGAGTAGCTCAGAAACTGATGTGAAAGAAAGACAAAGCCTTGGATTCCACAGATTTCCTTGAATGCTTCTAGGCTTAACACAGAGAAAAGTCTGTTACAAAGCAATGTTAATCTTCTGTAGAATTTCACTAAATAATGTCCTGCAGAGATCTCAGCAGTTCCTTTCATAATGTTCTGAGCAAATGTGTTGGAGCCACTTAAGCACAGTACTTTCCTCATGATGGCGGAGCCCACAAGACACTATTTACATGCACCAGTGCCATTTAGACCTTAACTATAAATTACTCATAAAGGTTAATAGAACTGAGCCAAGCTTTAGGAAAGGTCTTATGCACAAAATTGCTTCATATATTGGTGGGTGATAATAGAAGTAAACATTGGAAAGAACAAGAAGTGTGACAGGGATGAAAGAGCAAAGTTCTTTGAATAGCACTGAAAATCCCTACCAGTGGAACAGCAGAACAGAGATGTTAATTTCCAGGAAGCTCTTATATTCCAGCAGCAGAAAGTTCATTTTATGATTATTTGTTTCCTATTTCCCTTTTGGCCTTCAGTTGGTAAAACAGTCTACTTAAAATGTCTCCTGAATTAGCTCCAACATTTTCCTCTGCTGCTGATAAGGTCTACCTCTTGAAAGAGTGACAGCCCATCGTGTTGGACAGAGAAGCCCTCCACTCCCCAATTTTATAAACCTCCAGGGATATTTTTAAGGGAGAAAAAAGGCACATTTGCCTTATAAGACAGTCATGTAATGATCAAATTGTTTTATTTCAGTGCTATGTGTGTTGATTGTATTCCTTATTGGCTTTTGAACAACTGCTGGGAACCTAAAATATTTCGAAGTCTGTCATTCTTTGAAAGGAAGCATGACATGTACACACCTGGGTTTGAAATGAGTTATGACTGTTTTGGAGTCACTCTGACAATTTTACAAGAAGGCAAATAGATGAGGTTGGTAGCTTAAGCTCTCTTTTCTTTGAGTCTTGAGGGACTCCAGACTGGAAGGCATCCACTATATGCAGTTCCCAAACCTTACTGGTCTAAAGACCTAAGTGAACTTGCAGGCTTTTAGTAGATGATTACATATTCCCCCAAGAGCCCTAACAAGTGAGGAATGCTCAGCATCTGGTCTCTGAGTCTCATCCCTTAAGTTTAAGAGCAGATGCAGTGATTACCTCACCAAGCCTGTCTTTCTCAATGCCCCAGTGTCAGGCCTCATGACTGGTAGGGTTAGTTTCCTGCTGCAATGGGTCCCCACTGATCCCGTGTACTCTGTCCATGCAAATGTGGACTGAAGTTCTGGAGGAGGCAAGAGCCAACTAGACCTGGCATATTTCTTAGGTGTCCCCTCACTCCTTATTGTCTGGTATCTCCCAGGGAGTGGAATGTTACTCAATAGCTCAGAGAAAGGCCCTCTAGTAGGAAACAGAGAATAGAATCTGAAAAGGGGAGAAGAATTCCTGTAGGAGGAGAGTAATTTTGTGTCTGTGAAGCAGGAGGACAACTGTGTACGCCCCCACAGTTAGGAAGGATGCTTCCAG
Source organism: Nanger dama (assembly GCA_917880005.1). Taxonomy (NCBI): domain Eukaryota; kingdom Metazoa; phylum Chordata; class Mammalia; order Artiodactyla; family Bovidae; genus Nanger; species Nanger dama. Next base: position 13,075,711 of record CAKJTW010000038.1, read on the forward strand.
CTGCTCAAGACCTAAGCTTTCAAGTATGTCTCTGAAAGAGCACACGAGGCCCTTTCTTGTTTGCTGTTTTTAGACCAGAAAAACAGACACATGATAGTGGGGAGGGAGAGGAACACTTAAGCCAACTTTGTTATTTTCCAAGAAATCTTCAAACCTGAGATAAGAACCAAAATTGCCATATGTGTGAGCTCCAAGTTGCTGGAAGCTGGAACTGTCTCTGACAGGCTTTGGTAACTGAGGTGGTGGTGGGGGGGAAGCAAGTTATCTACATGACAAGGGCTTGACTTTCACCCTAACTTCTTGGTTTCCCTGACCTCATTTTGGATCTGGTATCCCTGAATTTATCTGAAAGTTCTAAAGCTTTTTGTACTTTCAGCCCCTGCTTCCTCTAAAGATGAAAGAGTCTCATATTGCATAAAGCAGCAGTTCCCCTTTCTCTTTCTGCTTTTCTCTCTTCCTTTATCTCTGTCTCCATTCATCCATATATCTATCTGTCCATCCATCTTAACACTATCTCTTTCAAGCTTCAAGGAATTACTTTCTGGTTCTGGTAATCTGGGATTTAGTATATAGACTAATGCTCCTGTTTTGATTTTATAGATCTAACATAGATCCCTTCTCAGATTTTGTCTTTTACATTTCATCCTATAAATTCTGAAGAGTATTCTCAAATTGCAGTCACTCAAAGTCATTTTTCCTAATAACTTTAGTCAGCATTGCTCTCTCCCCACTTTCTAAATTATTTTCTAATAATAGTAGTTTAGAGTATCATTATGTGTTGTACTAGTGTCTGATTGCTGCTGTAACAAATTAGTTGCTTAAACAACTTAGTGACTTAAAACAGCACACATTTATTATCTGGCAGTTCTGTAGGTTAGAAGTCCAACAAGATCTTATTGGGCTAAAACTGAGATGTTGGCAGGACTTCATTCCTCCTGAAAGCTCTGGAGGATGTAGATGGAAATAATCAATAAACAATCTATTAATAGGAATAGAAAAGAAAGTCTGAGTCAAACTGAGGACTATAGCCTAGGAGACACAGATTCAAAAACACTTGAATTGTGTTCTGCCTGACTCTAAAGTGGTGAAGGCTTATTTAGGTAAAACCCACAAAGTTGCATAAGCTATTTGTCAAGAATTAAGAGTTGAAGCTGGCAAGAAGTAAGAGCACTGGTTAAGCAAGACTTGTTGGTGTCCAGAATGGTTGCATAGTTATGAGGAACGACCTCGAGACCATAAGGTCGTGGCTGGATGCTACTAGCAGATGTTGTTTTGAGTCTGTCCTCGAGGCTGATACAGTTCAGAAATTTCAAGTTCTCATTGATGCAGGAACAACATGTCTGAAGCCATATCCACAGTGGCTACCCACCTCCCGTTTTGAAGCCTGAATCACACTTACTTCATTTTGCTTTTTAAATGCATTCTTTTCTTTAATGGTTGAAACAGATGTACAATGCATGTTTGACAGACCATAAGACAAGTTGTTCTAGTCAGCAGAAAGTTCAAGTCAAATTATGTATAAGCCAGAATGACTTCCCCACATCTTAATATGTGAATTTTTCTTCTATCAAGGAGAATCTATTTCTGTACTTTTCACAGCTAGAGGCTGCCCGCGTTCCTTGACTCATGTTCCCTTCCCTTCATTTTCAAATCCAGAAGCAAAACAGCTTCTCTCTGACCCTACTTTCATCATCATGTATCTTTCTCTAACATTCTTCTGCTTCCTTCTTCCACTTTAAAGAACCCTTGTGATTACATTGGAGCCACCTGAATAATCTAGAATAATCTCCCTATTTTAAGGTCAGAGGATTAGCCATTTTAATTATGTTTGCAACTTTAAATTCCCTTTTGCTACATAACCTAATATATTCACAGATCCTGAAATTAGGATGTGGACATCTTTGGGGGTGGCTCTAATTATTCTGCCTACCATATATTGTACTCCTTTATAAAGACTTTCCTGTTTTCATATATGGAGATTATGGTCTAAAGAGACTGTAGACTTCTTGAAGGCAAATCTGTGACAAAATGCTTTGCTTTTCTGTAACCTTCAAAAGTGCCAGAAGTTAGTGAGATCATTGTAAATACCAGCCGGCAGCTCCCAATTGCTTTGATTACTTTAGTCTACCTTCCTCCATTTTATTATGTCTTCCCTAGGAGTATGTACATATAGATTACAGGGGCTGATGCACTGCATTTTTACTTTTGTTTGGCTGATGCTTACAGGAAGAAGTTACTGCCATCCAGAATGGTTAGTCATTAGCCTCTTCATAACTCTATTTTGGTTTTATATGGATGGAAACTTCAAATTATTAATAAAAATTGTGGCTATAGGAAAGAGAAGAGGATAGGAGAAGCAGATGACAAGTACAGAGGTATCTCTGCGACCTTTCCAACAGTTCCTAGAGACACGTGGTTTGTTTCAGGTGACATTGGAAGTCAGATTGTAGACAAAGCCGGAAGTTGATAGTTCTTTCTTCCTGGAAAGTCCCAGAACCTCCTCTCTGGTAGAAAACAACCACAATATTTCCAGCAAATTCAAAAGAGAATTCTTCCACTGGCTTGGAATTGACCAAGAATGTCACGTTGGATCTAAGACCAAAGAATTTCTTTTAATAAAGTGTTCAAGCATGAAAGGGGGCATGTTATTATTGCTGATCTACTCTCTCATTATGTATTAGCCCAGTTACAAAAATAATTTTAACCACAGACACCATAGTTTAATTCATTTAACTACAACCACTGGTTTGTCATGTACATTATTGGCCCAATAATCAAAATACTTTTCTTTGATAAGCATGTTTTGGAGCATAGTATGGTCAAGTATTTTTCCAGTAGTTACCAAAGTAACTAAATTCTACTATGTATTTAGTTCTTGTAACAACTGTTATTATGCCTTCTTTACAGATGAGAAAACTAAGGCTCAGAGCAGTTAAATAATTTGGTCAAGCAGGAGAACCAGGATTCTCTCGTAATTCTCAGGCACTTGATATCTACATCATAATGCGTCTAAATGCTACCATTTTAGCCAGTCTCTGCTTACAAGGAGGTTATAGTTTACTTACAGTGTGTAAGAAACAACAAATATTAACTGAAATTGCTATTTGTTTTGGGGCTTCCCTGGTGGCTCAGACAGTAAAAAAATCTGCCTGCAATGCAGGAGACCCAAGTTTGATTCCTGGGTCAGGAAGAGCCCCTGGAGAAGGGAGTGGTTACCCCCTCCAGTGTTCTTGCCTGGAAAATCCATGGACCAAAGATCCTGGTGGGCTACAGTCCATGGGATCACACAGAGTAGGACACGACTGAGTGGCTATTTGTTTAGTACATTCTACATCTTCAGCACCTCAGACAGTACCTTTGTATAAAACTAGGGATGGAATAAATATTTGTGAAGTGTTGTTTACTATGAGGTCAACAACTTGGATGAGATGACAGACTCTCATGGGAACCCACTTAATTAATATGGGGTGGTGAGAGCCTCCTTGAGTAGATAACATTTAAGCTGAGACCTGATGGATGAAAAAAAGGTTGTGAAAAGAACATGGCTGAGTGTTCAGGTAGAAGGACCAGCATGGTGGGGCACCATAAGGTGGGAGAGAGCCTGGCAGATCTGACAGATGGAGGAGCCAGGTGTGAGAAGCAGATGAACACAGGGGCTGTGGGACGAGATGCTGTGACAGTGACCACAAGGTGGGTAATACAGGTCCTTCAGTCACTAGAATTCCCTCTGGCAGAAGGAATTCTATGTAAAGTGCCATGGAGGGACTCAAAAGGACCTTGCCTTTTGGATTTTTCATTTCTGTTGAGAAGACAAGGCAAGCAGGGAAAAAAAAAGAAAAATTGTTTTTCATTCATTACACCATTTTCTTTAGTGAACATCTTAATTTGTGGTCTTGTTTCTCTTTTTCTTATTTGGTGACTTATTTACTCTTGTATTCTCCTCTGATCTTTCTAAGAGTGACTACAATCGGAGAGGCTTTTCATCTATGCCCACCTTGAAACACTGGAACATCTGTTTTATTTTCTAGTTTTTGATCTGTGTCACAGAGCTCTGATCCCCAGTAATTTTAACTGGGTCCCATCAGCTCATGAGGCCCTGAAGCTAATATTTCACTTGTGCAATATTTTTTCACAAGATCTAAATTTGGCTTGCTAGGTTGTTCTACCCTCTGGCCTTTGTTTTAAACCTCTGACACATAGCTGAACATTGTACTGGAAGACCACATCCTATTTCTGTAGTGGTGTCTTAGTTATGAAGCTATATATAGGAAATATTACAAGAGGTTAGATATCAGCCAGAGAAATTTGGGAAGCTAAAATGGAGTTGTGAAAGTTTAACTTTATTTCTTTTTTAAAAATAAGATTATTAAAATGTAATTTACATAACATAAAATTCACCCATTTAAAGTACACAGTGCAGTGGATTTTAGTATGTTCAGAGTTGTGTAATCATCACCACAATTAATTTTAGAACATTTCACAATCCCCCAAAGAAACCCTTTTCCCACTAGCAATCCCTCTTATGTCCCCTCCCACAGACTCCTAGCCCTAGGCAACCATTAATCTATTTTCTGTTTCTATGAATTTACTTATTTTGAACATGCCACATAAATGAAATCCTGCAATAAGTGCTTTCTTGTGGTTGACTTCCTTCACTTAGCATTATGTTTTTGAAGTTTATCTACATTATAGCACACGTCAATACTTCATTCCTTTTTGTTGCTGAACTATATTCTACTACATTTTTGTTTATTTGTTGATGGGCATCTGATTTATTTCTCCTTCTTGGCTATATGAATAATGCTGCTATGAATGTTTATGGACAAGTTTTTCTTGTTTTTTTCATGGACAAGTTTTTCTATGGATATAAGTTTCCATTTCTCTTGGGTGTCTACCTACAAGTGGAGTTGCTGGGTTATGTGATAACTCTCCATGTTTAGCATTTGATGAATTGCCAAACTTTTTCAGAATGGTTGTAATTTTGTACATTCCCACAAGCCATGCATGAGAGTTCTAGTTTCTCCTTATCCTCACCAATATTTCTTATTGTGTCTTTTTGATTACAGTCATCTTAGGGGATATAAAGTGTTACCTTATTTTGGCTTTTATAATTCTCTTTTACTTTAAAAAATGCCTAAATCTCCAAAATTATTTCTGAATCATTGTGATATGAATAGTTCCAGTGCATAGAAGGTCATATTGTGACATAACCATATTGTGAAAGTGTGGAAATAATAGATAAGCAGTGAGCCCCATGTGTAGAACCAGAGGTTTTTGTTAAGCAGTACTTGCAATTCTGGTTTGAGTTTCAGAAATTCATTAAGGATTTTAATATTATAGTTGATGATATAGCCCTGATAATTACATTAGATAATTTACAACAAATGATGACATTTATCTACTAAACATTAAACATTCTGAAACATTCTCTAAATATCATCTGTTAAGTTTACATTGGTTTAAGTCAGTGCTATTTCTTTTTATTTTAGAAAGGACTATCAGGAGGGAATTGAGTTTCCCAATATTGTATGGTTGATGACTGGTGAAGACTTATCTCCTGATCCTTAATGTTAATTTAGAAAGTAATATATTCTCAGAAGGGATCTTGGAAGTCATGTATGTATTATCTATCTTTCAGTATAAGAATTTCCACAGTAATTTACATGATTGAATACTTACAATGATGTGGAAGTTCTTGCTTGTATAAAACCACCCATTCTCTTGTTGGCAGTTTGGATACTATATTTTTAAAAAACTTTATTTGCATACAGTCATTTCACAATGTTCTGTTTCTGCTGTGCAGGAAAGTGAATAAGTCATACATATACACATGTCTTTTCTTCTTTATTCTGAGCCACCTTCTACCTCCATGTCTCTTCTACCTACTACTACTTGTTCTGTCCTCTAGAACCATGAAGAATAAAAGTGCATAATAGGTATTCAGTGGATATCTGTTGAGTGATTGAAATTATATCTGAATCATTTGTTATGTGTTCATGTATTGCTATTATAATTTAAGATGAAAACAAAGAGTGAAGGAAAACTATTCTTGCTGTATACAAATACACACACTCTCTCCTCCCATCGTCTAGACTTTTGTTTCTTCTTCTCCTTTCTATATATTTATTGGTTTTAATATGACTACAGAAGTGATATGTTTATTGTAAAAATTCATAACTTAGAAGAAAAATTGTGTATAGTAGTGTGTGTGTATGTAGTCGCTCAGTCGTGTCTGACTCTTTGTGACCCTATGGCTGGACTGTTTCTTGCCAGGCTCCTCTGTCCATCGGCTTCTCCAGGCAAGAATACTAGAATGGGTTGGCGTTCCCTTCTCCAGGGGATCTTGCTGACTCGGGAGCAAATGAGCATCTTCTGCACTGCCAGGTGGATTCTTTACCACGGAGCCACCAGGGAAGCCCCGTAGCGGGTATATGTTGACCCTAAACTCCTAAATATTTTGTTTATGATAACCGTTTAAGTGCTTTCACATTTTAAGGAGGGTAACTCATTTCTTTCAGCATTTTCTCCAAATAATCCACACCTGTTACCTTAAAACCTCCTCAGGTGCTCTTTTGCCTCTGGTTTATTTTGTTGTTGTATATGTCCTCATTTGCCAATCTCCCTCTTCAAATGAGGTTTCCAGATCTGAGAACTGATCGGAACAGAGAACGTTGAATATGGAGTTCAGGTGGACCATTATGTTTTTTTTTCATCATTGCATTTTTCTTTATGCAGACCAAAATGGCAGTAGTTTTCTTTTCGTGGCCTTTGATTTGGCTTCTTGGAGCACAGATCTGTCCAGCCTTGCATGACGTCACTTCTGTTCCTCTGTTCCTCCCTCCTCCTGTGGGCCCTCTTCATGTGGGTTCTCAGTTATCTCCATTTCAGCTCCATGGTGGATGATTTGTCCCTGCTTGATGGCCAGCGTCTTCCAGCAGATCCTCTTTACACCAACAATTTACATCACCTTAAAAATACTCAGGATATAAGTCTAAGTGATTAAATGCAAACAGCTTTTCTTACTTGGAAAGACTTTACTTCCCACTGGATGAAAGGAAGCTCAATGATATATGAGGTTCTAGAACTCATTTGTCTTCCTCCCATTTTTCAACTTGGGAGCTAATATTGGGGATTAAATAATGGACTTTGTTGACTTTGGTGCACCTGCTGCTGAATGTGTAAATTCATCCTTTCTCATACAGTCAGACATGACTTGCTAAACAGCTTCCACAGTAAGTGGTGACATGAATAATTCTGCCTGGAAATAAGGTCAACCTTGTTCTCCTGAGAGCTGCCCTGGGAGCAAAGAGCTACGTAAACCTCGTACCTCAAAGAACTCTGAAACTCTGCCCTCCTTCCTTCCCCCAGTGCCCACACACCCAAGGAATGAAACACAAGACGAGAGACTAAAAATCTGGGTTTTATGGAAAGAAGGGGCATACTATATTAACTAAAAAATGATTTCCAGGTAAAACTTGTCTTGTAAAAATTAGAAATTCTATAAATGCATAAAATCAGGTTATATATAAACAAAAGTATTAACAGGGATTTTTAAAAATTAATGATTGGATGGGTTCCATCTTATGCTTTTTTCATCTAGAGTTTTAAAAAATTTTCTACAGTAAACAACTATTACCTTGCAATATAAAAATTTAATTTGTGGGTTATATTTCTTATGCTTTAATTCAGTTGAAAGGCATAAGTTTTTTCTACCATGTACTAAATTATTTAGATGAAAAGTGAATTTTCCCATCAGGTGGGAAATTAGACAAAATGACTTCAAAGTCTGTTCAAGCCCTAAGACTTTCTGAAGTTACCAGCAAATTATGTCAGCAAAATAGATGACAAATCATGACACAGCACAAATCATAGTTTTTCGAGTTAAAGTTGTGAGTGACAGAAACCACTTTAGTGCAAAAGCAACATTTCTTGTAAGGATACAGACAGAGTTGATAGTCAGCTGGTTGCCCTTGCATGGAGATGCCAGTTGTTATATTGTAAAATGCCTTGAGACCCTTACGTGTCTCCACATAGCCTCAGACACCTGCGGATTGTCTTAGGACTTTATGCTCCGTAACAAAAGGGGTAATGCCTGAAATGATAGCTGAATTCCAGGATTGTGTACTGGCCTCTGTCCCTGTCCTGATTTTTGTTTTCCTGTGCCATTGTTAAATATTCTGAAGGTCACCATAGAATACATGGGTGCCTCACAGAACCCAGGGGCAGAGATTTAGCTGGACCTCAGGAAGGCACTAGAAGCTCTTGGAGGCTCTTCCAGGCTCTTCGAAGCTGTCAGGTCTCTCCCGTTCTGTCTGTGCCTCTCCACACTATTTCTTATACCTTCTCAGCCTTTAGGTTCTTATGTCAGATATATCACCTTTAACAGATCTTGAAAATTTCATTTGATGGTCTGGTCACTTGATAAGAGACTGATCTTTCTTCCACCCTCCCTCCTTTTCTTTCAATTTTAAATGTCCAAGGAAGGAACTCAATGACCAGACTCTAGTCATGTGCCCATGCCTGTGCCAAACATTTACAGCACTAGGTGGGGAGGGAATGAGAATGACAAACCACAGATTTTCCCATTAAAATCACCTGGAGGGGCTTCGAGATGGCAGAGTAAAGGGTTGTGTGCTTATCTCCTCCTGTAAAAGCACCCAAGTTGCAGCTAGTGATTGAACCAGGAGGACCACTGATAGGAGGATGCTGCTGCTAAGTCGCTTCAGTCGTGTCTGACTCTGTGCGACCCCATAGACGGCAGCCCACCAGGGTCCCCCGTCCCCTGGATTCTCCAGGCAAGAACACTGGAGTGGGTTGCCATTTCCTTCTCCAATGCATGAAAGCGAAAAGTGAAAGGGAAGTTGCTCAGTCGTGCCCGACTCTTAGCGACCCCATGGACTGCGGCCCACCAGGCTCCTCCGTCCATGGGATTTTCCAGGCAAGAGGAACCCACCATAAAAAGATATCCCACATCCAAAGACAAAGAAGAAGCCCCAGCAGGACAGTAGGAGGGGCACAATCACAATAAAATCAAATCTCATACTCATCGGATAGATGACCCACAGACTGGAGAACAATAATACCAAAGAAGTTCTTGCACTGTTGTGAAGGTTCTGAGCTCCACATTAGGTTTCCCAGCCTGGGGATCTGAAAATGGGACTGGGAATCCTGAGGGAATTTGGCCTTTAGGGCCAGTGGGATTTGATTGAGAGGTCTTCCAGAGAACTGGGAGAAAACTGAGACTCCTGTCTTGGAGGGCACAAACAAAATTTTACATGCACCAAGACCCAGAGGAGAGGAGCAGTGACTCCCAAGAGACTGAACCAAACCTGCCTGCTAGTATTGGAGGCCCTCCTGTGGAGGCATGGGGTGGCAGGGGCTCACCTCAGGCACAGAGGCACTGGAAGGTCCCCTTTGGCATAAACCTCTTGGAATTCCCCCGTTAACTTTACCATAGAGGGAGTTCCTCATTAGCCCTACCATAGACCCAGGGCTGGGTCACCTGAGGCCAAACAACTACCAGGGAGGGAATACAACCCCACCCATTAGCAGATAATTGGGTTAAAGCTTTTCTGAGCAAGGCCCTGCAGTTCAGTTCAGTTGCTCAGTCGTGTCCCACTCTTTGCGACCCCATGAATTGCAACACACCAGGCCTCCCTGTCCATCACCAACTCCCGAAGTTTACCCAAATTCAGGTCCATTGAGTCAGTGGGTGCCATCCAGCCATCTCATCCTCTGTTGTTCCCTTCTACTGCCCCCAATCTGTCCCAGCATCAGGGTCTTTTTCAATAGGTCAACTCTTCGCATGAGGTGGCCAAAGTATGGAGTTTCAGCTTCAGCATCAGTCCTTCCAATGAACACCCAGGACTAGTCTCCTTTAGGATGGACCAGTTGGCTCTCCTTGCAGTCCAAGGGACTCACAAGAGTCTTCTCCAATACCACAGTTCAAAAGCATCAATTCCTCAGCACTCAGCTTTCTTCACATTCCAACTCTCACATCCATACATGACTACTGGAAAAACCATAGCCTTGACTAGATGGACCTTTGTTGGCAAAGTAATGTCTCTGCTTTTTTAATATGCTTTCTAGGTTGGTCATAACTTTCCTTCCAAGAAGTAAGCATCTTTTAATTTCATGGCTGCAGTCACCATCTGCAGTGATTTTGGACACCAAAAAATAAAGATTGACACTGTTTCCATTGTTTCCCCATATATTTGCCATGAAGTGATGGGACCAGATTCTATGATCTTCGTTTTCTCAATGTTGAGCTTTAAGCCAACTTTTTCACTCTCCTCTTTCACTTTCATCAAGAGGCTTTTGAGTTCCTCTTTACTTTCTGCCATAAGGGTGGTGTCATCTGCATATCTGAGGTTATTGATATTTCTGCTGGCAATCTTGATTCTAGCTTGTGCTTCCTCCAGCCCAGTGTTTCCCATGATGGACTCTGCATAGAAGTTAAATAAGCAGGGTGACAATATACAGCCTTGACGTACTCCTTTTCCTATTTGGAGCCAGTCTGTTGTTCCATGTCCAGTTCTAACTGTTGCTTCCTGACCTGCATACAGGTTTCTCAAGAGGCAGGTCAGGTGGTCTGGTATTCCCAGCTCTTGAAGAATTTCCCACAGTTGATTGTGATTCACACAGTCAAAGGCTTTGGCACAGTCAATAAAGCAGAAATAGATGTTTTTCTGGAACTCTCTTGCTTTCTTGATTCAGCGGATGTTGGCAATTTGATCTCTGGTTCCTCTGCCTTTTCTAAAACCAGCTTGAACATCTGGAAGTTCATGGTTCACGTATTGCTAAAGCCTGGCTTGGAGAATTTTGAGTATTATTTTCCTAGCATGTGAGATGCATGCAATTGTGCGGTATAGTTTGAACATTCTTTGGCATTGCCTTTCTTTGAGACTGGAATGAAAACTGACCTTTTCCAGTCCTGCGGCCACTGCTGAGTTTTCCAAACTTGCTGGCATATTGAGTGCAGCACTTTCACAGCATCATCTTTCAGGGTTTGAAAGAGCTCAACTGGAATGCCATTACCTCCACTAGCTTTGTTTGTAGAGATGCTTTCTAAGGCCCACTTGACTTCACATTCCAGGATGTCTGGCTCTAGGTGAGTGATCACACCATCGTGATTATCTGGGTCATGAAGATCTTTTTGTACAGTTCTTTTGTGTATTCTTGCCAACTCTTCTTAATATCTTCTGCTTCTGCTAGGTCCATACCATTTCTGTCCTTTATTGAGCCCATCTTTGCATGAAATGTTCCCTTGGTATCTCTAATTTTCTTGAAGAGATCTCTAGTCTTTCCCATTCTGTTGTTTTCCTCTATTTCTTTGCATTGATGGAATGCAAAAGTGGGAAGTCAAGAAACACCTGGAGTAACAGGCAAATTTGGCCTTGGAGTACAGAATGAAGCAGGTCAAAGGCTAATAGAGTTTTACCAAGAGAATGCACTGGTCATAGCAAGCTCCCTCTTCCAACAACACAAGAGAAGACTCTACACAAGGACATCACCAGATGGTCAACACCAAAATCAGATTGATTATATTCTTTGCAGCCAAAGACGGAGAAGCTCTATACAGTCAGCAAAAACAAGACTGGGAGCTAACTGTGGCTCAGATCATGAACTCCTTATTGCCAAATTCAGACTAAATTGAAGAAAGTAGGGAAAACCACTAGACCATTCAGGTATGAGCTAAATCAAATTCTGTATGATTATACAGTGGAAGTGAGAAATAGATTTAAGGGACTAGATCTGATAGACAGAGTACCTGATGAACTATGGACGGAGGTTCATGACATTGTACAGGAGACAGTGATCAAGACCATCCCCATGGAAAAGAAATTCAAAAAGCAAAATTGCTGTCTGAGGAGGCCTTAGAAATAGCTGTGAAAAGAGAAGTGAAAAGCAAAGGAGAAAAGTAAAGATATAAACATCTGAATGCAGAGTTCCAAAGAATAGCAAGGAGAAATAAGAAAGCCTTCCTCAGCAATCAATGCAAAGGCTCTGCACACCAGAGCAAAACCCAGTTTTTCCAATCACCAGTCCCTCCCATCAAGAAGCTTACATGAGCCTCTTAGCCTCCTCCATCAGAGGGCAGACAAGAAGCAAGAAGAAGCAGAATCTCACAGCAGCTAAAACAAAATCCATATTTCAGGAAGTTAATCATGATAAAAAGCAGAAAGTTATGTTCCAGATGAAAGGATAAGATAAAGCCCCAGAAAAACAACTAAATGACGAGGAGATAGCAACCTTGCAGAGAAAGTAGAATAATGATAGTGAAGATAATCTAGGATCTCATGAAAAGAATGGAGGCAAAGATTGAGAAGATGCAAGAAATGTTTACCAAAGACCTAAAAGAATTAAAGAATAAACGAACAGAGATAGATAATATACTAGAAGGAATCAATAGCAGAATAACTGAGGCAGAAGAGCAGATAAATGACCTGGAGGACAGAATGGTGGAAATTACTGCCACAGAACAGAATATAGAGGAAACAAAAGAAATAAAGACAGCCTACAAGACCTTGGGACAACATTAAATGCACCAACATTCACAATATAGAGGTCCCAGAAAGAGAAGAGAGAGAGAAAGGACCTGAGAAAATATTTGAAGAGATAATAGCTGAAAACTTCTCAAGCATGGGAAAAGAAACAGTCAACCAGAAAGCACAGAGTTCCAGGAAGGATAAATCCAAGAAGGAACATATTGAGACACATAGTAATCAAACTGACAAAAATTAAAGACAGAGATAAAATATTAAAAGCAACAAGGGAAAAACGACAAGTAACATACAAGGGAACTTGCATCAGGCTATCAGCTGATTTCTCAATAGAAACTCCACAAGCCAGAAGGGAATGGCATGATATATTTAAAGTGATGAAAGGGAAGAAGCTACAACCAAGAATACCCAGCAAGACTCTCCTTCAGATTTGATGGAGAAATCAAAAGCTTTCCAGATAAGCTAAAGTTAAGAGAATTCAGTACCATGAAACCAGCTTTACAACAAATGCTAAAGGAGCTTCTCTAGATAGGAAATACAAGAGAAGGAAAAGACCTACAGAAAACAAACCTTAATAAGTAATAAATTAAGAGAACAGTGATAGGATCATACATATGGATAATTACCTTAAATGTAAATGGATTAAATGTACCAACCAAAAGACATAGACTGGCCAGGTGGATGAAAACATGTGCCTGTATGCACTTCCACTTACCACAGCACTTTGCTTGACACCTCTCCTAGTTGTATGTATTATTTTATATTGTTAAGTTAATCATATTCCCATTATGGCTTATAATTGTAATTATCTTTATTTTTTTGTCTGGCTATGGATTGTGAAAACGGATAAATATCTTTTACTCTTGTGATTATGTAACTCTTAATACCATTGTATCATGATTGGTCAACAGAAAAATAATAGAACTCTACATCACCAAAGTATCTAGTATGAGTTGCTCAGTCATGTCCAACTCTTTGTGACCCATGAACTGTAGCCCACTGGGATCCTCTGTCCATGGAATTCTCCAGACAAGAATGCTGGTGTGGGTTTCATTCCCTTCTCCAGTGGATCTTCCTGACCCAGGGATTGAAACCAGGTCTCCTGCACTGCAGGCAGATTCTTTATGGTCTGAGCCACCAGGATATCACCCAAACTAGGATCTAATAGAAAACCTGTAATCACTTTTTAAAATCTGATGCATATCAGAATTATCTTGAAATTTTTGAAAAAAATACAAATGCTCAGGTATTGCTTTTTTTCTCCAGAGCTCCAGATAGGTTTCTAACGAGCAGTCATGTTTAAAAACAGCTGAACTATATGATGACCTTTTTACCTTTATCTAGTTTGTTTCACTTTTTCTATTTCATATTCAGTGCTCCCATTTCATTTATATGTTCTCCAATTTCTCCATCTCTTCTCTTTTTAATATTCTTTCTCAAGCCTTTATCTAGTGTAGTAGAAAAGCTTTTATATACATATTTATAAATATGTTTAATATATATATTCTGGAAAACTTATGAATTTTTGCCCAACTAAAAATTTGACATTTTGATTCCACTTATTTGACTTGGTATGAATAGAATGCTAGATTTCTAGTTAGAAAATAGATATGCAACAATCAACAAGTTTTACTGTGTGACATAGGGAACTATAGTCAATATCTTGTGATAACCTATGATGGAAAATAATTTCAAATATAGTATATGTGTATTTGTATAACTGAATCACCTTCCTGTGCACCTGAAACATTGTAAGTCAATTATACTTCAATAAAATATATATATTTCAAAAAGAAAAAAAAGGGGAGTGAGAAAATAGGTTCACCAGGATGGAATATGAATGTGTGTGTGTGTGTGTGTGTGTGTGTGTGTACACATAAAAATATTCAGGAATAATGATTCAGTAATTCAAAAGGTAAAATTACATCTGGGGCCATTTTCCCATAAAAATTGTTATGCATTTAAAAAACCCAAAAAGCCATTGCAAAAAAAATTAGTATGTAAGTCTTGATATTCATTTTAATAAGTAAAATCTTTGATTTTAAAAGGCTAAATTGTGTTCAATGTATCCTGTTTAAGGAGGCAGGGAAAATTGTAATGCATTGGTGAGAGGGAATGATCCTAAATGTGGCAGTGGGGTTCCTTGATATCTAAAGACGTGAGCTTCAGTTAGCTCGAAAATTGTTATTCAGCAATGCTGGTTGAATGCAGAATGCTGGGTATTTGATATCATCAATTAAGTAGGCCGAAAATTAGCAACTTTTTCACTTGAATATTTGAGCAGTGGATTATCTTGAACATATCTTTACCAACTCCTCCTCTATAAAAATGGGACTGATACGTACTATTCAACTGTCAGTGTAGGAAATCTTATTATATGTGAAAATCCTTTGAGATCTTTGAAGAAGTCAAAATAGTATTAAGTAGAAGTCACATAAAAATCTATTCTGCTTTTTACAAGAACCATTGTATTGATAATAAATTTATTTCTGATGAAAGAAATATTAAGGGAAATAGATCATTCTGCTTTGGTCTTTATGAGTTCATTTTAAAGCATCATTTGTTTAAATCAGACTTTTATTGGTCACTTGTCATATAGTTTCTATTAATTATTTCATTTTTAGTAGTTTGAAATTCTGGATTGTGTATCTTTTGTGGTGCTGGATTTATGGCTTTATTTCATGAACTATAACTGTTCAAATAATGTTTTCTACTTCTGGTTATAAAATAATAATGCCTCACAAATCAAATTACAGAGAAAATGGTCACTTACAATCCCACTCCCTAAACAACTAGGATAATTTTCCATATAAATATATGTTTTTATGGAGTTTCACTGATAGTTTTGTTCAATGTTGTATTTTTCCTTTTCCGTATTGCTACTGTTATTCTTGTTATTCATAATTGATACTTCTAAATATGAAGAAAACTCTGTTGAGTGAATGTACTAAAGTAATCGAATAATCATGTCATTACTTTTGGATATTTAGATTACTATCCTTCCCTCTTTTCTATAATAAAAGCACACCTATTCCGTCCTTTCCAATTTGTGTGGTTCTGGATACTCTATGAAATTCTAGGTGCTTGTTATGGCCATAAGCCTGCCTATGAGAAAAGTAACTGCAGACAAATCTGTCCTCCTAAGTTGTCACACTCTAAGCCAGGTGACTTTGCCATCCGTATAGATAGTAATGGGCCAGGGATCTGTACCTGGGCCAGAAGGCAGGCATATCATGTCAGAAAGGCCCACAAAGTAGCTCCACAAGAGACTCTGCCTAATATCTGGGCACCATATTAGAAAAGATCAAACTGATCTAATTGTCTCCTCTCTTTTCATAAGTCTAAATGTGAGATTAGACAGAGAAGTCAGGATGGCCTGTATACCTATTTCGAGAGGGAAAAGAGATTTCCAGGACACAAAGGTCATTGGTTCATCAAGCCTATTATGATCTGAATAATGATGGGCTGTTTCTCATTTGGCCTGAGGCATGGGGAGCTTGTCAGTGTCAGAGGGCTGGTACTGAGGGTCAGTCACAGTCCGGCTTCTGAGACTGTCATTCAGGCCCACCTCACTTCCTCATGGAAGTAAATTCCCACTACCCAGTGTAATTATCTTTTTCTTCTTTTGGATGACTTTCATGGGAGGAATTACCCCAAGTGTGATTGGTGGCAGTGGTGGTGGTGGTTTAGTAACTAAGTTGTGACCGACTCTTGCGACCCCATGGACAGAGGAGCCGGGCAGGCTACAGTTCCTGGATTCTCCAGGCAAGAACATTGGAATGGGTTGCCATTTACTTCTCCAGGGATTTTCCTGACCCAGGAATCAAAGCCAGGTCTCCTGCATTATAGGCAGATTCTTTACCAACTGAGCTACAAGGGAAGCCCAGGAATGTAAATATTTTTATGACTCTATATAATGTCACATTACTCAGCACTAATATTTCTGAGAGATTTTCCCCGGATCGTCTCTTCTTGTTCTGTATTCTCTCTTTGAATCTTCTATCCTCACACTCATCTCCATGGTAATGAAGATTGTCAGGTTGAAGGCACCACTCAATTGTAAGTTCACTGTTATTTTATGAGTGGTGGAAGTAAAACATGTTAAATACATTGACATGATACTTTCTTACCACTTAAAATTTTTGTTTCATAACTTTTGAAAAATCTCTCCTAGACCTTTGTACATGTATTAAAAGGAAATATTAAAAGCATATGTATTGCTTAATGTGTTAAATACTTGAGATTTTTCAGAGACCAATTATTCAGAGCTACTTTTGGACTCAAATTCATGTTTATCTTTGTTTACTATCCATCAAAAGTATTACTTAAGAGAATCAGCATTACTGAAGAGAATTCTCTACTAATCTCGGAGGACGATTCTAGTGTAAGATTCTGAAAGTTTTGACATTGGCCCTTTCTATATCTTATCAAAATGTGTTCACAAAAAGCATCCAGATAATAACTGGGATTCAGACCTTTCTCAAAAAGTTCTTCTGTTTTGTTGACTGAAATATTCAGGGGTCACATTTGTCCAGTCTGGCTACCTGCACATGCATAGGCAGGTTGCCTGACAATAACAATTATATGATTAGTTATAAGACATACCCTGATTTCAGAGATGTTAAACTATTATATATATAGTATATATGTCATATATATATGCTCAGTCCAGTTCAGTCTCTCAGTCATGTCCCACTCTTTGTGACCCCATGAATCACAGCACGCCATGCCTCCCTGTCCATCACCAACTCCCAGAGTGCCCCCAAAGTCATGTGCATCGAGTTGGTGATGCCATCCAGCCATCTCATCCTCTGTCATCTGCTTCTCCTCCTGCCCCCAGTTCCTCCCAGCATCAGGGTCTTTTCAAATGAGTAAACTCTTCGCATCAGGTGGCCAAACTATTGGAGTTTCAGCTTCAGCATCAGTCCTTCCAATGAACACCCAGGACGGGTTGGATCTCCTTGCAGTCCAAGGGACTCTCAAGAATCTTCTCCAACACCACAGTTCAAAAGCATCAATTCTTCAGCACTCAGCCTTCTTCACAGTCCAACTCTCACATCTATACATGACCACTGGAAAAACCATAGGCTTGACTAGATGGACCTTTGTTGGCAAAGTAAATATACTATCTAGTTTGGTCATACTTTCCTTCTAAGGAGTAGGTGTCTTTTAATTTCATGGCAGCAGTCACCATCTGCAGTCATTTTGGAGCCCCCCAAAATAAAGTCTGACACTGTTTCCACTCTTTCCCCATCTATTTGCCATGAAGTGATGGGACTGGATGCCATGATCTTCGTTTTCTGAATGTTGAGTTTAAGCCAACTTTTTCACTCTCCTCTTTCACTTTCATCAAGAGGCTTTTGAGTTCCTCTTCACTTTCTGCCATAAGGGTGGTGTCATCTGCATATCTGAGGTTATTGATATTTCTCCTGGCAATCTTGATTCTAGCTTGTGCTTCCTCCAGCCCAGCGTTTCTCATGATGTGTTCTGCATAGAAGTTAAATAAGCAGGGTGACAATATACAGCCTTGACGTACTCCTTTTCCTATTTGGAGCCAGTCTGTTGTTCCATGTCCAGTTCTAACTGTTGCTTCCTGACCTGCATACAGGTTTCTCAAGAGGCAGGTCAGGTGGTCTGGTATTCCCAGCTCTTGAAGAATTTCCCACAGTTGATTGTGATTCACACAGTCAAAGGCTTTGGCACAGTCAATAAAGCAGAAATAGATGTTTTTCTGGAACTCTCTTGCTTTCTCGATGATTCAGCAGATGTTGGCAATTTGATCTCTGGTTCCTCTGCCTTTTCTAAAACCAGCTTGAACATCTGGAAGTTCACGGTTCACGTATTGCTAAAGCCTGGCTTGGAGAATTTTGAGTATTATTTTCCTAGCATGTGAGATGCATGCAATTGTGCGGTATAGTTTGAGCATTCTTTGGCATTGCCTTTCTTTGGGATTGGAATGAAAACTGACCTTTTCCAGTCCTGTGGCCACTGCTGAGTTTTCCAAACTTGCTGGCATATTGAGTGCAGCACTTTCAAAGCATCATCTTTCAGGGTTCGAAAGAGCTCAACTGGAATGCCATTACCTCCACTAGCTTTGTTTGTAGAGATGCTTTCTAAGGCCCACTTGACTTCACATTCCAGGATGTCTGGCTCTAGGTGAGTGATCACACCATCGTGATTATCTGGGTCATGAAGATATTTTTTGTACAGTTCTGCTGTTTATTTTTGTCACCTCTTCTTAATATCTTCTGCTTCTGTTAGGTCCATACTATTTCTGTCCTTTATTGAGCCCATCTTTGCATGAAATGTTCCCTTGGTATCTCTAATTTTCTTGAAGAGATCTCTAGTTTTTCCCATTCTGTTCTTCTCCTCTATTTCTTTGCATTGATTGCTGAAGAAGGCTTTTTTAATCTCTTCTTGCTATTCTTTGGAACTCCACATTCAGATGCTTATATCTTTCCTTTTCTCCTTTGCTTTTCTCCTCTCTTTTCTTTTTTCACAGCTATTTCTAAGGCCTCCTCAGACAGCCATTTTGCTTTTTTGCATTTCTTTTCCATGGCATTGGTCTTGATCTCTGTCTCCTGTACAATGTCATGAACCTCCATCCTTATCTCCAGATCTAGTCCCTTAAATCTCTTTGCCACTTCCACTGTGTAATCATAAGGGATTTGATTTAGGTCATACCTGAATGCTCTAGTGGTTTTCCCTACTTTCTTCAATTTAAGTCTGAATTTGGCAATAAGGAGTTCATGATCTGGGCCACAGTCAGCTCCCAGTCTTGTTTTTGCTGACTATATAGAGCTTCTCCGTCTTTGGCTGCAAAGAATATAATCAGTCTGATTTTGGTGTTGACCATCTGGTGATGTCCATGTGTAGACTCTTCTCTTGTGTTGTTGGAAGAGGGAGTTTGCTATGACCAGTGCATTCTCTTGGTAAAACTCTATTAGCCTTTGACCTGCTTCATTCTGTACTCCAAGGCCAAATTTGCCTGTTACTCCAGGTGTCTCTTGACTTCCTACTTTTGCATTCCAGTTCCCTGTAATGAAAAGGACATCATTTAGGGTGTTAGTTCTAAGACGTCTTGTAGGTCTTCATAGAACTGTTCAACTTCTTCAGCATTACTGTTCGGGGCATAGGCTTGGATCACCATGATATTGAACATTTTGCCTTGGAAATAAACAGAGATCATTCTGTTTTTTGAGATAGCATCCAAGTAGTGCATTTCAGACTCTTGTTGACCATGATGGCTACTCCATTTCTTCTAAGGGATTCCTGTCCACAGTAGTAGATATAATGGTCACCTGAGTTAAATTCACCCATTCCAGTCCATTTTAGTTCACTGATTCCTAGGATGTTGACATTCACTCTTGCCATTTCCTGTTTGACCACTTCCAATTTGCCTTAGTTCATGGACCTAACATTCTAGGTTCCTATGCAATATTGCTCTACAGCTGACCTTGCTGCTATTACCAGTCACATCCACAACTAGATATTGTTTTTGCTTTGGCTCCATCTCTTCATTCTTTCTGGAGCTATTTCTCCATCAATCTCCTGTAGCATATTGGGCACCTACCGACCTGGGGAGTTCCTCTTTCAGTGTCCTATCATTTTGCCTTTTCATACTGTTCATGGGTTCTCAAGGCAAGAATACTGAAGTGGTTTGCCATTCCCTTCTCCAGTGGACCACATTCTGTCAGACCTCTCCACCAATACCCATCCATGTTGGGTGGCCCCACACGGCAAGGCTTAGTTTCATTGAGTTAGACAAGGCTGTGGTCTGTGTGATCAGATTGGCTAGTTTTCTGTGATTATGGTTTCAGTGTGTCTGCCCCCGATGCCCTCTTGCAACAGCTACCATCTTACTTGGTTTTCTCTTACTTGGATGTGGGGTGTCTCTTTCTGGCTGCTCCAGCAAAGTGCAGCTGCTGCTCCTTGGACATGAGGTTGCTCCTCTCGGCCGTCGCCCCTGACCTCGGAAATGGGGTAGCTTCTCTCGGCCACTCCTGTACCATTGCAGCCTGGCACTCTCAGTTGCCACCCTTGACCTTGGGTGTGGGTAGCTCCTCCCGGGGGCGTTTCTGCACAGTTCTTCGCAACCGGTGTGCTTCTGTCATTAGCATATAATTCCGTCCCAGGTCCCTCTATAAAACTGTCTCAGATCTCTGCTTGGATGATTCTTATGTATCTCAGATTCACATGTGTCTGTATTGGTTTCCCATTGCTGCTGTAAAAAAACTTCTGCAAACTTAGTGGCTTCAAACAACAGAAATGTATTATTTTACAGTTCTGGAGGTCTGGTGTCCAACACTGGTTTCACTGGACTAAAATCAGTGTTTCAGCAGGACTGCATTCACTCTGGAAGCTCTAGGGGAGAATCCATTTCTTGCCTTTTCCAGTTTGTGGAGGCTAACTGCATCCGTTGGCTTATAGCCTATTCCATCTTAAAAGTGAGCTCCCATCTTTCTAACATCACATTACTGCAACTCTTCCTGCCTCTGTCTTTCACCTTAAAAGGAGATCTGTGATTACCTTGGACCCACCCAGACATTCCAGGATAATTTCATCTCAAAAACCAAAATCACATTTGCAAAGTCCCTTTTGCATAGAAGGTAACATATTCACAAGGAATTAGGTTGTGAACATCTTTGGGGGCTATTATTTTGCCTACTACAATGTCCAAAACTAAATTTGTGATATTCCTCCCTGGTAACCTCTTTCCTTCTCCCATCTTTTCCATCTCAGTGATTTGAACCTTAGTCTATACTGGTGCCTCTACTGAAAACCTAGCCATCATCCTATAATACCCCTGTTACTCATTTCCCACATCCAGTCGATAAGTTCTGTCATCTCTTCCCCCTAAAAGTGTCCAAGTCTGCTTGGTTCATCCTATGCCGTCAAGTACCCTGGACTAGATCCTAGTCCTAGTTTCTTACCCATTTCACTGCTCAGGCCTCCCAACCAGTCTCCCTTCCACCAGAAGTGATATAAAAACATATTGGAGCAAAATTCATGAGCAGAAGCTTTACGTCCTCCTCAGTATCACATGAAGCTGGGAAGGAGACTCACATAGAATAAAATGTCAAAGGCATAAATTGGATACATTGGATAGTGCTTCACAGAACCCTTTCACAGTCTTACCGTGGTTAATCAGCTTCATAGCCATGTGAGTCAGGGACTGTTCTTGTTAGTGAAGTTAAATGACTCAGACTCAGGTTTTGAAACAAGTCTCCTCCTTCTGTTGCCTCCTGCAGTGTTACCTCTTTACTCTGCTCACTGTCATTTCAAATTGTTAAAGGACAGTTTCTCCTCTGACTCCCCTGGTTCTGTCATGGAGCCCCCTCCCTTCTCATCTACCCACCTGCAAATTTACCTTTGACTTCCTCCATCCTCCATCTGGCCAGACACCAAGATAGGTTGTATTTTCTTTCAAAATGTATCTGGCTTCTGTTCCCACAGCCCCCACCGTAGCCAGAATGTCCCATTATACCTTCCTGCTAAGCCATTTCAGCTGCCCTGTTGCTAGTCTTCATCCTGTGTATCTCTGCAGAAATAGAGTCTGAAAACATCATTTTGTAATGTCACTTTTTGTTGTTGTTTAGTTGCTAAGTCATTTCTGACTCTTTGCGACCCCATGGACTGTAGCCCACCAGGCTCCTCTGTTCATGGGATTTCCCAGGCAAGACTCCTGGAATGGGTTGCCATTTTCCTTCTCCCAACCCAGGGGTCGAACTCGCATCTCCTGCATTGGCAGGTGGATTCTTTACCATTGAGCCACCAGGGAAGCACCTGTAATGTCACTCTTCAGGTCAAAATTCTTCAGTAGCTCCTTATTTTCTATCACATTAACCACAAGCCTCTCAATGTAGCTTTAAAGGTCTGCCAACACTGAAACCCTCCCTGTCGAGTCTCTGTAATTCCTGTGGTTGCCCGCTTCGTGGACCACACTGGTTATTCTCCTAGTGCGTGAGTCCCTGGTGACACCTCGCTGGAAAAGCCTGCCTTCTCCCTCCTGCCTTCCCAACACTTGTTTTCCTAACACCTGATTTA
Source organism: Nanger dama (assembly GCA_917880005.1). Taxonomy (NCBI): domain Eukaryota; kingdom Metazoa; phylum Chordata; class Mammalia; order Artiodactyla; family Bovidae; genus Nanger; species Nanger dama. Next base: position 13,098,261 of record CAKJTW010000038.1, read on the forward strand.
ATTCTCTTCACACCTAATGCCTTCACTCATAACCAATCCTCAGGAATCATTCTCCTCTAACTTATATAGTCTCTGAGGACTGAGCAACCAAAAGCCACATGTGCTCTCTCTCACATTCCTCTCATCTCCTCCAAACAAACTGCAGCCAACCTGAGAGCAAGGTCTAAGTTTCCTATTTTCTTTTGTATAAGTTAATAATACGTTCTTTTCTAACTTATTCCTTTAATTACCCCCAAACTGGTAATATATCTCTGGTTTGAGAATAACTTAGTTCAGTGACTTTCAGTTATTTCAAGCCATGAAGATACTGAACCCGCCTTGAGAATTCAAGGGTTTATATTCATTGATGAGAAAATGATAATAGTGGAAAATCCCAACTGAACCATCCCCATTTTCTTAAAAGGGACAGAGTGTAAATAACCAGCGTAAACTACACACAGCTATCATGATCGTTCACAGACTATTCAGTGAGGGTTTCTTTGTATGTCAAGTGTGGCATGAGACTATATAAAGTTAGAGAAGATAGAAATTAAAGAGGACCTGGAACCTGCCCCCCACTTCAGTCTCAGGGAATTTAGCAATTTAGTGTGTAGAACATGGTCTGATGATCAAATGAAGATAAGCATAAAAGGCAGAGATAGGAGAGCAGTGCAAAAGGACAATCTTTTGATCAAGAAAATAAGTGGATAATTTATAAGCCAAATTGTTACTCTGAAAGAGAGTTGTCATGACACTGTTTTGCAGTCAACAGCACCATCAAAACCAACATTAAAGGAGGCAAATCCATACCCAGAGGGCCTGAGTGTGAGAGCATTCACTCTGAGAAGATGTGTCCTGTAGAGACAGCTCTTGACAAACACATATTCGGACACGTTAGCAATTTACTAATTTTGAAACTCAGTTCTACAGTCTGGTCACATAAGGGTTTTTCAGGTCTTTAGAGTAAAAAGAGACAGCTTTCTTATCTATACAGTGATTCTCCATCCCTTCACAAACACGTTACAGAATGTCAGTAGCTATTTGTACCCTAAATGTGAAACAGGAATTCCCAGATAATTTTTAAATTCTGGGGCAATTACTACATAGAGCTTTAAGAGCCAGAAGGAAGAATCAATCTGCCAGGCAACTATTAGGGATAGAATGGCTTCTGCTTCAAAGTATATGCTGGAGTAACTTCTTAAGTAGTTAATTACTTGTCAGATCATGCTATAGTGTCACATGACCTAAAGAGAAAAGCACAGCCATCCAAACCTAAGGAGGTGGAATAGCAGGAAGGTCACGATTTCTTTTATCTTTCAGACTGTGTCTAATGGAACTGGCTTAAAAGTCAAAGCATCAAAAAGCAATTTTTGCTTTGCCAAAATAATGTTGAACACAAAAAATTTTCCCCTTTAAATAGATTAGTTGTTTAAGTGAGTCAACTGATGATTGTTAGATCATTATAAAGGTTTGGAATTAACAGATATACACTATTATATGTAAAATAGATAAACAACAAGGACCTACTGTATAGCACAGGCAACTGTATTGAATATCTCATAATAACTTATAATGGAAAAGAATATGAAAAGAATATATATCTGTAATGGTGAATCACTTTGCATATTCCTGAGACATTGTAAATCAACTACAGTTCAATCAAAAAAAGATATAACTGAAATTGAAGCTGCTTATCAAAGACTCAAAAGCTAAATATTTTGGTTGAATATTGCGACTTTAACAATGAACTAAATTTCTTGGTGAAAAGTGGGGAAATATAGAATCCCAACATTCATTTCACTTCAGAAGTACCTAATGGGAGATGAAGGACACACTGGTGTTAATGAAAAGACGAGAAACAGGGATGGGACATGGGGCACACCTATTGCCATTTCACCCTTTTCAGACCCAAGGCAATCACCACTTATCAGTCATGGCACTCTTAACTCCACCAGCCTTGGACCTGGCTTCAGAAACCTCATCTTGGTGCTTTGGGTGGCCACTATTGGTCAAATGGGACTGGATCTCAATATAAAATATATTTGCAATGTATGATTTAAAAGGAAAATAAACTCAGAAAAAAAAAAAAGAATCTGGCAATATACATTTCATTCTCAGAGTTTGTCAACGTCTGTGAAACTTGGGGGAAAAACCCTCTTGATTCTTCAAACCTATTTGGTTTACTGACACCATTGATGGTTTCAGTCTCAGGATGCCTTATCAAAATATTAAAGGTGAAGAGCTAAATTCACCCTGTCTTCATGTTGATGGATTAGGAAATTGCATCAAGCTTGAGCCACACCAAGCCTAGAGCTCAAGCTTCCTTCCTCTGTGTTCATTCTCCATTTTGTGCTGCCCCTCCAGCGACCATTTGCTGGTCTCAACACATCTTCATTGTTTCAGTTGTATCATCTATGTGTTTATATACAGACTTAAAAGAATTATTAACTAAAATAGTACTGTGTGAAAATGACTCACTACTAAACTAGCTATTTTATCAATCTGTAAAATTCTAATCACAACTTCAGATGTTAACGGTCAAAACATACATGACCTAATTGCTGATTTTGGAATAAATGTCTCATATGCTTCTAAGAATAAATGCAAATCTAAAACAGATGGAAAGAAAGTGAATGAGATTTCACAACTAATACCAGTTTGTATAGATTCAAAACACAGAAGAGTTGATTAAATGATTTATGACAATTTCCTAGGATTTCAGCATTTCCTGTGCTTACTTAAATTCCTAACTAAAAAGGAAGCCTCACTAGCATTTTTTTTAAGGGTTCAGAAAAGTAGTATTTAAGGTTCTTTCCAGGACCTACTAGGAGGCAGAACACAGACCTCTTCTCCTCAGCCTTCCCTTCACTAAGGTATGGCCCTGGCCTCACCTTTGACTTCTTCCTTTTGTGAGTCATGCAAGTTGACTTTTCCTCTTTATGTGAAAAGTAAAAATAATATTAACTCTATGTCATATACATAAGAGGTCAGTTACTTTAAACCAGTGGTTCTTAACCGTGGCTGCTGGTTAAAATCATCTGCTTTTAACGTTCCCAATCCAGATCAGTTGAATTAGAATCTCTGAGGCTGGAGCCCAGGCATTGCTAGTTTCTAGAACTCCCCAGTGTTTCCAGTGTGAACTCATGTTTGCCAACCAATGCCTTGAACCAAAAGGATGAAATGTTACTGCAGGAGCATCATAGATCCGATGAAGGAGAGGCCCCAGCTACAGTTCAGAGATCCTCAGAGCTACCCCAACATTGTTTTTACTGTTTCTGCTGCACATCACTGTACATGTAGCATCTTCAGAGTGTAACCAGGAAAGGAAATCAGAAGCAGTCTCAGGCTGGGGTCATAGATGGATAGATCTGAAACTGGCTAGTTGTAGCTTGCAAGGTTCAATTGTACAATTGTCAACTTTTCTTCTGGACTTTTTACATTTAGTGACGTCATATTGCTAGTTTGAAGTCGGCCATGATGGGAGTATTTATACCATGGAAATTGGTAAACCTTACTAATCCTGGCTTGTTAGCCCCTAGAGAGTCTGTGGTTAAATTTATCAGCACAAAGCTGAATGGATCTTTAGTCCTTGAACCTGGTCAAACTTGAGAGAAAGAAACTGAAGATCACCCTTGGTTCATTAGCAAAGTGTGTCTAACTCCTGGCAAATAAGGAGGGCGAGTTAAGTCACATAGCAAAAAAAATTCAGGGTTTGCAGTCATTTGGATTCTGGCAGCTTCACAGGTAATGGGAGATGATGAAAAAAAGTTAATATGGACTGATAACATCCCTTTTCTTTATCACTATGGCCTAGGCACCTGTCTGTTATTTCTTTGGATAGAGAACCAAGTTAAAGGAAAAATGAGAATGTTCTTGCATTGGCTAAGTTGTAGTATAAACTGTTCTAATACAGGGACTTCAAAGCTTAGTGGCTTATGCAAGAAAGAACTTGATCATGGAAATTTCCAAAGGTAGATGATCCAAGGCTGTTATGGGAGCGTTCATCTCTGACTACTCCCAGCTCCTGTCATCACATCTGCATACCAAATACTCGGAAGGGGAGGAATACGGTGGAGGGAGGGGAGCACATACCTTTCCCATTAAGGACACAACTAGGAATGACTTACGTCATTACCACTCATATCCTATTGGGCCTAACTTAGTCTTAATGGTGCATCTAACTGTTCCAGAGGCTGAAATTAGTCTTAACTAGGCTGTGTGCCCAGCACAAAATTGACTACTGAAAGAAGAAGGCAAGAGGGAATATTGATGGATTTTGATGGACTTTGCCACCCCATACTATTCATTTAAATGCAAATGTGTATGTTGTCATGGCTGGAGGTGGAGGCTTAACAAGGCAATACTTTTTATTGCCTACAATTTCTTCTCAGTTTTCAAGTCCTGACTTTCCCAGGAGTTTCCTCTCTTAGAAAATATTATCTCAGATAATTAACTGGAAATAACAATGTACACATGTGAAAACATTTGTTATAAAATTTGGTGATCTTCTAATGTATTTTACTTGATATATTTTTGGGCTAAATAATTCTTTCAAAGACTATCTTATTAGGACTTATGAAAACACATGGAGTGTTTTCACAATAACAAAGTATAAAACTGTAGACCATTAACATCACTGATTGTAAATAAATAGTAATTATTGTAATTTACAGTCTTTCCTTCTGCAATCTATTTTACACTCATCACACTAATCTTATATTAGTTTCAGGTGTACTTTTAAATGTGTACACCTTAAATGTGATTCCACATTTAAATACGCTGTGAAATGATCACCACATTGTCTGGTAACCATCTGTCCTCATAAAAATTATTATGGCATTAATGGCCATATCCCTTAAGCTATATAATATATCCCTGTGACTTATAACTGAAAATTTGTCTCTTAATCTCCCCCACCTGTTTCTCTCCTCTCCCCGCCCTAGGGCAACCACCTGTTTGTTCTCTATATCTATGACTCTGTTTCTGTTTAGTTATGTTTGTTCATTTACTTTATTTTTTTACATTCCCATATAAGTGAACTCATACAGTATTTATCTTTCCCTGTTTGACTTATTTCACTTACCATAATACCCTCAAAATCCATCTATATTGTCACAAATGGCAAGATGTACCCCCCTTTTTAATGACTGAGTAATATTCTTTTCTATTTATCTTCTTTATCCATTCATCTATCAGTGGGTATTTAGTTGTTTTAATATCTTGGCTATTGTAAATAATGTGGCAGTGAACATCAGGGTACGTATGTCTTTTCAAATTAGTGTATTCCTTTTCTTCAAATAAATACACAGGAGGAAAGCTGCTGGATCATATAGTAATTCTGTTTTTAATTTTTTGAGGAACATCCATACAGTTTTCCATGGTGGCTGTACCAATTCACCCAGCAACAGTGCACATCCATGCCAACACTTGTTATTTGCAGTCTTTTTTATAACAGCCATTCTGACAGGTGTGAAGTGGTATCTCATTGTGGTTTGATGCAAATAACCAATGGAAATAACCATTTTCCTGTTGACCAATGATATTGAGGCTCTTTCCATGTGTCTGTTGGACATCTGTATGTCTTCTTTGGAAAAATGTCTATTCAGAGTCTCTGCCTATTTTTTAATTGAGTTGTTTGGTTTTTGTTATTGAGTTGTATGAGCTCTTTATATATATTGGATATTAACCCCTCAATGAATACATGATTTGTAAATATCTTCTTCCATTCAGTAGGTTATCTTTTCCTTTTGGTGATGGTTTTCTTCACTGTGCAGAGGCTTTTTGCTGCTGCTGCTAAGTCACTTCAGTCGTGTCCGACTCTGTGTGACCCCATAGACAGCAGCCCACCAGGCTCCCCCGTCCCTGGGATTCTCCAGGCAAGAACACTGGAGTGGATTGCCATTTCCCTCTCCAATGCATGAAAGTAAAAGTGAAAGTGAAGTTGCTCAGTTGCGTCTGACTCTTAGCGATCTCATGGACTGCAGCCCACCAGGCTCCTCCATCCATGGGATTTTCCAGGCAAGAGTACTGGAGTGGGGTGCCATTGCCTTTTCCTTTTAGTTTGATGTAATTTTTCCCCTCCTGGTTTTTTTTTTTTTAAACTGGAGGTTAATTACTTTACAATATTGTATTGGTTATCCCATATATCAACATGAATGATGTAATTTAATGTTTATTTTTGCTTTTGTTTCCCTTGCCTTGGGAATCAGATCCACAGAAACATCATTAAGGCTGACATTTTCTTACTGCCCATGTTTTCTTCTAGGAATTTTATGTCTTCAGGTCCTACATTCAAATCTTTAATCCATTACGAGTTAAATGTTCTTTTACATGTAGCTGTCTAGTTTTCCCAACACCATTTATTGAAGAAATTGTCCTTTCTCCATTGTATATCCTTTACTCCTTTGTCATAGATTAATTGTCCATATGTGAGGGAGTTAATATCTGGGCTCCCAAATTTGTCCCATTGACCTGGTTCTCCTACTTTGCAGGCAGATTCTTTACTGTCTGCGCCACCTCCACTGATCTATGTGTCTGTTATTATGCTAGTACCTATTGTGCTAGTACCTAGGATCTTTGTGTCTGTTACTATGTTTTGCTTACTACAACTTTGTATTAATAATATAACTTGAAATCAGGCAATGTGAGACCTCCAGCTTTATTCTTCCTTTTCAAGATTCTTTTGGCTCTTCTCATTAATATTTTTTTAAAATCACCTCTGACGTAGCACTCTCTTGCTATTACCTGTTTCTTAAAGTCAAAATGATTTTGCTTGGCATCTATGTGTGTGTGCTGGAGTCCTAACTAAGTATCATCTACAACAGAAAACAGAAGACTAATCAGAAACTTAGGAGACTTGGAGTCTAGTTCTTCTACTTTCTAATTGGGTGACATTGGACTCACCCACATTCTTATTCTGGGTAGAGCTGACCTTGAAGCTAAGATACAAGATAGATTAGCTAGGAAAAGAGCTCTCTTTAAAGCAGTTGTGGAGAGCAGCTTCTCAAATGATTCTCAATGATTTCTACCTTCTGGTATATATCCCTTGCCTAATCCCCTCCCCTGCACCTAAGGACTTGCTTCTAACACCAAAGGAAAAAAAAAAACCAGCAACAGTGAAGGGATGCCATTTCTTAGATTAGATTACTAACGACTGATTGCTTGCTCATATTCTCTCTCTGGCTTTCCTTGCTTTCTCTCTGATGAAGCAAGGTATCATGTTGGGAGAAGCTCTGTGAAGGGGCCGCATGTGGTAAGGAACCAAGGGCAGCCACCAGGCAGATGCCAGCTCCTGAGTAGGCCTACATGACAAAGAACTGATACCTCTAGTCAACCATCAGTGGGATCTGAGGCCTGTCAGGTGCCATAGGAGAGAGCCTGGAAGCAGATCCTCTCCCAGTTGAGCCTTGAGGTGTCTAGAGTCCCAGTTCACACCTCGACTGCATCTTCATCAGACACTCTGAGCCAGGGGACACTACTAAGCTGTGTCCTGGTTCTCAACCCTCTAGAAACTGTGTAGTAATGAAAACGTTGATGTTTAAAGCTGCTAAGTGCTAGAATAATTTGTTACACAGAGATATATAATATAGTTGGTGGCTCAAAAGGTAAAGAATCTGCCTGCAATGCAGGAGACCCAGGTTTGATCCCTGTGTTGGGAAGATCATCTGGAGAAGGGAATGGCAACCCATTCCAATATTCTTGCCTGGAGAATCCCATGGACCGAGGCAGGCTAGAGTCCATGGGCTCGCAAAGGATCGGACACGACTGAGTGACTAACACTTTCAAAGACCTGGTGTCATTTAAAAAGGAAGGGAAATTAGGGGCAAATTACTGAGAAGTTAAAGCTAGTAAACGTGACAATGTGACTATGAAACTGTAACTTTGAAAGTTTAAAATTATTCATTTATTCGCAGATGCACCAAGTAAAGAAAAACTAAAGAAATAAAAATACCAGTAAGTGTTGGTCCAGAGACTAAGATGAATTCTTACCCTTAAGGATTTAGAGGGCTGTGCTTGCTCTTCTAGAGAATGACTACTGTTTTGGCACAATGTAAAAGACTATCTTTTCATGAATTGGGGATAATAGATCTGAAGAAAGCATTGTTATATCGACCGAAAATGACTAGTTTCAACAAATTTCCTGATAATTGCGATGAAAAAGAAAAGATACCTTATTTTTATGAGTGTTATAAAGCTGTGCAGTCTAGTACTGTATCCATTAGCCACTTGTGACTTCTTAAATATAAATTAAGAGTAATTAAGATTAAATACAATTTAAAATGTAGTTCCCCACTCTCACTAGCCACATTTCTGGCGCTCAGTAGCCTCAGAGCCAGTGGCCATAGTACTGGGTGGTGCTGGTAAGAACATTTCCAATGTTGGCCAAAGCTTCCATTGGGCAGTGCTGTTGTAAAGTGTTTTCATAAGTCCTGACACCAGTCCTTCTGAAGTTTGTTTCACTGTTGTTCTCTTCATGTGTGGTTAACTAGTATAAAATGTCAAGTGTTCCTGGATATCCCCAAGGGGTCAACCTAAAGGTCTTCTGGACACTTTGCAGAGGACCAAAGCCCAATGGGGAGAATCCATGTTTGAAAAGTGTTGGAAGGCTAGTACCAAAAATCAACTACAAAGACCCTGTCTTAAGGTGAACCATGAGAACTACCACTCCTGATGTGGACTCCCAGACAGCTTCCTTCATCACCCTGGGCTGCAGCTTTCCTATTATCAAATGAGAGCAGAGGGCCAAGCATTCTTTTAAGCTCCATCAGGCTCTAGACTCAATGGCTCTGTGTCTTACTCTGATGAAAAGACAATTGCTTGTCTGAATCTGAATTATTGACTCATAAACGCAGGATGCATGTCCTGTGACTGGTTTAAAACCATCCCGCTCAGGGTTTCCTTCAGTATGGGTCTCCTTCCTTCTCCCTAGATGACATCAGGACACAGGAGGGGACTAGAGGAAGAGAGGAGGACTGTAGCTGGGATTTCTGCCATCTTCCCCCAAGACCAGGCCATTCCTGACCTCCAGTTCCCTGGTGGCTCAGCTGATAAAGAATCTGCCTGCAGTGCAGGAGACCTGAGTTGGATCCCCGGGTTGGGAAGATCCCCTGTTAAGGGCATGGCAACCCACTCCAATATTCTCGCTTGGAGAATCCGCAGATGGACAGAGGAGCCTGACAGGCTACATACAGTTCATGGAGTTGAAAAGAGTCAGACACGACAGAGTGACTAAGCACACACAGTCTTTGTACATCCATTATGGGTTGCATGGAACCGTGGGAACTTCTTCCAGACCACACAGCCCCTGCAGGGAGTGCAGTTTGATGGCCTTTCAGAGAGATCTCAACCAAACAGTATTTTGCCACCATTTTCACAACCTGGTGGTTATTTCATGTTATTGTGGGACTAAGATGCTTGATAACTTCCTGACCTACTATTTTCTGGAGAACTCTGGATTCTCCCAAATTTATCTGCTCACTCCCAGCTCTTCCTATACCCATTGGCTCTTGGATCTGTATGTCTGCCCCAGGGTAGGGGTGGAGGGGACCTCCCACATTCACAGCTGACCTCTTACCCTACCTTACTTTAACATCTGACCTCCTGACCTCACCACTTCTTTTCTGCCTTTACCTTTTGTCTAACCCAAAGTGCCTGTCCATCCTATCCTGCCACTCTACACTGGCTTTTAGCAAACTTTTCCCTCTAATACTTTCAAAAGAGTTCTGAGAAACTTGAACATTTTTAGCTTGATATCTAAATTTCTTTTATTGTAAGTTTGATAATAGCAAAGATGTAATCTCTGGTATATTTTACTTATATACTCAAAAATGTACTTTTATGTCAAAACCTTAGAACATTAGATTTTTCTCATTTACTCTCTGGAAGACATTCATGCAGAACCTAACTGGCACAATCAGTTTTTGTTGTCTAGCCAATAAGCCAGATCATCCATACTTTCTGTCAGAACAAGTCTTGATTTTATTTCTCAGTTTAAGTCAGTGTTTCAGTATACATCCTCATGGCAACCATATCACTTCTGAATTCTAATACATAGATGCAAATAGATGAGGCAGTGAGCTGTCTGTGACTCTGCAGTCTGGATGAAATAAGACTCTGTGACTCTCAGGATTTTACTGTGAATTCACCTGACGCTGCTCTCAAAGAACTCTCCTTTGGGGCATGCATTCTCCAACTGTCCAGTTATTTGGTGACCTAGAGAGTTTTGCATCCTGAGGCAATAAACTATTTTAGGATTCTAGATGGTGAAAGGTATGATTTTCTTTTGTAAAGGAGGAGAACAATTTGAAAAGGCAGGTTAATCTACCAGTTCTAAAGGCAGGTTCATTTTAGGAAAGAAGTCACTTGGAAGTTGACAGTTTCCAAAACTGTTCCCTTAAGATTCTCCCCTTAGTCCCCATGGCCCCCCACTCCAGGGGTGCACACAGGCCAGTGTAAAGAGCACAGCTTACCAGTAAAGCTCTGTGCTCAGACCCCCAGCATTGCTTTTACATGGGTGTTGAAAAAGGAAAGTTTTAGAATTTAGGTAAGATCTTTTTCCCTCTTAATAAAACCTGGAATTATCTTGCTGTGCACTTAAGAACGGAGAAGGCAATGGCACCTCACTCCAGTACTCTTGCCTGGAAGATCTCATGGATGGAGGAGCCTGGTAGGCTTCAGTCCATGGGGTTGCTGAGAGTTGGACAGGACTCAATGACTTCACTTTCACTTTTCACTTTCATGCATTGGAGAAGGAGATGGCAACCGACTCCAGTGTTCTTGCTTGGAGAATCCCAGGGACGGCAGAGCCTGGTGGGCTGCCGTCTATGGGGTTGCACAGAGTCGGACACTGAAGCAACTTAGCAGCACTTAAGAAGTTTGGTTTGACAGTCTAGGCTGAGCAATGACTTTGTTCTAGTTGAATATTCATCCTTTCCCAGAAGTACTCAAACCCATTGATTCAATGAGTGAGGGGTCATAGGACAACATCACTTATGAGAAATGAAAATTACTTTGGTTTAATATTTCAAGGGTATTATCATTCCTTTATCTTTCATTTGGAACATGGATCAAACTGACTCTGCCTTGGTACAGAGTAGGATGAAAGGAATGTGACATACAGGAGCAGATTTTGAGTTGCTAGGGAGACAGAAAGAGAGCTGAGAATTCAAGCCTCCTGTGACCCAGATGTCCCAGAGGCTCTGCCTGTGGAGTGAGGTTGACTTGTCCTCGTCTCTCCATTCCCACCAGGTTCATGTCCCAAGGTGTGCCCAAGAGTTCACTGAGTTCCTTTCTCATGGTTATTGCTGACTCTCAGTGCCTACTTTCGGGTTCTGTTGTCTGTTTTGCAGCATGTGAATTCAGATGCATAACTCATTCTTTGATTTTCACAAACAAATTAGAGTGAGAGAAGGCAAAACAGAAGAGACAAGGAAGGAGCTGTTGACATCACAGGAAAATAACCCAATAAAGGGCCCCATGGTGCACTAGGTGGAAGGACCTCCAGCAAGCCCCTCTCAAGATGGGGCTGGTGGTCCCAACCTCTCTCCATCTTTTCAAGCGCCCTCTCTCCTCACTTTTCTCTGTAAACTTCTCCCTACTCCTTTTAGGAAGAACACATGGTATTCTCCCTGCCTTATGTAGAGCACTTTAGCATGAGGATACAGCCATGTTCTTCTGAATCTCACCATACCCTAGTGCCCCAAAGGCACTAGGCACCATCTTCCTCTAATTCTATTTCCTTTCTAAACAGAGGAAATGGATCATTGGCTGTTAGAAACCTCCAGAAAGATCCCAGCACTGGTGGTAGGAGTGGGCACCAGTGAGAGTTAGACTAGGGAAGCCTCTACTGTCCCTTCTACATCAAAATTCTTTGATTCTACCATTCTGATGTAAAGAGATTTTTCAAAATGAAAACACTACCACTATTGGTTCTAAATATGAAGATAACATGTATGCATTGTGAAAAACATGACAAAGTGAGATAACACAAAAGTATAGAAATTCAAATAATTCACCCATATTTCCATCACCCAAAGAAAAGCATTGCCATTTATATTTTGACAATTATCATTTGAATTTTCAGATTCACACAGAATTTATTTATTTTCATACTTATGTTACAAACATGGGATTGACATTTTGCTTTGTGCCAGAAACCAACACAATATTGTAAGTCAACTATACTTCAATTTTTAAAAAATGAGATTAGAAAAAATCTTCCTTTTTTTCTCTTTCATATATTTATACAAGTTTAAAATGAGTTCATGGCATCGTCTAAATTTTTGGCCAAGAGTAAAAACATGCATTTAAACTTTGGAATGTGCCTACATAGACAGAAAACTGACTCAAACAATAATTGGGGCAGATGCCTGAGAACCAAAGGGCTGGGAAAGTCAGGAACATCTGAAAGAATCTTCAGCCAATTTATGAACTTGGTGCAGTGCTACCTCCCAACTGACACCTTTACACCAGAGATGTGGTTCCATCTAACTGGCACTTGTCCCTTCTGTTACAATTATAAACCTGCATCATCATTTTTAATAGCTATATAGAATCCTATAACTTAACCAACATCCTGTTTTTGGACATTGAGATTGTTTCCAGTTTGTAGACAATGCTGCAATTAACTATTCTATCATAGACATCTTGTAACAAATATTTTAAATGTTTCTCTTCCCTGAAAGTTTTTGAGAGTAACAATTTACTACACATTTTACACTTATGGAAGTCTGTTTTCCTGTACATTCTTAGGTTCTTTAAGATGTACTTGTGCTGTCATTTTGAAAAATGATGGTGATCAAAACAATACCATGTTATTCATTGTGAGGTTATGGCAGTTCTTTAAAAATTCAAATAAAGGCTTTTTGCATATATTCCATATATTATATCCTGTTAAAAATATTCCTTATGATTATTATTGGTAAAACTCACAAGGATAATTTTTTACTAATTTGAAGCTCATTCTACCACTCTAGAGAAGTTGGAATAAGCTTACTCTCCTAGAGGGAAATCCAATTTACATGAAGTTATATGTCTTCAAGGAAACAGCTGGCCTGTGATCCAAATGACTGTAGTAAAGCTGATATGATATTTAACAATAAAGTTTTTTCAAATCACATTGAAGTGATCTTCAAAAATTCTACCTAGAAAAAAATGTGCAAGTGTCCTGAAATGAGTCCTACAAGATTTCCTCTGTTTGGAAAGTAGAATTCTCTTTGTTAATGCATTTGAGTTGATTAATCTGAGTTTGTGGAATGACCTAGGGGCTGTAACAGCTCTAACGTAACAGCTAGTTATAAATAGCTTTCCTGTTAAAGTAACAGAAATCAGTTCACACTCTGAAGCTAAAACGGAAATGTGTTATGGGAATACAGAGGTGTCTTGTCATGGCGTCCTGAGGTTCTTGACACAAAGACCTAGAAAGCTGGGCAACCGCTCTCACTAGGGATGCTCTCTGCTTCTTCTTGAGCATCAGCTCTTTCTTGCCCTGTGTGCTAGTCTCCTGGTCCTCTGCTATGAGAGAGGCTTGCCCCTACCCTTTTCACTAGGTCTCTGGAGAAGGAAAGTCAATGACTCTTTTGCTGTCTTCTCCCAGTTGTTAGAAAAGGAGATTCTGACTGGCCCAGCCTGGGTCAGATGACTGTCATGACCCAGCTGACTATGGCCGGGAATCAGGAACACACTGCTCAAGATGGGAGCTCAAGGGGCCTGTGTGAGCTGGGAACATGCTCAGAAGAGTTCCTTGTGAGAATGAAGCTTGAGAGAGGCGAGACTGAGAGATGGAAAGTTGACAGCCATTAGATTCTAGATGTTGATTAGACACATGGGAATAGATGAGACCAGGCAAGGAGGGAAGGAATTCTGAAGAAAGTGACTTGAAGGCTGAGTCAAGGAAGAGGAGCCATTTCTCTCAAACTGACCCTGGCTTGTCAGAGAGAACTCCAGGAACTGGCAAAGGCAATTTCTGGCTGCCTTTCCTTTCTGGAATTTATCAGGTTTGCTGCTTGTTTCTCTCAAGGGATTTTCTAGATCTTTTGTCTGTTCCCCTTCCCACCTGTGGACTCTGTGAATTTTTCACCTTGAATGATGATGACGCAGTTACACTTCCTCATCTGGGGCTCCTCCACACAGGGATGGATCCAGGTTTAGATGGAATCTTGAAGTCCACAGAATAGTGGGGACCATCTTTACAAAATCATAAATTTTGTAGGAAGTATAAAGTTATAAATACAAAATAAGTTACAAGAACAAATATTTATTTAGAATGAGAAAAGAATTGACAATTACAATATTTTTAGGTTAAATATCACAGAATCACAAAATCTAGAAGGTCATATAATTTAAAAAACTAATTCTTTTAAATATCTCTAGAATACGTTTCCTCTAAATTTTTGATATGATAGATTTTAATCACTCCTGAATATTCATTGGAAGGATTGATGCTAAAGTTGAAACTCCAGTACTTTGGCCACCTGATGCGAAGAACTAACTCACCTGAAAAGATCCTGATGCTGGGAAAGATTGAAGGCGGGAGGAGAAGGGGATGACGGAGGATGAGAAGATTGGATGGCATCACTGACTCAATGGACATGAGTTTGAGTACAATCCGGGAGTTGGTGATGGACAGGGAGGCCTGGCGTGCTGCAGTCTGTGGGGTCGCAAAGAGTTGGACACGACTGAGTGACTGAACTGAATGTGACAATGGTTTTGTAATAATCATTTTCCATAGAATAAATAGAAAGGTAATCCACTCTTTCCTCTAGTATAGTTTAAACTTTCAAATATTGATAGTTCAGAAAGTTTTTTCCAGCATCACAAACATTATTGATAATGCCATGTAAGTGTTTAAGGTTGATGTTGAACCTAGAGAAACCATCAGATTTCTTTTCTGTATGAGCTATATATACAGTTCAGCCAGACTAGCTTCTGGCCCTCAGAATTTCAAACCTGCTTCTCCATTAAACACACGCATCCAGTGCTGGGGTCTGTAAGATGCCTTTGTCCTGTAGGACAGCTGCTGGCTCAGCTCTTTAGGGTCAGGACCCCTCACATTGGAGATGGGAAGATGGGAGATGGCTGGGGAAGGAGTGTGGTCATTTTTGTTGTTGTTGTTTGTGTTGTGCAGCTTGTAGGATCTTAGTTCTGGAACCAGGGATTAAACTTGGACCCCCAGAAATAGACACACTGAGTCCTAAACCACTGGACCACCAGGGAATTCCAAGGAGGGTGATCTTGAATAGCAATTCAAGAAAAATTCAAGGGAAAGAGAAAGGTGAAGATGTGTCTTAAAGTAGGTGAGTCCAAAGAGGAGCTGACAGGAAGTTGAGGGAATTCCTGCTAATGACTTCAGATTTACCATGAGACAGAGTTGGCTATGAGGGGGAGGAAGAGAATTTGGGATTCCATTTTAATTGGGTATTCTGTATTTTGTCTCACAGTCCTAGGTGGGGACTTAAGAGAAAAGTGAAGCTCTGCAACAGCCATTGAGAGGATGAGAAAGCTGACCAAAGATTAATTCAAAGGTCCAATTGAGATTAGAAATCAGAAAATTCCTGCCAGTGATGTTGGGGTGTTTCTCTAATGGGGCTCAGATGTTCAGGTACATTGGTATGCACACAGCCTGTGATTACAGAAACAAGGTTTAAAATATATGGTAAAAGATGAGATTCAGCTAGGTTTCTCTTTCTTTTTTTTTAATGCTCACTATTTGTGCTTTCAATAAAACCAAGGCAGCAGAAATTTTAAAAAGAAAGATGTACTGATTATAGATTGGCATCCAAATCACAGAATGTGTTAACACAAGAATATTTTATTCTATGCTTCCCAAACATGCCATAATATATTCACCCAAAGTAATAAATCCCAAGCTGCACAAGCAAATTATAAACAAATGATAGAAGCTGAAGTTTCCTCTCAAAACAGGCTAAAGAACAGATAATTTAGAAAGAACAGATTTTATTGGAACGTCAATAGTTTTCATGACACAGATACTTAAACTACTCGTTTTCAACATACCCATATAAAGAAAATTATAAAAGGATTTTTGTGTGTGTTTTTTTTTAAAGTATAATTTGACAGATGGAGTCTTTTATGGGATCAGTAGAAGTGATAAAATTGAATAAATTACCAAGACTTTATCTCCATTTCTGTAATTCTCCCTAAAGATTTAGAGATGGCAGATTGAATCAACTGGGAAATAAATTTGCATGTTTATAACATGTCTAAAACAGAAATTAAAGACAAAAACTTCTAACTTGTTTTCAAGAGTGGTTTGTCTTAAGGAAACCTGCTTGCATGAGATATCACACATTCCTTAACCAAGTATCAAGGCTCATTGAAAGGACCTGTACCACCAAAGTTCCCAATACCTGGGTTCAGTGAACTGTCTATTATTAATAATAACTGTGAGCTAAAAAAATTGGAGCAACTCAAAAATGTACTAAATTCTAGGTAATTTTATACATGAGGCAATTGTCTTATGACCAGGCCAAACTAGATTTTATAAAGTAAGTTACTAGTAAATCATATAATTTAGGATACTTTATGCCGGTATGCCTAATTGTACTGCAGTGTCTTGGAAGCAGGACCACTTCCATCTCCAACTAAATCCATGTAATAAAAGAGGATTTGGGGGTTATTTTCCTAGTGGGTGTTCTCCCTCAGTGTAGGATCCCAATTCCAAATTTGCATTGGTTGCTGTTTATGGATGAGAGATGTTTTGAGAAAATGTGACGCCAGGGGAATAAGAAATTGGAAAGAAAGCAGTGGCTCTAAATGAAGCATGTTGCTGTCTTCCTTTGAGGAAACACTAAGCTGTTATTTGGATTAAACACAGCTCTAGAACGAGCATATTGTTGACCTGGTTGTAGAGAGAAGCTGAGAACATTGTGGTAACTGCATTCTTCTTTCCTTTTCCCAAGAGCAGAGCACACCTGCCAGCCCAGCTCTCCCTGGCAGAGGGCACCTCCTACCCTCACTTGGAGACGTCCTGGACTCTTCTTGGGCTGTCTAGCCAATGGCTTGCAGTAGGAGGGGAAACTCCACTTCTATTTTGATGGTTTGGAAGGAGTGAGGCCTGGTAATCAAAGTGGGCATAAATCCCAGCTCCATCACTCACCAACTGTGTGACTTTGGGGAAAGTCACTTTTCTGAACCTCAGTTTCCACAACTATAAAACAAGAATAATAATTTGTAATGTGCAGAGCGGCTGTGAAATTAAAGCAAAATATGTGAAGGCCTCAGTGGTTTCTGGTCTTCTTAGCGGAGGCACTGGCCTAGTATAAACGCCTCTGAGCCCTCTTCCTCTATGGCCACCAGTGGGTTGCCTCAGTTCTGGTGCCACGTTCTGAGAACGGCCTGCTCCGCCCTCTTTTTCTTTTATTCCTTCTCATCCCAGTGTTACCTCCTATCCTGGCCTCTCTCCAAATCTGGTGTTATGTGATATCGTCTGCCTAAAACTTGGAAGGTGTTCCTAAGCTAGAAATCTCAGGGGTGTCTTCTCTTTTTCTTACCCCTCCATACCTTCTCCCTGGCATTCTGACTTAGCGATCCCATCCATATCTATGGCTTTACCTTACTTATAGGGAAGGCTCTTAAATCTGTTTCATGCCTTGACTTCTCAAGCCTATCTTTGTCCTCCTTGTTTGCAGAACTCAACTGTCAGGAGGAAAGTATACAATCTGCACTTAGTCATTTTGTAGACATAGCCTATGAAGGCATAGCAACATCCCCTGTTTATTGAGCACCGAGCAGGTCCATGTCTCTGCACCAGGATACAATACAGGAGGGAAAAGATGTGTTTCTTGTCCTCAGGGGCTCCTGCATCAGAGAGAGTTCCAGTAGTACGCACATGAGGCATAACTATAAACAGGTGTCACTGGAAATAGAAAGTTATTTGTCACTATGGCCTTTAATGCTACCAATGGAGCCAAGAATAAACCACTGGCAGTACTGTCACCTGGGAGAAGATAATGGAAAGAAAGAAGGGAGGAAGGAAAGGAAGGAAAAGAGAAAGAAAAGAAAGAAGAAAAGGAGAAAGAAAAGGGAAGAAAGCAAGAAAGGGAGGAAAGAAGGAAGGAAGGGAGATTTAAGAAAGCAGGAAGAGAGAGAAGTCATGAGAAAAGTCAAAAGCAGTCAGAAAGGAAAACACCAATATAGTTTATTAACGCATATATATGGAATTTGGAAAGATGATGATGACCACCCTATATGCGAGACAGCAAAAGAGACACAGATATAAAGAACAGACTTTTGGACTCTGTGGGAGAAGGCAAGGGTGGGATGATTTGACAGAAAGGCACTGAAACATGTATATTACCATATGTGAAACATGACCAGTCCAGGTTCGATGTGTGAAACAGGACACTCAAAGCCTGTGCACTCGGACAACGCAGAGGGATGGGATGGGGAGGGAGGTGGGAAGGGGGTTCGGGATGGGGGAACCACATATACCTGTGGCTGATTCATATCAGTGTTTGACAAAAAGCACCACAATATTGTAAAGTAATTAGCCTCCAATTAAAATATAATAAGTTAATTTAAAAAAAAAAGCAATGGTCTCTACGATGAATGTCACCTAGTCAAACTCCCATCTAAGACTTAATTTCCTCTACAGTGTTTGCATCTAGGTGTGTTACACTTATGCCTGAAAAATTCAGGGACAGGAAACTCACCCATAAATATTCCTGGAGCCAATTCCATGGTGGACAGTGATAATAATTAGAATGTTTATCTAATAATGTAGAATTTAAAATTGCCTTCCTATCATTTTTTCTATTGGTTTTTGTTCCCTTCTGGGCCCTAAAGCTAAGCCACACTTCCTTCCCTGGCCTTCGCAGCCATCACTGTCTGGGCCTGTCTTGTTCTTGCTCTTCACTTTGTGCTATTTGCTCAGTTTGTTGGGACTCCTTTCATTGCTAATACACCAAGCACGTTCCCACCTGAGAGCCTTCTGACCAGGGCTCGCTCTCCTGCTCTCTGCATGAAATTTAGGTTTCAGCTCAAGTGCCACCTTGCTAGAGTCGCCTTCCCTACCAGAATAGCTAGCATAGCTCCCCTCTTGGGAGGTTATATTTGATGACACTGAAAAAGAAAAAACACCTCTGATGACAAAGCACCCATAAGTCAAAAGTAGAAAAAACCTGGGACAGTATTTGCATATTAGCTATGATATGACTGATTTCCTGAAAATATAAGGGCTGTTCCTAAAAAAATCAACAGGGCTATTGGTCTAATGTGAAAAAAAAATGGGCAAAAGATATGAACAGTTCACCAAGCAAGCCACCCACATATGTTGCTCAAACATGTAAGAAAGTACTCAAACTCACCTTTGGTTAAAAAAAAAAGGAAAGAGATACTTTGTACTGCAGTTATGCAAACAGTAACCCTCATATCCTGCTGGCAAGAGTGTAAACTGGAACAATTTTTATAGAGGGTAACTTGATAGTATTTATAAAATTACACATGTGTAAACCTTTCACCCAGTGATTTTTACTCCTAGTAATTTGCTCCACAGATACGCTCCCGAGTGTGGGAATAGATTTGGGTGCAAAGGTACTCATGACAGTGCTGCACGCAATGGCAAGAGGCTGGAAATACCTATGGATCAATCAGTTGGGAAATGGATAAATCAGTTGCATTGCAATCATACAATGAAATAATATGCGGTTATTAACAAGAAAGAGGCAGATCTGTGGCACTGGGGTGCGTTGAGTGTATTTTGTATTGGCTTGCGGATGTTTTTATTTTTTTCTTAAAGAGGGCCCCTAGAATTGTATCAGCTTCAGGCCTAACAAAACCAGGGTATTCCCCCTGCAACTCACTGAGGAGACAAGACACACTCCTGCAGTGACAGAGGTTTGCTCCATGATGATGTGAGCGGGAGAGGGATATGGAGGGATATAGGGTTGGGATGGACAGGGAGGCCTGGTGTGCTGCAATTCATAGGGTCGCAAAGAGTTGGACATGACTGAGCGACTGAACTGACTGACTGACTAGGGAATCTGTCTGCATTGCAGGAGACCCAGGTTTGATCCCTGGGTCAGGAAGATCCCCTGGAGAAGGGAATGGCTACCCACTCCAGTATTCTTGCCTGGAGAATTCCATGGACAGAGGAGCCTGACAGAGTACAGTCCATGGGGGTTGCAAAGTGTCAGACGTGACTAAGCAACCAACATTAATATGTTTCAATAATGTGGGCATGGATCAAGGTTGAGAGTGTGAAAAAGTTCCACAGGAGTCTACTATATAAAAATAAACAACAAGGATCTACTGTATAGCACAGGGGAACTATATGCAATATTTTGTAATAATGTATAATGCAAAGAATCTGAAAAAGAATAGATAGATATAGATATATGTCTGAATCATTTTGCTGTACACCAACAACTAAAGCAGCAGTGTAAATCTGGTATATTTCAATGAAAAAAAGTTCCCTAGCTAATTCTGATATGCTCACCCCTTTGAGATTCACTACTACTCTGGGTACAGCTACAAGTCCCCAGTGGTGTGCAACCCTTCCCACATGTGCCCTAACTCCTCCTTATGACTTCAGAACCACTTGCACCATCAGTTGAAGACTGATCCCTGCAGCTAATGTCCAGGTACCTCCATCCATCTCATCCATCTCCCTGTCCTCGTCAGTCTAGTTACCTCGGCCCTTGAGGCACCCCCTCAGATGCTGGGACCAGCCATCCTAGCTCCAGAGTTGTTTCCTCTCCCTGGCTCTTCTGGCCTCTGATGTGACGTGCCACCCAGCTACTACTCACCTCATGTTTAATGGGAAGATGGCAATATGCCACCAGGAATTCCCAGATTATTCTCGAAGCCTATCAGTGTTCTAGAGGCAAGAAGCCTCTGAACAGTTCTTAGCTTCTATAAATTGCCTGGGTATTCACTTTCAATTTGTCTCTTTTGCCAGTTGTCAAACACCTGCTGCTGCTGGAGGAGTTTGGAGAAATTTTGAGGACGGTGGGGAGTAGACCAGCCTGACAGGAAAGATTCCAGTCACATAAATCAAGCAATGAAGTTAGGTTTAAGTATATGTGGCTATATATGTATGTACATATATATACAATATGTAACCACATATACTGGGAAAATAGATTTCCTTGAGTTCTGTGCATGAATATAGAAATAGCTAAGTGTGCAGTGCGTACATTCAGGATATGGTGAACATCTGACTTGTGTCAGGCATTGTTTTGGGCACTTAGGGTTGCTGTGGTGAATCCATTCCCGCCCTCAGACTCCTGGGAGGAATAGAGGTAAAACAGATTCAAACCAAAAAAGAAAAAAAGTCAAGTTTTGATAGGCACCAAAAAGGAAATAAACAGGAAGCTGAGACGGGCGATGCCTCCTCTTGTTTGGGTGATAAAGAAGGCCTTTTGGAAGAAATGACATGGAGGAAGTGATGAGAAGCTTCCTTTCTGGAGGGTAGGGAAAAGTGTATTCCAAGGTGGAGATACTGCACATCAGCATTACTAAGGCAGGAAAGAGAGCTTGGCTTATTTCAAGAACAGCAAAAAGTTGTATGACTGGATCACGGTGGTGAAGAAGATGAGGAACAGTGAACTGGTTCTTGGGCCACGTTAATGAGTTTGGATTTTAAGTGCAGAGATTTTACAAAGCAGAGTGATGCCACCTTATTTAGGAAGGAGAATTGCTGCAGCTTCTGTGTAGAGAATGGATTGATGTGGGGCAAGTGGCAAGTGGAAGCCCCAAGGGAAGGCTGTTGCAGTAATCCACTTGGGAAATGATGGCAGTCTGGACCAGTTGTGGTGGTGAGACAGGGAGAAGAGGAGGATTTGGAGTTACAACTTGGCAGTCAAATTAAGAGGCGTTGTTGTGAATCCAGTGTGGGAACTGAGATTACACATACCAGTCAGTGTCCAGCTGGGAAAACAGAAACCATTCTAGGTATTTCATGTGGAGGGAATTTAACCTGAGGAATGAGTTACAGAAGTGTGGAAAGGTTGGAGCAACCAAAAGAGGAAGATGTGGTAACCTAGAGATAAGCATCTGAGAGAAGTCTTAGACCACTCCAAAGGCTGAAGACGAAACAGAGAGATGGCCATGTTTTCAGAGCCCAGGAGTATCTGGCATCTAACACCGCAGAAAGCTGCTGATGCTGTTGGCACTGGCCACTGTCCCAAGCAGGGCTGCTATTGCTGGAACTACTGAAGGCCATTGCCAGCCACTGTCAGAAGCTTTTTAAAAATGGAGGGCCTCTCCTTCCCTCATTTCATCTGGTTTCCCACCAGTGTTTCCCACTGGCAGCATTTAACTGGGCCAGCTGGCAAGGGAGTCTGGGAGATGCAACTTACAGGATCCCAGCCACCTCCAGCTGACCAGCACACAGGATGGCAGGGACTGTACTTAATACCAACAAGCCAGTGACCAACACATGGAAGAGCTAAAGATTTGTTTTAAGTAGGAAAAACAATCTATATTAATATATATTTAAATATATATATATATATATATATATATTTTTTAGGACTTCCTGGTGGCCCAGTGGCTAAGACTCAGCACTCTCAACACTCCCTACACAGGGAGCCCAGGTTCAGTCCCTGGTCAGGGAATTAGTACATTAGATCCCAGCTCTGGGAAGATCCTACAGGCCACAGAACAACTAAGCCTGTGTGCTGCAACGGCT
This sequence comes from Nanger dama, assembly GCA_917880005.1. NCBI lineage: Eukaryota > Metazoa > Chordata > Mammalia > Artiodactyla > Bovidae > Nanger > Nanger dama. The sequence goes on from CAKJTW010000038.1 coordinate 13,120,891, forward strand.
GAGTCTGTGCTCTGCAACCCAGGAGCTGCAACTAGTGAAGCCCAAGTCTTGGAGCCTGTGCTCTGCAACTGAGAAGCCTGCACACTGCAACGAGAGAGTAGCCCCAGCTCGGCGCCACTAGAGAAAAGCCCACCCACCACTGAAGGCCTAGCACAGCCTAAAGTAAGTAAAAAAAAAAAAAAAGTGTACACTATTTATTATGGCTACAAGGTGACCATTTCTCTGGTGGTATCTTTTGACAGTGAGTAGCTGAAAACCATGACTCTAAGTTGGCTTTAGAAATGAGGAAATGCCTTATCTCAAATAACTGGAAGTCCAGAGGTAGGACAGACTCCCGGAATAGTAAGATAAACTGCTCTGGGATGTCACCAAGGCCCCAAGTTCTTTCCACACTGTGTTCTGCCTTCCTCTCTATTGGCTCCCTCCTGAGCCTGGCTCCCTTCATGGTGGCTAGACGGCTGTCAGAGGCCACGGAGCTGCCTGTTTCCTTTTCCATGTTCAGCAGGAAAATGAGATCCCTCCCTTCATATTCCCTAAAAGGAATATGAATTGCTTTCAAGCAGATCAGTGGTTCTCAGTACTGCCCCAAGTTAAAATCACCAAGAGTGCTGTGGCACTTATTTATTAATTGATGATGATGATGATATATTATTTATTCGCTATTTTATCTTTGAAACTGCAATACCTAGGCCTTTTCACTAGAAATGTTTATTAGCCGGGGGTGGGGCCCAGCTGGAGGTCATTTTTGGAAGCTCCCAGCTGATTCTAATTGACAGCCAGAGCAGAGAACCACTGGGTTAAGTCACCTGCCCACTCCTAGACTAGCAGTCACCAGGGTAATGCCGAGAACTGACTGGCTTAGGAAAGGGCCTCAAAGTGTGACACATACACCCTCACCCCCGACTGACTAGCAGAAACAGCTCCTGGGACCTGTCAAAGACACAGATTCATGGGCCTCACTCATGCCTACTGAATGTGAAACTCTAGAGGGCCAAAAGTTTGTGTTTTAACAAGTTTGTGTCTGGTTCTGGTGGATTACTTATGTCTGAGACCTGCCTTAGATCAATCAGGCTCGCCTCTGAAGCTGGGGAGGGTAAATATGTTTTACCAGTGAACCCCAGGACATTGAGCATTTTAATGCTCCCTCCTCCCACTGCCAGGTCAGAACAGGGCAGAGGATTAGCCTCCTGAACCCCCAGACTCCTGCCTGTACAGGGAGGCATTCCGATTGTGCCACCAAACCTCAGCCACTGCAACGGGCTCGACAGTGGGCCAACCCAAGATGGGAGGAAGCCATCTTCTGTAGGTACCCATTCCTTCCTACCCTGGGGAAACTGGAAGTTTCCACAGGTGCTAAAGAACTGAGAAGATAAATCTGGCATATATACTTTCCTGAAATCACTCTGAACTAGTTTCAACTACTGTATAATTTCAGCAGCATCCTGGAGAAGAAAAAGGCCATGTGGTAAAAACAGAAGAAATCTGAACATGAAAAGGACTTTGGTTAATAACAATGTCTCAATATAGATCATAAATTGTGACAAAGGTACCATACTACTATCTGATGTCAGTGGGGAAACTGGGTGTGAGCCTATGGGAACTGTGTGTAAATCTTCACAACTTGCCTGTGAATTGAAAACTATTCTCTGTGTGGCCCCATGGACTGTAGCCCGCCAGGCTCCTCTGTCCATGAAATCTTCCAGGCAAGAATACTGGAGTGGGTTGTCCTTCCCTTCTCCAGGGATCTTCCTGACTGAGGGATCGAACACATGTCTCTTGCATTGGCAGGCAGATCTTTACCTCTGAGCCACCAGGGAAGCCCATTCTAAAATAAGTTTATTTTAAATACAACACATTACGATGTGAAATTCTAATGAATGGAAGAACCTTTGGAAAAGCTTTATAAAATTAAGTAAAGTTAAATTCTTTAAAATATTCCATGCTAATATAAATTTCACACTGCTATATTTTTATGATTGATGCCATGTTTTTAACCAGAGCAAATGCTTTTAGACATTTTTAACTTAAACAAGAATTGAATTGGAAAATACTAATGAATATTCCAAATACATTGCATTTAAGAACCTGCACACAGCAGAATTATCAAAGAGCAAATGAAAGAGGCTTAAACTTGTCCGTATGCATAAAAATTATTAAGAACCAATATAGAAAGTTGCTTTCTTTGCCATCCCCTTAGACCTGGAAAGGAGTAGGATGGCTGGACTCCACAGGGAATGGGACATAATCAGATGCATCTCTTTCTCAACCTAATTCATAGCGGTGAGTTCAAGCACATGTTCCCTTCAGACGCTCTCTTCTTATTTTACTAGCTCCATTTAAATGAAATGTACATCCTGTGTCCTGAGGGGCAAGTCACACAACGCAGTGGACTGAAGTGTGGCTCATTTCCCATGACTACTCTCAGCAGACTGTACATCACTGAATTTATATGGGATTCTTGGAAACACTGGGCTATATAATTGGAATGGAACAAGGACTTCCCAGGTGGTGCTAGTTGAAAGAACTCACCTGCCAATGCAGGTTAGATGTAATAGACATAGGTTCAATCCCTGGGTCGGGAAGATCCCCTGGAGGAGGGCAAGGCAACCGACTCCAGCATTCTTATCTGGAGAATCCCATGGACAGAGGAGCCTGGCAGGCTGCAGTCCACAGGGTTGCACAGAGTTGGACATGACTAAAGTGACTTAGCATTCATGCAAGGAACAAAGCCTAATTTGTAGCTTGGAAGATTCCTCTAAAAGTAGTTGGCTGAATAATTCATGGTAAGATTTTTGCTTATCTTCCTCTACACCAAGTATCAATGAGGACACCAAGAGTTAAAATTGTCATTGCAGGTGAAAATGCTATAATTAAGACTTACAACAAAGAAGAGTACTTATAGAGGAGCCTGGCATGCTACAGTCCAAGGGGTCATGAAAGAGCTGGGCATGACTTAGCAATTGAACAACAAAGGACAAAATCATTGCTATGTCAAGCAAGTGGCTCAGAATAACCACCCCCAGCCCCACCCCTGATCTTATCACATTTGGAATCACTTAGGTTTTGTCTGGCATTGTTATATATCTCATTGTGTGGTCCTGGACAAGCTCCTTAGCCTCTCTGTGCCTCATTTTTGTCATCTTCACAGTGGCAAAGATAATAATTCCTTGGCAGTGTTAGAAGAATTGATAGAAATAATATTTGTAACACTTTTGGTACAGTGCCTGGAGTATGGTGTTAAAAAGTGTTTGTTTGATAAATCAATAAAATCATCCTTGCCCACATTAAATCCATTCAGTTTAATCAAGATAAACCGCTTGATGATATGGCATGGTAAAACACGGAAAAGAATATTCAGATACCATCTTGGAGGGAGGGAAACTCTGGCACAGTAAGACGTTGAAGGAGTGAAAGAAATGTAGATGGTTTTCATCAGAAATAAAAAGGATGTGATGGAACCCTCCCAAATTATCAGCAGAAATGTAAAGTGGCACAGCTGCTGTGAAAAACAGTATGGTAGTTCCACAAAACAGTTAAATGTAGAATTACCATAAAAGTGGGGAAAAAAAGTGTTAATCGCTCAGTCATATCCAATTCTTTGCCATCCCTTTGACTGTAGCCCACCAGACTCCTCTGTCCATGGGGTTCTCCTGGCAAAATACTAGAATGGGTAACCATTCTCTTCTCCAGGAAATCTTCCTGACTCAGAAAGATCTTCCTGACTCAGATGGAACCCAGGTCTTCTGCATTGCAGGCAGATTCTTTACTGTCCAGGAAAGCCCCATATGACCCAGCAATTCCACTCCTAGGTATATGCCCCCCAAATTGAAAGCAAGTACTCAGATACTTACACACACATGTTTATAACAGCGTTGCTCACAATAACCAAAAGGTGAAAACAACTCCAATGCCCATCAGTTTATGATAGATAACTATTATATATTCACACAATGGAATGATCCATGGTACAACATCGATGGATTTGGAAAACATATTAAGTGAAAGCAGCCAGACATACAAGGCCACATATCTTGTGATTCCACTTGTAGGGAATATCCAGAAAAGGTAAATTCATAGAAATTCTAAAAGCACATTGGTGGTTGTCAGGCACTAGGGAATCAGGGAGTAATTGCTTAATGGATACAAGGTTTTCTTTTGGAGTGCTGAAAGTGTTTTGGAATTAGAGAGGTGGTGATTGCATAATATTGTGAATATACTAAATGCCAATGAATTGTAAGCTATTTTTGGTGAATTTTACCTACTTCCCTCTCCTCTGCAAAAAAACAAATCCCACATATATACATAAATAGAATAAGAGAGAGTGCTCTCTTGTAGTTGAGAGCACAGAAACATTCCAGGCTTCCTCTTCCACCGATCAGAGATTCCTTCCTTAGGAGAGTCCCTTAACTTCCAGGCCCACTGGACCCTGGTTTCCACTTTGGTTGGAAAATGAAGTTGGACCATTCAGATCCCTTCCAGTTCAAATTCCAAAGCCAAGAAATTCAACTTCCTTCTTTTACCCTCTCTCATCTACATGCTTGAAAAATACCTGCCTCTGTGCTGCAAATATATACTGGAAGACCACATTGTTGAAATTAAATTACAGGGAAATTAATTTGTTTTTGTTATTAATAGGAAAAGTATTTTAATATTTATGATGATAATGACACAAATTAATGGACAAATACATAAAACAAATGCACTTTAGCCATTATCTTGGTGTTTGCCACTCTGATGTTCAGACTCCTCTGAGCCCGCGCACGGCTCCAGCCTGTCTGCACCCCTCATAATCACACACTGTGCTTTTTGCCAGTCACAGTATCTCAGGCTCCTCTGCCAAATGCAGTGCCGGCAGCCCCAAGTTGATTAGGGAGGCCTTTGATTGAGTGATAAGTGCCCTTGCCAAATAGGAATGGGGGCAAGGGATTGAATACCTTTCTAAACTGCCTATACTTTGCAACCAAAGTGATCTAGAACAACTTAAAGATTTTAGTCACTAGAACTTGCTCATGGGCTGTTTTGGTTACAGCTGGACTAGTTACAAATTTATTCTAAAATTACAGATATACGATTTGAATAGCGAGCTGAACTTAAACAGTGCCGGGATTTAAAGCCCAGGGTCAACAAGTTGATTCTGGGAGGTACGGATGTACTTTTCTGTATTTCACTGACCACCACGTCCTCTACCTTCTATTTCTGGTCCTCTGTAAATTCCCAAATTATTCCTAGAAGTGTCAGGTATATCTTCAAAGAAATTTCAGGTAGCAAATTTTCAACCAACTACCAAATCTGTCATTCCCCTCCCCATCCCCCGACCATGCTTCAACTTCAAATATACCTACTTCTGAGGCTACAACAATCCCCAAAGCTGCAAAAAACCTCCAGCCACTGCTTACCAGGGCCCATGTTCAGGCAGCCTCAGACCACTCTTCTCTTGATCACTTGTTATTCATGATGCCCCTGAAGGAGCTCACTGGAGGGCCCCAGGTATCCTGGTTAGGCAGGGTTTAAGCACACTGGAGGAAAGGGCCTTCCTATCTTGGTATTGCATCTTCATGTTAGTCCCTGCTGCAAATGAGCAGCCCCAGGTTTCTCTTTAGGTCTCCTGCTCCCAGAACTGAACGTCCTCCATGGCTGGATAGAGAGGCGAAGCCAGGAGACAAGTATCCTGCAGAATGCTTAACTGCCCCTTCCTTCACTGGCCCCTGGGGTTTTGCTCTGCGCCAGGCTGCTTTGCCTGATACTCTTCTAGTGATTTCTCTCTGGGGAGGCATCTCTGTTCTTCAAGCAAATGGGGCCAGTTTCCAACCAGCGCAGACTTGCCCAAAGCCCTCGTGGAGGTTGCCATGGCTCAGGGTGAGACACTAGTTTCCCAATACCTACTTGTTAGGCCCCTACTATGTGCTAGGTGCTGGAGGTCCAAGAATGATGGGCTCTTGTCATCCAGGAGCTGCTGTGGGAATTTAGACAGCAGCTCCTTGAGGCTGGCCAGTCAAGCCATTACCGCAGTTGGTGCACCTCCTGCTGGAAGGTCATACCAACAGTGCCAACTTAGTGCTGCTCTGGCAGAGATCCTCCTCCCTGTATAGGCAGGAGTTTCGCTGGGGTTCTCACTGACTGCTCCTCTTGAACATTCTACAGTTCTTACTTGACCATGTATTTCTGTCTGTTCTTTCCATCAGTAACAGCAGCATCCCTTTCCTCCTATTCTGCTCTTTGTTCCTGGCCCACTCTTCGCTCCATTTCTCCTCTCAGAAGAAGAAAAGAGAGGGCTGTGGGCAGGAGAATAAAAGTGTAAAATCTATATGAGATTGTATACAAAATAAACTATACCTGTAAAGCTGTACACTCTTTTTCTTTTCACAAATGTTCATTGTACTCTTATTTTTATGAGTGAACTGTTTTTTCTTTTTCAGTTTAAACTGAATAAAAGGTAAAAATGCAGTTAACATTTGTGGAAAGAAAGAAAAGAGAGAGAGAGAAGAATGTACAGGTTTTACAGGTATGGTAGGACTTCCCTGGTGGCTCAGTGGTAAGGGAGGGTGGGGTGTTGCTCGATTCCTAGATTGGGAAAATCCCCTGGAGAAGGAAATGGCAATCCACTCCAGTGTTCTTGCCTGGGAAATCCCATGGACAGAGGAGCCTGGCGGACTACAGTCCACGGGGTTGCAGAGTCGGATGTGACTTAGTGACTAAACAACAACAATAAATTTATTGTAACTTGCAACTTAATGTGAGAACTGTACATTCTTTTGTTCAATTTAAATGAAGAACCCAAGTGCAAACTGATATAAAATTTAAAATATTGAAATGGCTTTGCATGCAATTTATCAATCTTTTTCTCTTGAGTCTGTTCTCTGATGTTCAGTAGGAAAGAGAATTTTAAAAATCCATTAAGTAATCAGTTTGCTGCTGCTACTGCTGCTAAGTCGCTTCACCCCTTAGATGGCAGTCCACCAGGCTCCCCATCCCTGGGACTCTCCAGGCAAGAACACTGGAGTGGGTTGCCATCTCCTTCTCCAATGCATGAAAGTGAAAGTGAAGTTGCTCAGTCTCCTCTGACTCCTGGCGACCTCATGGACTGAAGTCTACCAGGCTCCTCTGTCCATGGGATTTTCCAGGCAAGAGTACTGGAGTGGGGTGCCATTGCCTCCTCCGAAGTAATCAGCTTACCTTTGGATAACTAAAAAGTCTTAAAGGACATACCTATGTTGGCTCTTACATGAATGAGCATGTGGTGAATTTTGAAGGCAGACTTTCAGAACATCATATTTTAGTAAGAAGCTTGAAAGATACACTGATCAAAACATTCAGCAAAGCAAAACAATATTTTCAGTATAAAATATGACCCAGTATTTCTTCATTGTTCACACCCTCCCTTCATTGAGCGCCGGGGCCTTGAACATAGTAGCAGTCTGGGAGATGCTTGTTAATTTTAATTAAAATTGGATTCCTCCCAGTCTCTCAAAGTCTTGAACCTCCCGGCCTGGGTCAAACAGCTGAGGAAAGGAGAATAAAGTACCAAGAAGCTAGAACGAGATCATTGCTAAAATGTTTGTTTCTGGGTTTTATTTTATTCAAAAGTCTAGGAAGTGACCGGTCTAGAATGTGGCAGCAAACTGCTGTTAATCCCATTTAGATTTTCAGAGTTGGGATCCAGATTTTCAAGTTTGTTATGGGATTTTAAGCAAAACTGGGCAATCGATAGCATTCTTAAAATGCTGTCTGTTCTCCAGCTCCCCTCCTGGTCACAAACAAGCGAGGCTGGCGCCGGGCTTGCCCGGCTCCTGGAGCGAGGGGTAAACCCGGCCGGGTGATGGACTAGGGAGAAGGGCTGTCCCGGGGGCGGTCCCGGGGCGGAGCCTGGGCGGGGCCCGTGACGCGTGGAGTCGGCCGGCTCAGGGGCTGGACCTCAGCTTCTCCCCGCCTGGGGGCCGCCGCCGCCGCGCCAGTGGTGGCTCCACATTTGCAAAGGGGCCCTCCGACTCTTCACTGGGCCAGTCTGGCGCTGAGTCGCGGAGCTCCGCACAACTTCTGCTGGTCTCTAAACGGGATCCCTCCTCCCCAGAGTTGCGGGCAACTTTCCCCTCTCCCTGGCGCCGCGGTGGCTTGGGGACCGTGGCCGCCGCAGGTAGCTGAACTCCGGGCCACGCTCCCCGCGTCTCGGTTGAGCGCACACGCACGTCGCTCTCTGCACGCTGGGGGTCCCCAAGCTCGGCTCTGCGGGCGGGATGCCCTTAGGACATATCATGAGGCTGGATCTAGAGAAAATCGCCCTGGAGTACATCGTGCCCTGTCTGCACGAGGTCGGCTTCTGCTACCTGGATAACTTCCTGGGCGAGGTGGTGGGCGACTGCGTCCTGAGCGCGTGAAGCAGCTGCACTGCAACGGGGCCCTGCGGGACGGCCAGCTGGCTGGGCCCCGCGCCGGCGTCTCCAAGCGGCACCTGCGGGGCGATCAGATCACGTGGATCGGGGGCAACGAGGAAGGCTGTGAGGCCATCAATTACCTCCTGTCCCTCATCGATAGGCTGGTCTTGTACTGCGGGAGCCGGCTGGGCAAATACTACGTCAAGGAAAGGTCCAAGGTAGGACGCGCGCGGGCGCCCGGCCGCTGCTGCAGCCCGAGGAGACCGGGGACGTTCGGAGTCCGTTGTGTGTCGGCTTGGCAGGGCTGCAATCGAACTTTAGTTTTTAAACAAGCAAGAAGTCCGCCTGCCCCCTACCCCCGCCCCCTCACGTTTCCATGAGTTATTAGAAACCTTATGTATGATTTGAGACACACTCGAACTCATGAACTTAAATGTCTGCTTTCAAGTCACTTAATAGTGCCCTTCAGACCTTCATTGTGTTCCGAGGGGATTACAACAAAAGCGCGTTTAGAGAATTCTAGAGACAGTGTGATTTCACAGTGTGGCATTTGGTTTGTGGAGTCTGGCAGGTGTGAGGAGAATTTGATCTGTGAAAGAGTAAGGCTAATCCTCACTTTTGAGTGCTGCCCTTGGCTTGTTGTATCCAGGACATTGTTTGATCATCCAATTGATGTGAAAATTCTCTCCTGGTGCTGAGCCCCAGCCACCACTTACCCTTCCTGTCAATTACTGGGGAAATCCACTCAGAACAACCAGTTGAGTGATCAGGAGAGAGTAGTCAAGTACCTCTGGAAAGAAACCATGTTTTTGTTCACATCCCAGCAGTCACCCCTTAGGTGGTAATTTTTCTTGGAAAAGTTAACAGGTAGATTGGCAGAACTAAGGGAACGTGGAGTACCATAATGTTGGTTCATGTACATTATGCTGGGATAGTCCAGCTACTCAAGTGTTTTCTACAAATGATAATCCAGCTAGTTTTCCAGGGTAGTTCTGAGAGTGATTTATACTCCTTTTACTGTAGACCCCGTCAAGGGGCACTTAGAGCTATAAAGAAGTTTTACTTTAACACAGTGAGGCACAACATACTAGTGTGAGAAGGAAGATGAGCATTCACCTATGTACCATTCTGTGACACTGCGTGTAGTATTCTTCAATTTAAAATTGCTCATGCGATATTAATAAAACACACCATTGTTGTCTCATTTTGTCCCATAAGCTGAAAGGAACACTTTTTATAAAGGACAAATGGTGAAGACTGAAAGTGCATAGAAAGGAAGGGGTTGGATTGATCAAGTAGAACAGGGGAGAGATTGCAGTTACCTTTCCAGCCAGGAGGACATGGTTAAACTATCTGAAAACACTATTTTTAATAGAATGCAAATAAAGTAAATCTTAGAAGGAAATGCTGCTTTCTAACCTTTGATTGAAGGAAAGCTCAGTAAGCTGGTCTCTGCAGAACATTTATGGTAAAGTGTCTCTTTACTCCTGTCCCATCATTTTGGTGATGGACTAGAGAACCGTTTGTCTTGATTAGTTTTGTTTCTGCACTTGTTTTGTAAATGACTGTGCCTTTTGGATGGGGGAGGGGTCTGGCTAGCCTCAGTGCTGTAGAGGTGCTTGTGGCTTCAACCTGAAACAGCAGATGGCTTCTCTTAAGTTTTTCAAAGTTTCTTTCAAATTTTGTTGTTATGAAATTCACTCCCAGCATTATAGAAATGGAATTTGCTCAGCAAGAGATCAGAATTAATTGATAGAAAGAGGCCACTAACATATTTAAAAGTTAAATTTTTTGATTTTATTGTAGATTTGACGTAACAGACAGTTGTAGGGTTTTAAGCTAGAATTTAACTCCACAAATTGAATGAAAAGCATTGTGTACCTCTGAGTAAGGGAAACAAAAAGATCTCTAGATATGGTTCTTCAATTATGGATTATCATCTGGGTATAACAAAACTTCAGTTAACCCTTTCAGAAGGTGACTGAATTGAAAAGAGAAAATTCATCTTTTGGCCAATGAAGAGACCTCTATCCATACTTTGATTTTCAGCTTTCCTTTAGCTGTTTGGCACAAAGCTCTTTATTTCTGCTCTTTAGAATAATCACCTGTAAACTGGGATATTCATTCCCTGGCCAGCTAGAACCAAATGTAAACTTGTAATGTTTTGCTTGAGCAAAAGATTATTATACTAAACAAAAAAGGTTTGTTTGTATAAAGAAATCTCCTTAGTAATGTCTTGTGGCCCCTCAGTCTCTTACCTGAAGTTCATTATTGAAGCATTGTAGAAACACATTTTATTTTTACATGATTTATAGTAGTTCTACTTTAATTTAACCTTATTTAGTTCTCTTCCCTCAACTGAATGCCTTACTCTACTGCTTCCCAGGGTAGTGATACAGACTCAGTTTCCTGTTCCATCCTCAAAGCAGGTTTTCAGTAAAAACTAAATTTTTAAAAGGAAGAATTTGTGCATTTATTTTAACCATTTCTTTGTAACTTTTCATTACAGAAATTTTCAAACATATATGTGTAGAGAGGCTAGTGTAATGAGCTCCCATCACCCATTTTCAACAATTGCCAATAGATACATGTATGTATTTTAGACCAGTTGTTTTTAGGTACTTGAAATTTATTTGTGTTTTGCTTAATCAATCCTGATTAAGCACTTTTTCCCCTGAACTTTTAAAGGTCATTGAACAGTGTAATAATGCTTTTTATCTCAATGAAAGAATTACTAGAGGCACTGGGAATAGAATAGGAATATATGCTAGTCCTAAAATTGAACTTGTAGAAGCGTATGGAAAGAAATATTAAAGGGTTCTTTCCCCTCCCTGCCACAAAAGTTGTTACTGATCAAAATTTATCTATCTCCGCTTTGTTAGAAAAAAATCCAGGGGTGCTGAAGACTCTCCAGGGAAGACGATTCCATGATACACAGCAGTATGGTGCCCCCTAACTTCAAGTACTATCATTGCTTTCAGGCTATGAAAAGATTTCTTATCTGTTACTCCCTTTTGGATAATTTTGACCATATCCAAGATAAATATTGGTTCTAATTTGCTTCTCTTGCTTTAGCTGCCTAGATGTTGGATGTGGCAATTTTCCAGAGGGCCTGTAGTTTATAGAACCCAGAGTCCTTCTGTTTGAAGTATCTCACTGTAGACTCACTAGTTAATAATTCTAATAATAATAGCTACCTTTTAATGAGCAGTTGGTTCCATCTGGCACTGTGCTAAGCACTCTTCAGACACTATCTGTCTGATTTAGTCTTCAGAACCATAATCTTTGGCAAACTGAGTGATTAAATCATCTGCCCAAGGTGATGAAGTCAGCAGTGAATGCAGTTGGTCACAGGGGTTAGGGATTTGGACTTAACCTTGCCTAACCTTGTAGCCGTAGGTAAGTTTCAGTTTTCACCAAGTGTAAAGTGAAAGATACTACCTTACAGCTTGAGGGGTGGGGGATTGGTGAAGAAGCATGAAATAATGAACATAAAATTCTTAGCAGAATTCTGAGCCTTCATAAATGTTAAAAGAGGAGATTTGGGATTCTGACCCAGTTCTGTTTGAGCCTAGAGTTTACTTTTAACTCTTGGGCTCCTAAGAGTCTACATGCCCTCCTTTCATTCCTGCAGCATGGGGAATTTTGCTGGGGTAGGGAGACAAAAATGGACAGGCATCATGCCTGCCCCACTAGAGCTTACATTCACTTGTACTTTTGAGCTGTAGGACCCTCTGGCTTACACTTGATCAATTCTCCAGCTTAAAAAAGAAAAAAACTCAAATATTGAAGTGGGTCTGTTAAGCACATTTGAAGAAGAGAATGGAATGCCCTGCTGTTTTCCTACTGTTATTTGCAGGAAACACATTTATTAACAAAGTTGGTTGTTAGGGTCCCCGACTGGAGTAGCTCTGGATGATGGGGTTATGGGATTTGTATTGTGAATCAACAAGTCAGTCCTCCCCTGGAAACTGTACAGAGAAATGATGAAACAACCGTAAGTTGTAGATAACAAAAATATATAACAAATGGTGGGTTTGTTCCTTCACTGCTAGAGCAGTGACAGTTTTGGCCCTTCCTCTGTGATGTCAGGAATATTCATGACTTGATGGAGCTCATCATGGTTGCAAATTGCCTTAAGCAAACCTGGGATAATGAATTTCAAAGAATAGAATCTCTCTCAGGACCCAAGTGCAGGAAATGGGGTAGGGGTTCACAGAAGCCTGGAGCCATGAACTGAGAACCAGAAAGTCCTTAACATACCTGAAAGCAGGTGTGTTAGTTCTTGTTTCTGGCACTCTTTGACCTTCGTATTTGCTTCTCTGCTTGCATGCTATTTCTTGCCGTCTCTACCTTCCATCCAGCTTTTACTGATTTCTTATGCAGCTGGCTCAAGATGGCTGCCTCACAGTGCTCAATTCAGCCTCAGTTTGATTTCAACAGAGACATGACTAACATTCTAGGAACGCTTTTCATTTCCTAAGAAAAATACTATGGTCTCATTGTGGCTCAGAGGATCCATCAGCCTTGGGTGGGGATGGTTGAGAGGGGCATGTGGAATCATACATAACAAATACAGGTTACCAGGGCCTGTAAGAGGTGCAGTTCTTAGAGTACAGGGTTTGGGTCCTAGACATCACACATGGTGTCTCTGCAACTAAAATCTTAAAAATTTATTCGTCAATGAGGTATTTCAGGGGAAGGAGGCAGTAAATTTTAAAGCATGGGAACATCTTTCTATAAGGATGTGAGGATTCTTATAAAAGGTTTTGTATTTGAAAGTCACTTAGCTTTTGGAGGAAGAAAATAATTTACTGAATACAACCTTATTCAAGTTGTATAGGATGTTATGCAAGTTTCTCCACAGGATGAGTTTTCATAGAGTTCTTTGTGTATTTCATTGAATGACACTTGGGAACACAGCAAAGAAGGGGGTGTGTGTGTGTTTCCTTTATCATTTCTATTGTTCAATTTTGGGCCACTGGCCACCACAGCCTTGTCTGCTTGCAGTGAAGCGGGAAATCAGGAGGTATCAATTTAATTTATTCATTCACAAATCATTAAATGTCTTACACTGCACTCCATCTGTATGTGGATGGGAGAAAGGAGATGGAAAGGGATGATAAAAGCACCTAAAGAAGTAAGCTGAAAGTTGAGTGGCATAAAATAGTTGTTACCAACTTTGCTGTCTCTTTTTCTGGTTTAACAGGCCACTTTTATACTGATGGGTCATTTTTGTTTCTCTTCTTTGAGCTTTCTCCAGTTTCTCTATTTACTAAACAGGAAGTAACCAAAACTATTAGGATTTTAATGATAAAGTTTTTTGCACCTAGGGAGGTATCAGAAGGAGACTAGCTGTCTCAGTGGTAAAGAACCAACCTGCCAATGCAGAAGATACCAGTTTTATTCCTGATCTGGGAAGATCCCCTGGAGGAGGAAATGGCAACCCACTCTAGTATTCTTGCCTGGGAAATTCCATACACAGAGGAGCCTGGCGGGCTACAGTCCATGGGGTTGCAAAGAGTTGGACATGACTGAGCGAATAACACTTAGGTGGGAATTACGTAGCCTGTCTGTGCATTCAACTTTGGATGTCACGAACTATTTCCCTTTCTGACCTTACTCAGCTCAAGCAAAATTTGTGAATTCTTTCCTGATTCTGGGCTTCTCTGGTAGCTCAGAAAGTAAAGAATCTGCCTGCAGTGCGGGAGACTCAGGTTCAGTCCTTAGGTCAGGAACATCCCCTGGTGAAGGAAATGGCAACCCACTCTAGGATTCTTGCCTGCAAAATCCCATGGACAGAGGAAGCTGACAGACTACAGTCCATGGGGTCACAAAGAGTCGGACACGACTGAGTGACTTCACTTCCTTCCTGATTCTAGACTCTGGCTAGAAGAATTTCAGATATTATTCAGATGCATATTATTACAACTCTATCCTGAAAATGCTCCATGTCTGTCTGAGAGACTTCTCTGATGAGCTTAAAATTGGGGATGGAGTTTAACCCATAAGGAGCAGAGCACATTGGAGAAGCATCTCCAAGCACCTCAGCATCCTGGCATTGGAGCTTAAAGTTCAGAGAACACCTCACCTGGGGCCCATGTTTGCTCAGTTTGGCAAGACCTCTGCTTTTGACTCACCTTTGTGGCCTCCAATAAATTAAATGACAGTTTGACCTGTGTCTATTGAACACCAAGGAGCAGCTTGCAGGTTTGCACAACAGAGAAGGTTATTAATTCTTCATTAATTCTTATAGGTCTAGACTTGATAATTCCTTTATAGCAGTACTTTTTGGCTGTTAACTAATATTGCTCTAAGAAACGAGTGTCATTTTTCTCTAGTGTTTGTCAAATGTGCATGTTCTGGCAGTAATGATAGCTCAGATGTATTCTGCTGGGCAACTGCCGGGGGTGCCCAGTGGGTAGCTGAATCCAGAGACACTAGAATTGTAAATTCGACAGACAAATCATTTTATGATGCCAGACTAATGAATTCGACTTTGGTAGATTGCCAGGAGCCGTTATTTTGGCTCAGATTCAGAGCTATGTGTCTGTTTGCCAAGCAAGATTAGTTAGCTTGGTTCATTTTACATAGGATTTGTACCTTCTTTCCCTTGATTATTTTGATCTTAAACTAATGTGGCTCTTACCTTAATTTTGTATCATCTTTTGGCATTGATTTGTGGGCAAGTTCCTATTCTTGTTTTTGGTGAACTGGTAGTGACAGACTGTCATACTTTTTATCCCCTGCCCCACCCAACCCCAGCCTTACAGATACATGAGTTTGCAGTTGTTGATTGCAAGCTTTCAGATCTTGTTCTGGATTCATTTTGTTCCTACTTACTGAGTGTCCTCCAGGTTCAGTACAATGTTAATACCTCCTTATGTCCAACCAGTTTAACTTTAACTTTTTATCTTTATAAGATTTTTAAAAGTTACTTTCCACTTACAGTTACTACAAAATATTGGCTACATTCCCTTTGTTGCACAATGCACCCTTGAGCCTGTCTTACAGCCAGTAGCTTGCACCTCCCACTCTCTCACCTGTATGTTGTCTCCCGCTCCTCCTCACTAGTGACCACTAGTGAGTTTTGGTCTCACGAGCAGTTTGGGCTCATAAATCTACTTTTTGTTATATTTCTTCATTTGTTGTACTTTTCAGATCCCACATACAAGTGATATCATACAGTATTTGTCTTTTTCCATCTGATTTATCTCACTTAGCACAATGCCCTCCAAGTCCATCCATGTTGCTGCAAATGGCAGAATTTCATTCTTTTTATTGCTGAGTGGTATTCCATTGTATATATGTACCACATCTTCTGTATCCATTCATCTGCCGATAGACACTTGGGTTGCTTCCATATTTTGGCTATTGTAAATAATGCTGCTATACACATTGAAGTTAATGTATCTTTTTAAATTAGTGTTTTCATTTTCTTTGGACATATACCCAGGATGGGAATTGCTGGGTCATACGGTAGTTTTATTTTTAGTCAAATCAATTTTTCGTTCTTTAGAGGGTGCAATGATCACAGTTTCTCAAATTCTGGAGTAAATGTACCTATCTCATTTCAACTCTTATTTTTGTTTCCAAATGAAACTCAAATGCTATTACCATATAGAAATAATCCCAGAATACAAAGATTGAAAGAATATGAGAGCGGTCTTGATTATTTGCCAGTGGGAAGAAGACAAATTGAAAAATTTGATTCCAGGTGTCAGTGACATCTATTTTTGGTTTTCTTAGGGCAGATTGAAATTGTTTTGAAGTAGTCAAGATAATACTCTTCTTTTTGAGTGTTGCTTGGAAATAGTAAAGATGTACTGTACTGCCTGAAACAGTCTGGACACTTGCGGGGAGCTTGCTTGTGTTCTCAAGACACAGAGAACATTCTTCCCGTGCCCCTCCCTCCACGTTCCTTCACATCCCTTCCCAGTTCTACTCATCTGTCTAGTCAAACCTGAGGGACTATTACTCAGAAATCTCAATACCCAACACAAAGTTGGCAGTATTTTTTTTTTTTGGATGACTTTGCAATTGATATTGTTTTGCTGATTAATTTGATTGTTTTGGAGTAGATAAAACTGTTTTAAACATTGAAGGTTCAGTCAGGAATATGTACTAGTCTTAGTTAAAATCTGGCTATTTTGTGCTGTTTTAGCTTATGAAGGCTCACTGTAGATACTTAAGTTTTGTCTTTTTAAAAAAAAAAATAACTAAATTTTGTCTTTCATAGTATTGTAGAAATCCTTGAGGAGGGAAGTCTTTTAAAGATACCTACTTTAACCAGAGATCACCTGCCTTTGGTTCTTGTCCTCCTTGTGATCCATTTTAAAGTGTTTTGCTAGAGTGTTAAGTAATGTACAACCGAACGCTAATCAGGCAGTCTCCATGCTCAACAAAAAAAAATCAAAAAACCCAAGATTGCTTTCTCCCCATTGTCCACCGTTTACGCTGTGAAGTTAATGTGCTATTTAAGTTTCTCCGCTTCTGACCCCATCTGACCTTTCTACATTTAATCTCCCACTGACAGCCTTCCTTCCCTCCGGATCCCTGAAGTGCTAGAAACTGATTTGCCAGGCAAACCAGGCATCCCCATTGTCTTGTCCTCAAAATCCATCTTAGTGCCTTTCCACGAAGTTCCCTCCTGCTCCCTAGAACTCTGTGGGTGGCTCAACCTGGGCCGCCCCAGTAGGCTTATTTCTTTGGCTGCTTACCCTGCCCCTCATTTACTTATAAATTCTTTGACGGCAGAGACTTTTAAGCTTGATATATACTTTTAGTGCCTCCCCACAGTCCTTTACTGTTGACTTAATTTCATCTTTAAAAGGAACTTCGATTTTAAGGATGTTAGAGTATCAAAAGAAAAGTTAATAAATATTTTGTTAGGCCAAAAGGAAAGATTTTCAACTTGGTCCCTAATTTGATGCTAAAGGGTTTAACTATTTTATTACATTAACAGACTGGGAGGGACCAGCCTATAGAAGAGACTTTGGCTTTGTAAGTTTTTGTTCTTAGTTCTGAAAGTCTGTGCTTTGCCCTAGAGAGTACCAAGTCGCACTCAGATTCTGGCAGCTTGTACTGAGTGGTCAGACTCCAAGAAGCCTGGGACCACAAGACTAGGACCCCAGGTTCTGGTCCTCCCTCGGTCCCTTACAAGTAGCATCTCAGGACCTCAATTTCCACTTCTCTAGGAAGGGAAGTCAATTTTTATTTTTATATTTGAACTTAATTTTAGTCACCACCTTACTAGGCACTGGGATGGACATTTTACATTGTTTCACTGTGTTCAGTTCTCTGAGCCTCACTTTCCTCATCTATAACACGGGTACAATAATAAATATCTACATCCAGATGATAAGGAATTAAATGAAAACTGAGACTAAAGATTTCATTTGAGAGAGCAGGTAAGTATTTTCAGTGCCTCTGATTGCATTCCTGAAGAAGAGATCTGACTCTATCAGCAGTCACACCTCAATGCTGACATGACAGTAATCCTCAGCAATGCTACAGAGTTGCAGTTGGAATGTTTCCTGCTAATTTCAAGAATCATGCTGCAAAGCCTGTGCCAGAAGCTGCCCTGTAGGAATTCCTCTTACTTCCTGCTCTACCCGTCACTGTTGTCTGAGTTAACTAGTTGTTTGTTGTTCAGCTAAGTTGCATCCCACTCTTTGCGACCCATGAACTGCAGCACGCCTGACTTCCATGTCCACTGAGTCAATGAAACCATCCAACCATCTCATTCTCTGTCACTCCCTTCTCCTCTCCCAGCATCAAGGTCTTTTCCAGTGAGTCAGCTCTTCACATCAGGTGGCCAAAGTATTGGAGCTTCAGCTTCAGCGTCAGTCCTTCCAATGAATATTCGGGGCTGATGTCCTTTAGGATTGACTGGTTTGATATCCTTGCAGTCCATGGAGCTCTCAAGAATCTTCTCCAACACCATAGTTCAAAAGCATCAATTCTTCAGCGCTCAGTCTTCTTTACGGTCCAACTCTCACATCCATACATGACTACTGGAAAAACCATAGCTTCGACTATATAGACCTTTCTTGGCAAAGTGATGTCTCTGCTTTTTAATACACTGTCTAGATTTGTCATAGCTTTTCTTCCAAGAAGCAAATGTCTTTTAATCACTGTCTACGGTGATTTTGGAGCCCAAGAAAATGAAATCCGACACTGTTTCTACATTTCCCCCGTCTATTTGCCGTGAAGTGATGGGACTGGATACCATAATCTTAGTTTTTGAATGTTAAGTTTTAAGCCAGCTTTTCCTCTCTCCTCTTTTACCTTCATCAAGAGCCTGTTTAGTTCCTCTCCACTTTCTGCCCTTAGAGTGGTATCATCAGTATATCTGAGGTTGTTCATATTTCTCCCGACAGTCTTAACTCTAGCTTGTGAGTTAACTACTGCAGATAACTAATTCTAATTCCCCTTGACTTTTTATCATTTAGGCTGAATCACTGCACAGAAACTCTTGGTTTGTCACAAAATAGCTGTGATTTCTCAAAGTGTGGTTGTTGGAGCAGCAGCAGCAGCCTCACCCAGAAACCTATTGGAAATGCATAGTCTTGAGCTTCTCCCCAAAGCTAGTGAAACAGAAACTCACAATCCTCCAGGCATTTCTCATACAGGCTGAAACTGGAGAACCACTGAGTGAAATAAATATGAGGAGGCTAAATGGAGATGTTGTTCTATTTTTCTCTAGTTTCTCCATTGGTGAGAAAATCAGTTCCATCAGTTCCACCTGAACTTATTCACAGTGAAAACTGAAAAGTACAAGTGTTTTTGATTCATTTGGGGAATTTTTGAGAAAAGCACTTTAACATGTTAAGTACACACACACACACCCCACACCTATGATTTATCTGTTATTTTTTCCAATAAAGTTAAGCTTTCAGAACGAGGATTGGGGTGGAATTTGGAGCCGAGTCTCTCCTGTTTTGTTGAATGAAGGGGAGCATCTTCGTTAATATCAGTATGTGCACAGTACTACTCCCTATCTGTATCCTCCAGCCCAGCAAGGAGTGTACGCTGAAGGCATGAAGGAGAGCAAGAAAGAATCGTAATAATTTGGGAACAAACTGGAAAAGAGCAGATGATTCTCTCTGTATTGAGCATCTATCATGTGCTAACTGAACACCACACAGAAGCCTAAGGTTATGTCCTCTGACCCTCTGGGGTAAGATGGCTGAGGTGTGGGATTCTAAGGGAGGGGAAACCTGGAAAGGAATACAACTTGATCGGAATCAAAGGTCTGACTCATTAGAAATCTGAGAGTAGCGGCACTTGCCTTTTCTGCATGCAAGGCTTTGAGTTCTCAGTAATGCAGCATGAGCCCACATTTGGTAAGTCATGAGTATCCTCTGAGAATCCTTTGTTGTGTTATCTTGGAATTGATGGAAGACAATTTCACTCATGGTCACTCTGAAAATAATGGCACATGTTTTCAGTGATCAGCCTTTCCTGATATTTCTGAAGCACGGTTTAGTGATGGGAAGACCATGTTTAGTTCTGTAATGTCCCGCAAGTTACTTTCTGTCTGTCTCAGTTTCCACATTTGTAAAATGGAGCTTTTTTGGAGCCCCATCTTGAAGGGACATTGCTGTTGTTGTTCAGTTGCTAAGTCGTGTCCGACTCTTTGTGACTCCATAGACTACAGCATGTGAAGGGACTTGGGGACAATTAAATTAACCATCACTGCCCCCTAGACTCAGAGTCAGGTACTCCTTTATTTCCAGTCTCCTTGCTGCTCACCAGAGTACTTTATACATTTCTCTCAGAAGAGCCTTTTATTTTTCACCCATCTGAGTGGTCCTCTGGATCTCACCCCTGTTAAAAGCCACAGTGGGTCTATATCCAGTGTGTTCTAATTAATATGATATTAGAAAATTCTGTACTTGGTGAATTCTAATTAATTGTGTAGTGGTAGTCAAGCCTCTCCTGAATAAGCTTTACACCCCAGGAAGGAAATTTTGTCTTATCCCTTGGATTCCTAGGAGTTTACTAATTGTTGCCCTTTGTCTTCCCAAGGGAAATACACTTTGTATTTCCTTTAAAGTTTTTCTTGATTGATCGTTTACCTTCTGACTTTGAAATAGTCTGAAGACCTTAGCTGGTGTTGACCTGAGCTAAAAAGCAAGATCCTGCCTCCCGCAGACCTTGGGGTGGGACCTGGGGATGAGACTGATGGTTGACCACCTGCATCCCAAGCAGATATGGGGCTACAGTTTAAGGGGGATTGAGCTCTGCAGTGTGAATAACCCATCAAAGACCACTAATGTTTTGCTGCAGGATTGAGTGTTTCCTTTGCTCTTTGCTTTTGTTGAAATATAGCCCACCGCCCCCTACCACCAAATCCCCAGCCCCCACTTTCCCACCTCTGCCTTGGAGATTTTGGTTCACAGACTCAACACTGAGCACACTCATTTTTCTTTCTTTTGCATTTTATGATTTTCTGTCATTAAGCAAAGGGTGACAGGCAAGGGTGAGAGTAAGTAGACACCTCAAGAAAAACTGAAGATCTTAGTTCTCTCAAAAATGAGGTGAATCGGTTAATGTTAGACATTAGATACCTGCGCTGGTAAAGCATGACGTCATTTTCTAACTGGGTTCCGAAAAGCCAGTTACTTAAACTCCTTGTGCCTCAGTTCTTCATCTGTAAAACGGAAGTGATAATGGTCCCTACCTTATGGAGTTATTATGAATAGCGAATGAGGTAGTATTTGTGAAGCACATAGAACAGTGTCAGGCACGTACAAATGTTTGTTCAGTAAATAAATGTGCCTCCTGAGTTACATGAATTCTGGTTCTGACTTGCTGTGTGTCATTCCTTTCGTTCAGCAGTCTGTTTCCAAGTGCTGAAATTCAAATGTGAATATAAGATCTGGTTTCCTAGAAAGTTCTTTAACTTTACTTTTTCCAACATAGTTACACTGTCTCAGGTCTCTTCAAATTCACTGGGAATTGCAAATAAAGTGTTTCCTGTTTCTCTTAAGAACATTGCTTCAAGGCATTTTTCTTGACATGTTTTGATTGGTAACTATATATTTTTGTATATTACTCAATAAAATCTTGTCTTACCAACTGTATTTAAGTTATCATGGATTCCCTCAAGTCTTTTAGGATTCATTCCAGATGAAAATTTAAAAATTTAAAGCCAACCATACTTAATTCTCTGACAATCCTGTGGTCATAAACATTCTTTTTTTTTTTTTCTCTTCAGCTCAAAGCCTTTAGAAAGCCACATGTAAAGTTTTATTTACTGATAAGTCTGTTTCTCACAGCAAAGGAACTTAAATGGGGGAGTTCCTACACCCATACTGCCTTAAGGATTTCTCATGAATTTGTTTTTCTGTAGGACTGGGATAACTTCTAGATCCCTATGATAGCTTCCAGGGTTAACGACTTCTACTGAAAACTTGTGGGCAGGGTGACTCAGGACAGATGGCCACTAGTTCACCTTCCCCTTAACCTGGAGATTAAATGAGAGAATGCTTGTAAACTGCCACCCTCAAGTGCTCCTTGGCTACATGGGTCTTCAGGAAATAACAGTTGTTAGGATTTTGGAGAAAGGTCTCAGAATGGAAAGGGTTAAATGGCCTCAACCTAGGGCCTGGCTGACTTTCGGGGATTTCATAATTGCAAGGAAGCCCTTACTGAGAACATTTCTCTGGTGACTCGGGTGGGGGTGGGGGAGGGCGCTCCCGTGCCGGTTGTGTGCTCGGGTGTGGGCTGGCTGCCACCCTCACGCAGCGCACGTAGCCCTGTCACTCAGCCGTCACCCTGCTGGCCTGCAGCCAGGCCTCCGCGGGAAGGGCTGCCTTCCCAAACCCAGACAGCCTGTATTGCTGTGCCGATGTTCCCGGGCCTGTTTACTGTGCTTAATTGCAGGGCTCTGCTTGAATCCCCCTCAAGGAGAGGAATTAAGCACAATTCAAAACAGAGTGACAATAGTCTCTTAAAGTCCTGGTCTCTGCGAGTTTCAGTGGCTTCTGGGGGAAGGGTGATTCCCTCAAGTTCAGGGTGATTCACTCAGGTTCATGCACGAAGTGCAGGATCCCCTCAAGAAAATTTTGCTCTAGTTCAGTCAGACCTTACAGGCCTGTGACTCCTCTGTAATCTTAGGCATGCTTCTGTGTGTGTATATATATATGCATATTTCTGAGGGTGGGGTGGGAGCCAGCTCTTGAATGTAAGAATCTGAAGGAGCTATTATCACTGAGCTAAGACAACTGAATAGAAGGTTTCAGAGTCTTGATAGTTGCTGATGGTTTGTTGAATGATCCCAAAGTTAGGACCGAGTTTGAAATAAAGAGGGACGCTGATGAAAAAGGTCTACCTGAGGACAGGTTTTCAAGTGAATATGGTAAATTCCCTGCAGACTGCTCTTGCCTGATAGGAAGGAACCAGGATGCCCACTTCACCAGAGCCACTGAGAGTGGCTTATAACTTCTGATTTTTCATTTTCAGAATTACTGAAGCTCCTGCATTTCAACAAAATTTAGGTAAGGGGCATAACAATTATTGTTTTAAATTGGAGGTAAGTTTATATGTAGCTCAGTTCTTGGCATGTGGGTTCAGGGAGAAGAACTTTTAGTGTGGATATAGGGCATGTGAGGAAGGCAGACGTTCTCAGTGTAGAAGTAGAATTAGTAGAAGATATTTGCATGAATAACTTGGGGTTTGTTGGAAGGATTACTTGCCTCTTGGATATTGACTACATGATGTTCTGAATCTTCTGAACATGGTCAGCATGTCAGATGCTGAAACTCTAGGAAGGGGAATGTGGTAGCTGGATCCAGCTCTTGTTGTTGCCCACTAAGAACATTTTCCCCATTTCTCCTTCATTCCCATACATCAGTCTTTAACCTGGGTGGTAGGAGGAAGGAAATAGCTAGACTTGCTCTTAACTAACCAGACAGATAACAAGCAAGATGCCAAGATAACTAGTGACAGTTTGTATACTTTTTTCTGAAGTTAGAATGAATATGAAGACTCTAAAGCACTTTTTCTGCTTCTGAGCTGTTCAGCAACACATTGAGAGCTGACTTTTTCTCAAACTGGCAGCATCGTGAACTGTTTAGTGACATTTTCTTGAAACTCTTGGAGAAGGCTTTGTGTAGTTGCAGTTATTTTATAGACATGCCTTGTGACTATTGTATGAATTTAAGTGATTTAGGTAATATATATTTTTTAACTTTCTTTCCATTCAGTTCAGTTCAGTAGCTCAGTCGTGACCGACTCTTTGCGACCCCATGAATCGCAGCACGCCAGGCCTCCCTGTTCATCACCATCTCCCGGAGTTCACTCAGACTCACGTCCTTCGAGTCCGTGATGCCATCCAGCCATCTCATCCTCGGTCATCCCCTTCTCCTCCTGCCCCCAATCCCTCCCAGCATCAGAGTATTTTCCACTGAGTCAACTCTTCACACGAGGTGGCCGAAGTACTGGAGTTTCAGCTTTAGCATCATTCCTTCCAAAGAAATCCCAGGGTTGATCTCCTTCAGAATGGACTGGTTGGATCTCCTTGCAGTCCAAGGGACTCTCAAGAGTCTTCTCCAACACCGCAGTTCAAAATCATCAATTCTTTGGCGCTCAGCCTTCTTCACAGTCCAACTCTCACATCCATACATGACCACAGGAAAAACCATAGCCTTGACTAAACGGACCTTAGTCGGCAAAGTAATGTCTCTGCTTTTGAATATATTATCTAGGCTGGTGATAACTTTTCTTCCAAGGAGTAAGCATCTTTTAATTTCATGGCTGCAGTCACCATCTGCAGTGATTTTGGAGCCCCAAAAATAAAGTCTGACACTGTTTCCACTGTTTCCCCATCTATTTCCCATGAAGTGATGGGACTGGATGCCATGATCTTCTTTTTCTGAATGTTGAGCTTTAAGCCAATTTTTCACTCTCCTCTTTCACTTTCATCAAGAGGCTTTTTAGCTCCTCTTCACTTTCTGCCATAAGGGTAGTGTCATCTGCATATCTGAGGTTATTGATATTTCTCCCGGCAATCTTGATTCCAGCTTGTATTTCTTCCAGTCCAGCGTTTCTCATGATGTCCTCTGCATATAAATTAAACAAGCAGGGTGACAATATACAGTCTTGATGTACTCCTTTTCCTATTTGGAACCAGACTGTTGTTCCATGTCCAGTTCTAACTGTTGCTTCCTGACCTGCATACAGATTTCTCAAGAGGCAGGTCAGGTGGCCTGGTATTCCCATCTCTTTCAGTATTTTTCACAGTTGATTGTGATCCACACAGTCAAAGGCTTTGACACAGTCAATAAAGCAGAAATAGATGTTTTTCTGGAACTCTCTTGCTTTTTCCATGATCCAGTGGATGTTGACACTTTGATCTCTGGTTCCTCTGCCTTTTCTAAAACCAGCTTGAACATCAGGGAGTTCACAGTTCATGTATTGCTGAAGCCTGGCTTGGAGAATTTTAAACATTACTACCATGTGAGATGAGTGCAACTGTGCGGTAGTTTGAGCATTCTTTTGCATTGCCTTTCTTTGGGATTGGAATGAAAACTGACCTTTTCCAGTGCTGTGGCCACTTGCTGAGTATTCCAAATTTGCTGGCATATTGAGTGCAGCACTTTCACAGCATCATCTTTCAGGATCTGAAACAGCTCAACTGGAATTCCATCACCTCCACTAGCTTTGTTCATAGTGATGCTTTCTAAGGCCCACTTAACTTCACATTCCAAGATGTCTGGCTCTAGATTAGTATATAGTTAATTCATAATATCGTGAATTTTGGGTGTGCAGCAGCGTGATTCAGTTATACATACATATCTACACACATATATTCTTTTTAAGATTCTTTTCCATTATAGTTTATTATAAGATATTGAGTAGAGTTTCCTGTGCTATGACGTAGGTCCTTGTTGGTTATCTATTTTATATGTAGTACTGTGTATATTTTAATCCCAAACTGCTAATATATCCCCCTCCCTTCCCCTTTGGTAACGATAAGTTTGTTTTCTGGGTCTGTGAGTTCTGTTTAGTAGATAAATTCATTTGTAGTATTCATTTTTAAGATTCCGTGTATAAGTGATATCATAAGATATTTGTCTGATTTAGGTAATATAAATTGGACCCATTTCTGGCCAGTAAACTTCATCTATTACATTCTCCACTCTGATTGCTTGGCTGTTTTTCCAAGCTAAACAAGGCGCACGGTCTTGTGTACTTTTTCTCAAGTCTGAACTTATCTAACATTCTGTGTGGCTGGTGTCTTATGGAATAGTGAGGAAGGATCCTGGGCCCCCTTTGCTGTGTCTGGAGCAGATGTGGGGGAAGGCCTTGAGGGGAGAGAGGTTTGGTGAAGGCCTGTGCAATGTGGATGGCAGTGAAGGATATAGCTGAGCCTGGCAAAGAGAGACAGGGAAAGCACCCCTGTATAGCTCAGGAAGTGTCACAGACAGTTCCTGGGCCATAGACAGTGATCTCAAAATCCAGCCTGATTTTTTGTGTGTGTATGTGTGTGTGGCTCTGATTTAACAATTAAGGTTAAAAATATTCAGAAGAGTTTATATACAAATCTGGTTCAGTTACCTGCTACCGTCCTAAAACCTGAAGATTTTTAATGTCTGCTTCTCATTGCCAAGGATAGAAAATTCCCTAGTTGTAGGTAGCATAGCTCACATTCCAGAGTTCTGACCCATATGTACCTGATCGGCTTCAATATCTTAAGTAAGTGAAAGCCGCTCAGTCGTGTCTTGACTCTTTGTGACCTCATGAATATAGCCTGCCAAGCTCCTCTGTCCAAGGAATTCTCCAAGCAAGAACGCTGGAGTGGGTTGCCATGCCCTCCTACAGAGGATCTTCCCATCCCAGGGATCAAACCCAGGTCGATTCTTTACCATCTAAGCCACCAGGGAAGCCCAAGAATACTGGAGTGGGTAACCTATCCCTTCTCCAGGGTATCTTCCCCACTCAGGAGTCAAACTGGGGTCTCCTGTATTGCAGTCAAACTCTTTACCAGCTGAGCTACCAGGGAACCCCTCAGTATTTTGTTACTTGCAAATGCCGCAGGCTCTGTGAGTTTCTCAGCCCTGCTTTTGAAGCTGCAAAACACTTAGGTAGGATCAGATCCCCTAAGCGGACACATTCTGAAGCCCCAGTTGAGGGGAACACAAACATGCACGTCGTCAGTGCACATTTTTAAAATAGCTGACATTAAGCAGTGACAGACTTTATTTTCTTGGTCTTCAAAATCATGTGGATGGTGACTGTAGCCATGAAATTAAAAGATGCCTGCTCCTTGGAAGAAAGACAATGACAACCCTAGACAGAGTATTAAAAAAACAGAGACATTTCTTTGCCTACAAAGGTCCATCTAGTTAAAGCTATGGTTTTTCCAGTAGTCACATATGGATGTGAAAGCTGGACAGTAAAAAAAAAAGGCTGAGTGCCAAAGAATTGATGCTTTTGAACTGTGGTGCTGAAGAAGACTCTTGAGAGTCCCTTGGACAATAAGGAGATCAAGCCAGTCAATCCTAAAGGAAATCAACCGTGAATATTGGTTGGACTGATGCTGAAGCTAATCCTTCATTGGAAGGACTGAGGCTGAAGCTGAAGCTCTATTACTTCGGCCACCTGATATGACTCATTGGAAAAGACCCTGATGTTGGAAAAGACTGAAGGCAGAAGGATAAGGTGATGACAGAGGATGAGATGGTTGGATGGTATCACCAACTCAATGGACATGAGTATGAGCAAACTCTGGGAAATGGTGAAGGACAGGGAAGCCTGGCATGCTGCAGTCAATGGGATCACAAAGAGTTGGACACAACAGCAACAAAGCAGTGTTTGGTATTTGCCAGGCCTTACACTGAGTGTTTTACACCTTCAATCCTCATAAACCCATTTTATAGATGAGAAAACTGAGATGTGAACAGGTTAAATACAGGTTATTCTGTATTTAGGTTGCATTTTATTAAAGGTATGTTCTGCTTAGGGACCTTCCATAATTCAAACAAGTCTTTACCAAGATTGGCTGGTATTTCTGTTTCACAGTTGGACGGGCTTAGTATTTGGCAATGGACCAAAATACCAGTTTAAAGTTACTCAGCCTGGTAGCTTCAAAGTTATGCTCTTTTTAGCAAATTTTTCAAAATGGATTCATATTTATTATCAATTTGGCAAGTAAAATGAGATGATTAGTTTTAACGTGCTAAGTTAAAATTTCTGTAAAATGTCACTCTCTACCTTAAGATCAAGTCATACTAGTGACTGATGCTGAAGTCATGATGTACAGTACATTTCTGTAGAAAATCTATGTTGTTGACTGTTTTTAACAAAGTGGTGAGTCTGAGTGGAGGAGGGGATGGGACAGATGTATCCCCTTCCCACCCGTGGATCTAAAATGATCCTCATTGCTGAATGGACAGTGGAGGTTGCCAACACCAGTTTTTTGAAGTGGTGTATACATGTGATAAAGCTGTGGTTGGTTTCAGTTAAGAGCATTCTGTTTAGGCACTGGGATGGAAATCCTGCACTTTCCTTTTTCAACTTTACCTTTGGGATGGATGAGATATGGCTTTTCACAAAGCCGACTTAGTAAGAACTCTTAACAGAAACTCTGTTTTCTTTTCCACCTGCAGCATTTGGGGAGCATATTTTGTTACTTGGCTTTGGCTGTTAAAGTTCTATGTCTGTGTACGTTTTCAAAGCATCCTTACACATTTCCTGCCGGAATGTGGCCACCTAGATATCCAGAGCGCCTATCTCTGGTCTGGAGCCAGTCTGGAAGCCTGGGAGGGTTCACCCCTCTCCACTCATTTTCTTCTGTTAAAAGTTGTAGAAAGGCTTCTGCGGATGAAGTGGGGATAGGGAGCAGGTGGAGGAGTCCACAGTGGGGCCAGAGGAAGGTGTGGTGAATTCATAAGGAGACATGTGAATTTATCGGCTCATCCAAGGCTAGAACTATAGGACTAAATTGTATGTGTAGTGCTGGTCACACTAACACCTTATTAAACTTTTATAAATTTCAAGTATTAATCTAGTCCAGAAGTTTTGATGAGTAAAAAGTCAACGATAAGTGAAACTTCCTGCTGATGGGTTTCAGTGTTAACTACACAGCACATTTGTCACTTGATCCTGAAATACTCTGGTGATGTTCTTATTGTTCTGGAGCGTTCTCCTCTGTACAGTCTAAAGCCCTTCCCTGCTTGATGAGGTTTGGATAGCAGCTCCGTTGACCTGATCAGTTTCTGGGGTTTGTTTCTGCCCCGTGCATGATTTGGCACAGAAACGTGTGACTTACTGAAGTGAGCCTTGCTTCTCAGTGCAACCTTAGCCTCTGTAGTTTTGGACTATGTCAGAACCCAACAAATATTGGGAATGTGCCCAAGCCAAGACCCATCTCGTGTGGCTCTTGTCCAGAAAACACTGATAAAACTGGCCTGTGTGGTTTCAACAGGGCCACTGAGGCTCACAATGATTTCCTTCCATTGTTTTGAAGTTGATGCTATGGTTTCAGGAACCAAAAGAGAAGGTGAAGATTCACTCTGGCCAGAGAAATTCCGTTTCTCTCCCTTAATCAATCAGATACTTTGCTGACATTAGGAGTTTTGTTCTAAAAATAAATCCCCTGGAATGTGCCAGCTCCTTCACTCTGGGTGTGTTTTATAGATGCAGCAATTCATAAAGGAGGTACTTTTGTGAGTTTGTATCTTTTTTTTTTTTTTTTCAGTTTTTAATCTAGGCTGAGTCCTGAGGCAGATAAGCACTTCCTAATGCCCCAAAGAACTCTGTTGCTGCTTGTAGGGGTGATGCCTAGATAGAGTACTAGACCTTCTTGGACCATCAGAGGCCAGGTAACCTAAGCCCTTAAAGGAAAGACACCAAGCCTGGAATCACATAATTAGTTGCAGGGTGAATTAGATGGCAGGCATCCAGACCACTGACCTTTTCCTTAGAGTAGAGCTGTTTAAGAACCTAAGATTATGTAGCATTGATGGAGTACTTTTTCTTCTTTCAGAGCTTCACAGTGGGGAGAGGCTGAGTTGGTAGGGAATCCAGCCTCTAATTATTTGTGGCTTAAGTGACATTCATTATTGGCTCAGTGGTGGCTCTTATAATCCTAATAGCTGCTTCCAGGGATGGGTAATTCCCTAGTCATTATAGTCGACTTCATTCATCTCTTCCCTAGCTAGCCCCATCATTTCTATCTGTGACCAATCACCTTTCCCCAAGCCATCCTTTGCTTGGTGGTATCATTTGTTAAATCTCAATTGCAGTAACCTCAGAATTCCATCTCTGAAAGATGTTCAAGCTAACAGCCTAACTTTAGCTTTAAGATGGCATTACATTGACATTCAAAGATAGGATATGGGGATTGCTAGCTGCGTGGGGATATAGAGTTTGAGAGATGTGGTAATTTAAGCCTTAAGATCATTGTAAAACTGAGTTACTCTTCAGCCGTGTTTTTGTTCTAGTGTGCAGTATGTGTGAGGCCTTTCAGGTACATGCCTCGTTCATGTGTTCATGTTACTGCTGGGAGTGACTTGCCACTCATGGCACTAAAGCTAATTCTTGAGCCACCAGTGCAGTAGTGTGGGCTCTATTTGAGCGGTATTTCACCCATGAAACAGTCTTTCCATTTGTGAAGGAAATTGTGAACTGAATTGCTACATGTATGTTTGAAGATGTGCTTTTAAAATGACAAAATCCCTACTGATCTAGGTAGAAAATAAACTTACTCTTTAGCGGGAAGACCTGCCTGCTAATCATTCATTTACTTATCAAATTTTAAACAAAAGCAAAACAGAAAAAGGGAATTCTCTGGTGGTCCAGTGGTTAGGATTCTGAGCTCTCACTGCTGAGGGTACAGGTTTAACCCCTGGTCTGGGAACTAAGATCCTACAGCCACTGTGGTATGCGTCCTCCCTCCAAAGTAAAATTTAAACAGATACGTTTCATGTTTTAGGAACTGTTCAAGGCGCTTAAGAATACATCAGCAAACAAAAGGAAAAATATCCCTTTTCTCGTCTTGTGTTACCAACATCTTCCCTGCAAGTATCTCATCCCTATAAAGATATTTTAGAAATAAGGCGATCTCCTGTGAAAATAACTGCCTTTTTACACTTTGTCTAATTTTTTCTATCCCTTCCTATAAATTTTCCAGGGAACATTTAGAGGCTTGTTATTTTCTTCGCAGTAATTCCCTAATACTAATTTTTAGTAGGATTTTTAGTTTGACTTCTTTCTCTATTTCTCCACTTGAATGATACAGGTAGTGTTTGGGCAAAAGGAAGAGAATCATTTAACCTGATAATTCTCAATAGGAAAAAGACAAGCTTTGAAAAATGCATTAAGATGCCTGTGGGTTTTTTTCTCTGAACCGGATTTGACTGTCATTTATGCTTCCCTGGTGGCTCAGATGGTAAAGCATCTGCCTGCAATGCGGGAGACCTGGGTTCGATCCCTAGTTTGGGAAGATTCCCTGGAGAAGGAAATGGCAACCCACTCCAGTACCCTTGCCTGAAAAATTCCATGGACTGAGGAGCCTGATAGTCTACAGTCCATGGGGTCCCAAAGAGTCAGACATGACTGAGCGACTTCACTTCACTTCACATGCTGGCAAGTTGGGCCACAGTTTCCATTGACCTTTCCCTATTTTTTCTTGTCCTGAGCATTTTATTGAGCAAGCCTAACCTTTTTCTCCTTCGTGATTGGTTCCTGTGTCTTTGTAAGTGCAAGTATCTTAGCCGTTGATCTAAGATACTGATTGATTCGGTGATTCTGGGGCATCTGCTAGTAAGGCATAATCTCTAAACCTAGTGATTCTGATCTTGTGGGTCTAGGGTGGAACCCAGAACCTGCCTTTTCAAAAAGAAAGATTTAAGAGGAGCGGGACATTCTAATGACAACATAGATGCTATCTAAAATGTTCTAGAATTGTGCGATTATTGTTGAACTGCTTTCCACTGGGCTGAGCCGTAAGATATTACTTGGTTGTTAATGTTATATGCTGAAGAGTCCAATTTTATGCACTGTACAGAAACTGAAGAAGCCAGCAGTTACCTGTGTCCCACAGCGGCTGAGGAGGCTATGTTATTCAGCTGTTCACTGGTGGGAGATGCTTGGCTCAGCTTTGTTAACCAGCTTCCTTTGGATTTCTCTATAGGCAATGGTGGCTTGCTACCCAGGAAATGGAACAGGCTATGTTCGACATGTGGACAACCCCAACGGTGACGGCCGCTGCATCACCTGCATCTACTATCTGAACAAGAACTGGGATGCCAAGGTACTTGGAATAATGCGAGTAGAGGGAGGGGTTAGAAACCACAGGAAAAGAATTCAGATGACTTAGAGGAGGGTTTCGGAGAAGGCATGGCACCCCACTCCAGTACTCTTGCCTGGAAAATCCCATGGATGGAGGAGTTTGGAAGGCTGCAGTCCATGGGGTTGCTAAGAGTCGGACACGACTGAGTGACTTCCCTTTCACTTTTCACTTTCATACATTGGAGAAGGAAATGGCAACCCACTCCAGTGTTCTTGCCTGGAGAATCCCTGGGACGGGGGAGCCTGGTGGGCTGCCGTCTATGGGGTTGCACAGAGTCGGACACGACTGAAGCGACTTAGCAACAGCAGCAGAGGAGAGTTTGGAGTTCATAATTCCCACTGATGAATCTTTTCTATTTCGTATTATCCTTTTTTCCTGCTATGGTTTTAATATTAAAGTTGATGAGATGAAAATAATAGATGCAAAATTAATTTGATGGAGGTGAGTGAGTAGGGCCTTTATTAGGTTATAGGTTATAATTTGATGACTGATGAGGAGAAGGTACTTTAGTTTTTTAAAAATTGGGATCTGTGTTTTTAGTCTAATCCAGAGCTGATAGGATTCTTGATTCTCACTGTGGAATAAGATATATACTGTTCCCTGCCAGGAGCAACACTGAGAGAATTTCACAAAAATAGAACCGTAGGATGTTAAAACATCCCCAAGTGACGTTTCCCACACAGTCTTCTCTCTGGGTGAAATGTCTCCTTGGTGGCCTCTTGCCATGGTTTACTATGATTGTGAATGCCAAAGGTTTTGTAGCTTATTTTCGTTATTTTTGAACATATATATAGATAGAGATATGAAGTCTGGTGCCATGCTCACAGACATTTGTCTGGAATTTGTATGTTTTTAAAAGTTAAGGATGATTTAGGAGTCTGAGAAGTTGGAGAACTTTTCAAGCTTATCTGGCTTTTGAACCTTCTGCATCTCCATTTCCTATTCATTAGGCCAGATACTAGCTATCATAAAGCAAGGATATTTTATCTGGGGTCAGAAAAAGTAAACCTGGGAAACCAGTGAATTAGTGACAAGGTTTGTGTCAGTTCCCTATTTGATAACATGACTGAAATATATTCCTTAGTTATCCTTTAAAATCTTGAAAGGTAGTGTTACAGGCAAGAGAGTCAAGTTGTCAGATCAGTGATGATAATTCACAAAGTTTGAAATCATTCAAAAAATTTTTGAGTGCCTGCTAGTGCCAGGCATCATGCTGTGGGGAACCATCAATGTATAAGACCAGAATTCTACCTTGACAAGATTATTCTAGTAGGACAGATTGGATGTACATGTAAAAAATGTAATTCGAGGGAGAGAGTGAGTGGTATATGTCATGAGAGATACAGATAAGGTGGTCTGAGCATTCAGAAAAAAAAAGAGCGTGTAACTTCCAACTGATGAAATCAGATAGGAGATAGGGGAACTCAAAAGAAAATGAAATTCTAATTGAAAGGGAGGTTATATGTGGTCACTGCCCTCTGGAGCTGTTAATATTAGACTGAATTACATGAAATGGCTGGGGCGGGGAGGAGGTTATGGGTCAAACAGTCAGATATTGGCAAGTCTGTATAACTGACCTAGTAGAACTCTACTTTGTATCCATGGGCTTTGAGATTGTGGGGGGTGAGAAGACTTTGTTAAGTATGACTTCGGTATGTCTAATCAAGTTTAAGATAACATTTAATACACAGGATGGCACTGGAGTTAAAATTTGGGAATAATATATGTTTGCAGTGGCAGTTGGAAATAGCTTTGTTTCTAGATGAGACTGAAGTATCCTTGTTAATGAACTGTGTGTGAGGCTAGGAAGTAATCTATCTTCTTTGTGGCCCTCAGCGACATGGTGGGGTCCTGCGGATATTTCCAGAAGGGAAATCATTCATAGCGGACGTGGAGCCCATTTTTGACAGACTGTTGTTCTTCTGGTCAGACCGCAGGAACCCACATGAAGTCCAGCCCTCCTATGCGACCAGGTAACAGCCAGGGCCACAACTGCTCTTGAGAAGCTTCTTATGCAAACCCCAGTTCCCAGAGAATTCCCAAATGTGTGTTGTTTACGGACAAGGGACCAACCATCTCCCTAAGCAGAGAGCAAATCTGTTTGAAGTCAATTTAGTATTGTTTACTATTAATATAGAAATTCTTGTGTGTGTGCTTAGTCATTTATGTCCAACTATGTCCAACTCATTTATGTCCAAGCAATGGCACCCCACTCCAGTACTCTTGCCTGGAAACTCCCATGGACAGAGGAGCCTGGTAGGCTGCAATCCATGGGGTCGCTAAGAGTTGGACATGACTGAGCAACTTCACTTTCACTTTTCACTTTCATGCATTGGAGAAGGAAATGGCAACCCACTCCAGTGTTCTTGCCTGGAGAATCCCAGGGATGGGGGAGCCTGGTGGGCTGCCGTCTATGGGGTCGCACAGAGTCGGACACAACTGAAGCGACTTAGCAGCAGCAGCAGCAGACCACCTCATGGATCCTGTAGCCCTCCAGGATCCTCTGTCCGTGGAATTTTGCAGGCAAGAGTACTGGAGTAGGTTGCCATTTCTTTCTCCAGGAGATCCTCCAGGGATTGAACCTGCATCTGCTACATCTCCTGCACTGGCAGGTGGATTCTTTACTGCTGTGCCACCCGGGATGCCCAGAAACTCTTGATATAATCATAATTTCAGATTCCTTCTCATTTGCATCTGTTTTATGGCCCAAGCTGTAAACCATGTGGTATTGGAGCGCTGTGGGGTGCAGCTTGAATTGAGAATAACAGCTAGGGGCAGGGAGGAGAGAGGTTGGGTAGAAAAGATAATGACTAAACCTTAACAAGACTAATTAAATTAAAGTCACAGGTGTTAAGTGCTCAAGGTTTATGTGTCCTCCTCCAGAAGTGACAGATCTGAGCCCCACACAGAGTTGCCTATGAAATGTCAAATTGGGATGTGCCCTAGGAGAGCAGATAACTACTTCTCCCACCAAAGCGTGTTTGTGGCTTATTAATGGGGCACAGTAATCGGTCCTTGTCATTTGTGCAGAATTTCCTTGCTCCTCCCCAGTTCCTCTATGACTAGGGTCACAGGGGAAACCTTAACACCATGTGTTGACGGAAAGCCTTTGGAAAAATTGAAGTTCTATAGAAATTCCAGTAACTACTGCTAATAATGAAACAAAACTTTTTGGAAACTCATGCATAAAATCACTCCTGTATAGTCTAGCCCATAATGGGACATAGTAGAAAACGTGATGGTACCAATACCCCATTGCTTCTTTGCCTCAGTGTCCAAAACTAAAGACAAAAGTCAAGAATTTTAACGTCCTGTCATTCGATAAGTTATTCTTCAAAAGCTTCACTCATCTCTGTGTTCTCCCCACCAGCTTAGGTCCCTCGGCTTTAGCTGAATGACTCGCTGAATGATTCGCTTCTAGCCCTTTCTTGTGTAGTTCATCTGGACCTGTTATATTATTTGTTCAGTTGCCTTTCCCTCCCTGCTAGAGCCTGAGCTCCTTGAGAAAGAGGCTGCTGTATTCACAGGACAGTTTCAATTCCCACCACCCAGGATAATGGGTGGTGCATACTTGGAATTCCTTACATGTTTTATTACATTTAAATAGACTTGAAACCAGAGACGTTTATTTTAAATTAAAATTGGGATGGACTTCTGATAATAGGAAAATTTTTAAATGTTGGCTTTACAGATGTCTGTTATGTGAAATTTATAGTATTTTTATTTTTTGGTCATATTTTTAAACCTCTTTTCTAACATCTTTTTATCTTTCACAGATACGCCATGACTGTTTGGTACTTTGATGCTGAAGAAAGGGCAGAAGCCAAAAAGAAATTCAGGAATTTAACTAGTATGTGTTTGATAATTTTCTATGATTTTTGCTCAAGTCAATCCATTATTTTTATTTAAGTGTTTTATGTATATGCTAATGTACTCTCTTCAGTCTCAGCTATCTATCTATACACACACACATATATATAAATTACATGATGATGGACTTAGTTCTAAAACCCTGGCCTTAGCTCTGCTGAAAAAAACAAAAAATGCAAAGAACGTCCCTTGTGAATGCCCACTGACTGTGGGACAGTTTGTAATAGATGGGATATGGTTAACTTTTAATCATTAATATTCACCCATCAAATATAACATTTAATTTTGCCCATGGTTTTGACATATTACAAAGGAAATGCAATGGAACCCAACCACCACGGTTCCTTTATTATATTGGTATGAGAATGTGACTCTCAGTATAAAAACCAGGCTCATGTAATATAAACTGAATAAGACTTAATGTCTTTCCTGTCCCCTCCAACCAGTATTATAAGGCATATTTTCCCAAAATACATTATATTGAAAGACATGTTATGAATAGTTTGTGAGAAGGTAAATTCCTGGTCCCCACATGTGGGAATTGTTACATACAGTATCTCTTTCTTGAGTCACTGTTTGTGGGCATATTAATCAAGAAAAATTAACCTAAGAAATCCTACAGTAAACATGTATGTACCATCATGTGATGGTATGTGACCTATTGCATGTAACATCATGTAATAAGTCATGTAACATCATGACCTATTTGAACAGTCTCCTAGCAAATACCAAAGAAAATACATTGTTCTAAGCCCCATCAGGAGGTCCTTTGTTCAGCTTTGTTGTATGAGATGGGAAGCATTTGCTAGAGGTTTTAGGGGTGATGTTTGACATGAAGTTCATCAGATCTGGCTCCTTAACCTCTTTGTTTTCTTTTCTGTTCCTAACCCAGGGAAGACTGAACCTGCCCTTACTGAGGACTGACCCTGCTCTGAAATCCGCTGGCCTCATTCACTTTTAGTAACAGTTTCTGAATTTGCTTTAAGAGTTGAGATCCAAAGAAGGCCTCTTCTTCAGTGACTCGGTGACAAGGACCCCCCCCAACCCCCACTGCTTACATCACTCAGATCCCTGTCTCGTGTATGGTACTTTGTGTTTTCCTGCCAAGACTGCACCTACCTTCAGACACTCTTTTTGCCAGATGAACTCATTTGCTAACTCCAGAAATACCTGCAGACAACCTAGTTGGCCAGCGGTTTAATTGTTAGATTTGGTAATCCTGGCTATCAATGCAAGAACCTGAAAGCATGGGCGAGGGACTGAATCTTACTTGCACTTTATGTACCCTTTCTAATTTGAAAGGAGGAGGTTTGCAAAGAAAGAAAATGGTGACAGGTGCCATGGAGAGGCATCACTGAAGCCTTAACACAGGAAACAAATGTGTGTCATCTGAACAGTTTCCAGATGTTCCTAATCCTGGGCTATTGGGATTTCTGGAGAATTATCACAACCTAATGACATTATTACCTCTAGAACAGGCTGCTGTTTTAGTAATCAATTTCTAAGTATCCTGTGGGTAGACACTCCTTTTCCTGGTCCTGTAACCTGGACTTGCTGCCTCTGCCCCATCTTGCTGAAATACAACTTTCTGATCAAAGATGACACCATTTATTTTCTATTTTCACTTCTTACATAGAGAACCTAATTCATTAATTATTTTGGTTGCTTTGTTGAAATGAAATTTGAATTTAAATCAAAGGGGGAAAAAAATCTTCCTGGTAGTTCAGAGCCAACAACCTCTGATAACGGTGTCGAAAAACCTGGGTCTGCTGATATACAATAAACATGTGCATTTTAAATAATTTGAGATTGGAGATGGAGTTGGAAATGTAGGCATTCCTGTTTTTCACTTTTCCTTTTTAGTGAGCTCACTCTTCTCTAACGAAACAAGAAAATCACAAAAACTAGGCTGTATTCTAAAAAAGGTAATGGAAAATAAAACAAAAAATCCTGGAAAGCTACTTGAGTTCTTCCACATTTTCTGACCCTGGTAGCCTCTTCAACACTTGACTCTCCAGATCTACTGTGGTTGGCAGTATGGCCAGAATCATGGAATTTGCTAGAATTGTGGGAAATTCTCCAGCAGTGAACACAGATTCCAATGCCTCACAAATTCTGTGTGGAGCTCCTCTTTTATGAAAGTTACTCTGCTTAATTTTCAATTCCACTTTCATATTTTTAAAACCCCTGTAATTTCTTGCTTGAAAATCCCATGAACATTAAGGGGCCAGAAATATTTTCTTTTTCCACTGACAGGCACATAGACTTTCCAAGAAAGAAGCATATTTTTGTGTGTGTCCGGTTTGGGAAATTTTCCAAATAAGACTTGTCTTCATTCTCACAATTGCTCTATTTTTTTTTCCCCTGTAGTACTCATTACCTTCTAACTTACTATGTAAATTATTTATTATGTACATTCTCTGGTATCCTTCCTCTAGAGTGTAAGCACAATGAAGACAGGGATTTTGTATTTTTAATCAATGGAATGTATTCCTAGCACATAAAATAGTGCTTGGCATATAGTAAGGGCTCAGGAAATACTTGTTGAATAAACTCATTCTCCTGCCTTAGCGTTTTAATGGTTTGATTCATTTCCTCCATCTTGGGCAGGAAGGGCTCACTAGCATTTTTGTGCACACACACCTTTCTCTTGTTGTTGACGTGTAAATTTAGGCTAAAGGTTATAGAAAGCTTTGGTCATAGTGTCCTCTCTTATCTGTTTACGTGTTTGAAGAGGTCATTGGCCACAGTGAATCTGAAGACTGAGGAGGATTCTGCCCTTCTGTGTCCAGGGACCATAGGAGTAACGTAAGAATAGCTTTAGACAGGACAGACTACATTCCTCCTTCAGAATACTTTTGAAAAACTTCAGCAAGAGAGAAAGAAACAAAGTTGTTTATTAGAAATTTTATGTTCCCTATAATGGTAGGTAAGTTTTCTTCCATGATTATTAATGTCATGAGAATGATAATGATATTCTAAAGGAATATCATTATCATTCCAATACTATATCTTATATCTTTCATTTTAGTTAATTACTTGCAAAAAGATCAGACCTCATAGGCCTTGCTTATTCCTTCCGGACAAAGGTCCTATAACCTAATAATCTATATATCAAATCAATTTTTAGTGCACTGATTTTTTTTCATGGCTGAATTGGAGTCCTGGAAGATACAAGTAATAGTGACTGCTTTTTGCTCCTCTCTTTGACAGCCCACTTAGAGGAGGACTTAGCCCTGATTAAGAAACATTATTTAGCAAATAATCAGATCAATTTCTTTATATTCCTGGCAATGACATGTTACGTCACCTACGTAGTGCAGAGTTCTTGGCAGGAGATTAAATTTTGGACCAAAGATCCAATTTCATGGAAATAAAAAGTCTTACCTAAGTGCATTAGATAGATCTTCAGTAGAGTAGTTAATACCAATTAGCTGATGGGCTGTCTGAATCATGCATTATCTACTCAGATATGATTTTGGTTTTCTTCTTTACATAATTCAGGATTTTTAGAGGCTAGGTCATCCTAATTTCTTTGGGTCCCTCGTTCTTGAAATTTCCTGTGATTTAGGAAGCAGTGATGGGAAGTGCCATGCTGAGTCAGCAGTTTGTATAAAATAGGGGTTAGGACATGACAGGTACTTTTATATTTGATCAACTGTGAGGACAAGCCCAAGAAATGTTCTTGGTAAAGTTATTTTAAATAAAAATAATACAAAATTGACTTAGCTTCAGTCTTGAATCTTTTGAATGGCATGAAAATAGTACTGGTTAGTGAGGTGGAAAAGGAAATGGCAACCCACTCCAGCGTTCTTGCCTGGAGAATCCCAGGGACAGAGGAGCCTGGTG
Source organism: Nanger dama (assembly GCA_917880005.1). Lineage (NCBI taxonomy): Eukaryota > Metazoa > Chordata > Mammalia > Artiodactyla > Bovidae > Nanger > Nanger dama. The sequence goes on from CAKJTW010000038.1 coordinate 13,160,284, forward strand.
GGCTGCCGTCTATGGGGTCACATAGAGTCAGACACGACTGAAGTGACTTAGCAGCAGTAGCGTTTGCAGTGAGGTGGTTGGAAACTATTGTCAAAACAGTGGAAATAGCTCTTTTCACGATGAAGCTGGTTCTAGTTGAACTCTTGAATGATATATGCTAGTATATATTTAAGGCCCAATCTGCTTTCAGATCAGTCTATTCCTGTCCAAAAGTGATTTTTAATATATTGCTATCTCTGTGTTGATAGGTTAGGTCCTTTGAGATCCTGGACTTACTATAGCTTATCTTTCTTACATTTGCAAGGCCAGCGTCAAAGAGGTCCAAGTCACGAGGTAGTGCAGCTGGTAAGATGTCTCTACACATGCCAGTAGCTTTGTTCCAGGCCTGTGCTCCGTGCTCTCACTCATTTACTCTGTGCAGCCTCTGTCAACTCTTCCCCTTTTCAGATGAGGAAATGGTCTCAGAGCAGTTGGGTGGTTTGTCAGGGGCTGCAGTCCAGGGGTTGCAAAGCGTAGGACATGACTGAGCGACTAACACGTGACACGACGTGACATGGCATGAAGGAGTACTGCACCCAAAGCTTCCAGCTCCTCAGGATCTGCTGTCTTTGGTGTCTCCTTCCTGCAGAGGAGGTGCCGGACAAAAGAGCAGGAATGAGTGGAGTCATGAGAGAGGAAGCTTTAAGTGTTTGCTGCTTGCTAGCTTCACATGAGGCTCAGGTTATCAACAAGGTTCTCATGCCCAGCATCCTAAAGGAATGTCAGTTATTCAGAAGAAACCACATGAGCAGAAAACATCAACGGCATAGATGAATTCTCCCTTGTCTTTGCAATGGGATCTTCGCTGCACGCCTCCCAGGATCATGGTGGAAGTTGGAAATATGGGCAACACTGGTCTCTCGGGCTAACCCTGGGTATGAGCTGTGTGGGGCATACCAGCCCCCACAGAGCAGAGTTCAGCAGTGTGGACCCTCTGGAAGAGAAAACAGACTGGGACTTCCTGGGTACAATTTGGAAGCCTCCCAGCAGACCACAGGGCACGCAGGGCATGGGGACATTTGGACAGTGTCCAGGCTGCCGTCCTCATGTCCCTAGGTTAAAGCCCTCTGAGGGGGAGGAAAGGAAACCTTTTTTTTTTTAAATACACCTAACTTTCCAGTTTAGGCTTAAGACTGAGATGTCAGCATGGTTCTATTACTGGCAATTCTCTGTCTGATATGTGGAAATCAAGAGAAGAAGCTAAGCTAGGTTCTGTCATCGTAGGGAATTCTCAACATCCCCTCCAAGTGACATTGAGTGGAAATTCAGAAACATTTTTAATTCTCCGAAGCTCTTGGATAGTCTCTTAGCTAATCTTTTGAGGTGCTTGTAGAAGGATGTCATTTTCATTTCTTTAAAACACGGCTCTTTTGCCTATTTAAATACCCTGAAAGACTATGAATGTTGAAAAAAGCACCAGATTTCTTTCTTGAATCCTGTTTGTTTGACCTTTGGTAAACTTAGTATTGTACTTAGAAAAGCTTTCCTTGAAGCAGTTGCTGCTTGTGCTCCTGAGTGCTGAGATTTTTCAGAAATTTCATAAAGACCATTTTGTGATTCTTTTTTAAAGTTAGAGGAACATCTCAGATAGGGAATGGCTGTTGCACTTAATTGTCACAGTTTTGCATAGAGATTTTAAGAGCAGCTGTGGAACGAAATTCATTATTTGCACTAGGTTATTAAAAATTAATTTCACAGGTAGTCTTTCTTTGTGCCTATTTCTTGAGCAAAAACGGCACATCCCTTATGATGAATGCCTGGCGATGTAGAGGAAGAAGATTCGGGACTTCGTCTATCATTTGTAATGGGACTTCAGTGGGTGTGTGGTAGGCCGGTTTTGAAAAGAGCTGTGGAGCAGCCCAATTTAATGGCAAATCTCAGAAAAGCTGTTGAGGATAGGGGGTCAGGTTGGGGGTGAAGGGTTGGGGGTGGCATGGGGGGGTGAGTTCCTAGCAGCCAAGGCCTTGCTGCTTGCTGCCAGCTTCCTTCATCCTCACCCAGTTTAAGTATTTACTACCTGGATTTTGAAAAATTCACTGAGGACAGGGTTACCAGCCATAAAAATGCTGAGAGGTAGAAATTGCCCTAGAGTGTTTTCCAAACACTGATATTTTTCTGAAAAGGTAACAAATGCATGTGGGACGGGGGCATGGATGGGGAAAGGAAGCAATCAGTTTTTAAAAGTCTCTCGCCACCAGAATCAGCCCCTTGGCCAGTTTCTTCTGTATCCCTGGAGGGTGACCACCCCTGGAGAGCCCTCCTCCCGCAGGACTGGCACATTTGCGGGGTCATTTCCTCATATTTTTATGCTTATTCATCCTGTGGCCTGTGTTTTCCTTAACATGCAGTTTTTTTCTCCATCCTCCTGGGGAAGAGATAACATTCTCAGGACCTAATTCTCATCTGATAAGTTTTATTTTTAACCAACTTCTACATCCTTTCTTCATATTTTCATGGGCCCCCTGCACTTCTCGGCCTTTTCTGGCTTTCTCAGAAGGGAACAGTAGAACATCGGGGTACCGTGTAGGGCACCAGGGTTTCTCCCTTCCCATCCTGGAGCTGCCACTCGGGGCTGGGCACCTGGCTTATTTTCTAATAGCAGGGAGACTTCCCTCTGCACCAGGTCCTGTTCTCCCTCTTACCTCCTTCTGGGCTGTCTGTAGATTTCCTTCTGTCAGTAAATTAATGTGATCTTGAGGAAGGAAACACGCTTTAGAAAACTAGACAGCTATGACTTGCAGGGATTAACATGGACTGAGTTGCCAATCAGTGGTGGCCTTGCAGCCACTTAAGGCTCCCACAGCGTGACAGAGTCATGACTTAACAGGACAATTCTTGGATTGAGATGAATGAAAGCAGCCAGGATCCACCCAACCAAAGGGAAAGGTTTTATTTGGCTTGGTTTGTTTTTCTGTCCTGAGCCCTCTGGCCCAGGCTTTCCCAGACAAGTATGTTAGCTGTAACTGTGACCTTAGCCACGTAAGCATATATACATTCTTCTTCTTTTGACTTTTGACCCGACCCCTGCCCAGATATGACTAAATATGGTTATGGCTAAAAGTTTTCCAACTAACACTAGGGGAAGTGGAAGTTTTGAACCTGGGGAGGGCGATGGCGTTTGTGTTCCCCAGAGAGGGCTGTGCATGGGAATGCTGTCCCAGACTTGAACTTCATGGCCTCCAACTGCAGTTTGTTCTCTATGGACCGCTTGTCTCTCAAGCATCTCTTGGCTCTGCTGTGCATTGTGTATACAGTCCCTATGCCTTTCTTATAACCCTGTAATAGGCGTTTAGAAACAAATCTTAAAAAAGAAAAGGTTTGTGATGTAGCTTCACAGGATAGAAGACTTATCAGAGGATTTAAGAAACAATGAATAAAATACTACCACTTAATCATGGAGCACCAACCAGGGTCCCAGGAGGAAATGGATGACACTTACATATTAGAATAATTGTAGGAGAGTATAAACAAAAAGACTTTTCACCAAGGTGGGGAGCAAGTAGGGAAACCACAAGAGAGAGTGCAGTAGCCAACCTTCCAAAGCAGGTGGTGCCGCTCCAGACTCAAGACCTGCAGGCGGGAAAGGGGGGAAACAGTGATCAGAAGAGAGTGGCTTTCTGACGGGAGCTAGGGCCTTTGCTGGAGGAACCCAGCCAGCCCATGGGACCCTGCAAGAAGGGAGCTGGATAGTTAACACCCCCACCTCTGGCTTTTCCCTCATCAGAGTTGCTGAAATGCACCCTGGGCTACGCACATCTATAAGTCACCAGTCAACTGCCCACTGATAGAAGGCCACAGGTCTGGTCAGGCTTCTGTGGCTCAAAAGAGGGGCATAACCTAGAGAGTGTGGAGGGGTAAAACAAAGAGATCTCCATGGTCCAGCTCTGTCTTCCCTCGTAGCCTATCTCTCACTACACCAGGACTTTTCTGTTTGTCAAACAAGTCCAGTCTGCCTCTGCCTCAGGGCCTTTGCACTTGTTCCTTCTGCCTAGAGTGGTCTTCTCCACTATAATGATGGGTCATTCAGATCCTGGCTCCCTAGAGAGGATCTCCACTCCTAGTATTCCCCATCTCACCTTCCAGTCATGCTATTTCACAGTCTAGTTTTATTTTTACATTGAAGAGAGTAATGGAACAGTTTTAACTTAAAATGTCAATATTTACTGGAAGTTTTATTCTTTGCAATGATTTAAGCTTAAGATGAAAACCAGATATCAACTTTCAAATATGCAGGGGGTACTTATTTTTATAAAAGTTGCCTGAAGGTGTGGGGAAATGTTTGGATATCACTGAGAGAGCCTGAATGCTGAAGGAGGGAGCAGTTCTCTCCCTCTACTGGAGGCTGTATGCCTGTGCTTTTACTCCCAGCTACCACACAGTGTGTGTGGTTTGCTAAGTTGAACCTGACTGTTTGCGACCCCGTGGACTGTAGCTTGCCAGGCTCCTCTGTACATGGAATTCTCCAGGCAAGAATACTGGGGTGGGTTGCCATTCCCTGCTCCAGGGGAATCTTCCTGACCCAGGGCTTGAAGACCCAGTCTCCTGCATTTCAAGCAGACTCTACCTTCTGATCCACCATGGAGAGAACATGAGTTAGCACGAGTCAGGAGGAAGCCACCAGAACCGTATTTATTTACAGGGACCTACAGAATCTCCCCAAGGGCTTCAGAGAGAGATTTTCTTCCTTCTCTGCTGGCTGCATCCTGACTCATGCTAACTCAAGTTGATGCAGAGCAACCCAAACTTGAAGAGACTACTTTAGCTCCACCTACGGACTTGGTTTGCGTGCCAGACCAGAGGCGATTCCCTTGTCTTTGTGGAAGGGCCACACCCCACTCTTTTCGGGCCCCATTGAGCAAGGAGTGAGGCTTGCAGAGCCAAGTCTGGATGGGAGCAATTTGAAAACTATGCCAGCCCGATAATTTATAGTGAGCTTTAAGGCATCATTTCATTTAGAGAAGGGCGTAAAGCCATTCTCCATGGCTTTCCTCCAACTGCCACAACTGCCTTGACTTAAGTAGGTAACCAGCCCATGCCTGCTGACGTCTGATGGGGCAGACCTTCCTTCTGGCGAGTGGGGCCTCAGCCACATAACTGTCAAGAATTTTCAGGACCACCCGTGCTTTTGAGGATAGATCTGTCAGTTTCGGTCTGGAGGCCGGGATTTTGTTCCAAGGTCTGCTGCTGATTGAGGGCCCCCATGCTCATCCTCCAGGTAGCGTTCTGGTGGGGGTCTGAATTCCAGAGGAAATGTCATGGTCATCCAAGAGCAGGCCACGAAGGGTACAGACTCACTGGACTAGTGTGGAAGCCTCGAAAGCAGCCAGGAGTGAGGAAGCGCGCTCTCTCTCCTGCTCTCCCAGCTAAAGAGCTCCTTGACGCCCTAGCTATGCAGCTTTCCTGCTATATGAATTCCCACCTGCTATATGAATTCCTTCCAGCTGCTTTCAGTTTTCTGGTTCCCAAGGAGGGAATATGATTTGCAAAGCTCATCTTGTGGGGCAAGACCAGCAATCTGGATTGATTGCTCTGGGGGCAGGTGTTCACTAGCGTTGTTGGTTGGGGGAGCCAGGGTGGAATCCTTTGCTTCCTACAGGCTGCTTCCAGCTGTTCTTCTCAGAAGGGCATGTGGACAGGGCAGGTCCCTCCAGATCACATAGAAGTCATATGGGCTTTTTCGGGTTCTGTGAGAGACAAGTGAAGTAATTCCAATTGACACTAAAAGGTGAAAGCTCTGTTCTTTAAAAAATATACCAAAATTGTGGTAGGCTGTTGACTGGCCTCTTCTGTGTGCCCCAACCATGAATCAGATTCATCGGCCTCTGAAAGCAGGGGCTGGAAGAACTAGGATCAGTCGGGGGGAAACCACAGGAGAAGGAGGTGAGGCCAGACTCCAGGAGCTTGGAGGAGGCGTAGAAGCAGCGTCCTGCTCAGTGGGCAGCTGAAGGTACTTCTCATTTTACCACGTTCCCAGAGGTGGGCCAAGTTCCCAGCTCACTTGACTCATCGGTAAGAGGGAAGCAGTGGCTGAGTAAGGGCTGACCCTGTCCTAGCCCACAGAGCTGGACAATCAGATCATGTCTCTAAACTCACAAAGGAGCCTGGTCTTGGAGGTGACCTAGACAAAGGAAAGTCATATTATTATGAAGTTTCATCCTCAAGAAGCCACAGCACGACCATTTCTTTTCCTATTAGATTCTACTTCTTAAAACAAACAAGCCACTTTGCCTTCACCGTGGGTCCCAGCCACGTGTTTCTCCTGCTCCTATTAGCTTGCACTGCCAGGAGGGCATCATCAACAGGTCTTTGGAGGCTGTGTTAGCCACGCCCACCATCGCTAGAAGGAGAGGCATTAATAACCCCTGCTGCTGCTACTGCTGCTGCTGCTCTAACCACCTGTAAGTCCTGAGTCCTTCACAGCTGTTGCTCCTTTTCAGAACAAACAGCTGAACTCGGGCTTGGAGGCATCCTGAAAGGTCAGCAGATCCTCTCTGAGAAGCTCAGATTTCTCCCCACTCATCACCAGTTTAGCCTTTTCCCCCTTGCAAAAACCACCGTCACCACAACTGAGCCAGCCTCAGCAGTGTCTGCTACCCACAGGATAGGAAGTGTGGTTGTCTAACTGCCCAAGGTCAGGACCCGTTTCTGGTCCTTGCTGTAGTGTTTCCATCCTTGGAAATACACTGCTCTGAGATCAGAGGAGAGTCTAGCTCTGAAGGTGAGTCTCTTGGTTTTGACATTCTTGGGGAAATGGGGCTGCTTTTTGGGTGAAAAAACAGCACAAATGGGCAGCAAGACTGTAAGTAGCCCAGCTTAACCATGGGCCTTGTGTGTCTGTGAGTTGAAGGTGACTCGGAGCCGAGAGCACTGGTGGGTTGGGGTCTGCCCGTGTATTCATCCCCAGTATTTCACCATGGCCTGGCAGACAGCCGGGGGCAATATGGTGTGAAAACAGCATGGACTTTGGAGTCAGGCCTGGTTTGGAGTCCCAGTTCGGCTGTTTCTACCTCTACAACCTCTGTAAGTTATCTACTCTCTGTGTGCCTCAGTTTCCTCCTCTGTACCCCCACCTCCACTCCCTCTAACCCACTTCCACAGTGCTTCTTGTCCCTGTGGAGCTGGGCTCTTCCTGTCAGAGAGGTTTCTGTGCCCAGAGGACAAATGCTTCCTTCAGGGAGGCACAGGGAAATTTCTGATGAATTTGGAATTTGAGAGAGCCACCGGAGGCACTCCTTCAGAAGTAACTACCGGAGAAATGGGCCACAAAAACGAACCACTGCACAACCCAGAGTGGACTCGAGTGGTTGACATACTCTCAAGGGAGGATTAGGTTCAACCCTGCCAGAGGAGGTATCAGAGGCATGTGCATGGCGGATGTCTGGGCCTTCCCTGGGCTGCGTCCTTGGTTTCCTGTGCGCATAATGAGGATGGACAGACAACTCCCGCAGCAGATCCCAGGCAGCATGACCAGGACTCAGCCCCATTGAGAATGAGGGTTCAGGGCCGGGTAAAGGGCCCCTGCAGCTGTGGCACTGGCTGAAGGGAAAGGGGTTGTGGTGGACAGCGAGTAAGTTAGACAGGGACCTATTAACTGCCTCTGTGTTCCGTCCTGCCCTTCATTGCCTTGATGACGGAGCCAGACTCCTTGCTGTCTGGAACAATGCTAAATTTGTCAGTAGAGGTGCTGGAGGGACACTGCAGGAGGAAAGAGTTGCCTGCAGTTTGCAGGGTGCCCCATGGGTTGCCAGCGTTAAGTGGAAGACACTCAGGGTTCCTTGCACTCCAGCCAGTTGCATCGCCGGCGCCCAGCCCGCGTGCTCTGCCTGTGATACCTGACCGCCCAGCCTCAGCTCACCCACCGTGGACCAGCTCTGGCCCCGGCCATCTCGAGTTTCTCTGCCACCCAGTGGGCTGCAGTCTTGTCCTCTGGAAGGAGATCTGAATCTCAGCCTGGGAAAGTTTGTTTTTTGCTTGGCTATTCTTCCTCAGCCCTAGGGTATTCTTTCTTTTTAGTGTGTACTCCCTGTAAATAGCTCTTCCTGTTAAGCATCCATATATGGTTTCAAATGTTCAAATTCCCGTGTAGTTTCTGTCTCTGCCTGGAGTCTGACTATGGTAGAATTGATACTGGGAGCGGTCCCAGTAGATAGATGTCCCCCCTCCCTCTCCAGCCATACACACAAATGGTATTTGGGGATTTGTCTGGGCTTGAGTGCAGTGCTCAGCTCCTTGCCCATGGGAAATGGGATGCTGGTAATGCAGTGGCATCACAGTTAATTAAGTTCTCACCAGTGGTTAACTGTGATGCAATGTCAGTGGAAGCAAATGCCTTGGAATCTCAAACAACTGCTGGACTGTTAATGGCGGTCATGATGATGAGGAGGATTGTGACTTGGGGTGGATTATGCTGAGGGTACTAGAGCGTTTAGAGAGAAAAATGACACACTCAGGTCCTTCAACTCTTAAGTCACGGTCTGACTACAGAATATCACAGAGCTTCTATTAAGCCCTTACAAGAATTATTTCTTGTTGCCAGAGGGCTGATATCACTGAAAGATTATACAAAATTTAATTGTGTGGATGGTTGAATTAGGATTGCTAAACTCACAGCTAAACATAAGTATCTTATGTTACAGATTAGAACACTGACTGGGAAAGAATGGGATTCTGGAACTTGGAATAGGAACAGCTGGTTATATTCCGATAAAACTAACACTCTTGAAACTGCGAGTCACCCCGATTCCTTTGCTAGTAGAACTATATTGCCCTCTGATATCTGAAGAAATGAGCTTTCCTTTGCTGGAAAACTCCATGCTCACCTCATCTGGGGCAGATGCCTTGAAAGAGGATGTTCCTTCTCAAGACCCACCACAACCAGCCCTTGTTACTATTGCCTGTGAGTTCACGCCAAGTTGCTTCAGTTGTGTTCGACTCTTTGCAATCCCATGGACTGCAGCCTGCTAGGCTCCTCTGTCCATGAGATTCTCCAGGCAAGAATATTGGAGTGGGTTGCCATGCCCTCCTCCAGGGGATCTTCCCAACCCAGGGATTGAACCTGCATCTCCTGCATTGGCAGGCAGATTCTTTACCACTAACACCTCCTGGGAAGCCCACTATTAGCCTGTAACTAGGGTCAATTCTCTGTTTGTTCCAGGGACAGGATATACTAACATATGGGAAAACCCAACTTACATACTAAAAAGGCTGCAAGACTTTGCTAATCTATCAAGAAAAACCTGCAGAATATATAGGAGTGGACTTTAAGGGTGTTAAACATAATGTGATTATGGATTTTCCTCTAATATTTTACAAGGATTTTTGCTTTATGTACTTTGAAATTCTGGGGATAATGGACTGTGACTCTTTGGATTTCTGTGGATTGTAATTTTTAAAAAATAAGAACATCCTTCATTGTTTTCTCTTAGTGATTGTACACTATTTTGTCAGAGATTAATATTATCCTACCCATTTTCTTTTAGTTAGCATTTTCTAATATTTTTTCCATCCCTTTATGTCCAATTTTTTTTTTTTTTTGCTGTTGTTCTAGGAGTGTCTCTTGTAAATAGCTCATAGCTTTGCTTCCCCTCACACAAGCCATCTGTTACTGTCACATGTTGGATTGACATGTTATGTTTTACCAGGCTTCTTGTTTTCTTGTTTGTTCCTTTCCTGTTTTTGATCAGTTTCTTGCATGTTTGCTTTTGTTCTTGTTTTTACTCTAGTGGTTCAGAAACTGTTTCTCTACTAGCTAACCTTAAATTTTTGATGTGTATCTAAATATTCTATGCTCTAGCCAGAACCTGTCACTTCCTCTTGTACAAAATAATGTTGGCACACTTTCACTCCCTCCTTCCTAATCTCAGGTATTATTTCTAGGATTATTATTTTTCCTTGGAATAAAGAGCTTTTAGAGATTTTTTCTTTTCTGTTTTTTAATTGCTTTCTTGATTGCCATTGTTTTTTGTACTGTCTCTCTCTTTTGGACTCTTTTTTTTCCTTTTCTTTAGTAAGAGTTATCCTTTAGTATTTCAGGAGATGTTTGTGGCTGCCAAACTTTGGGTCCTTGAATGTCTCAATTTCTTCCTCCTCTCATCTGAATGCTATTTTGGCTGCTTGGTGTATTGATAACAGAGATATAGGTTAAAATCTTTCACTATGAATGTAGATTTTTCTATTTCTTCTTATAGTTGTATCTGTTTTGGTTTATATATTGAAGCCCTCTAAGTTGACATAAACATTTGAGTATTATTTAATCTCGTCTTTGTAAATTGAACTTTTTGAAAAACTGAGACAACTCTTCTTTCTGCTAATGCTTCTTGTTTAAAATTGGTCTTGTATGATGGAGCCATCTGAGCTTTTTTTTTTTTTTAATCTTCTTTATTTTCAATCTTTTAATATCCTTAGGTTTAAATGTAGCTTTTATGCACTGCATATCTAGTTGGATTTTCTCCCTTTACCTAGTATAACAATATTTGTCTTTTCAATGAATAAACCTTAGTTAAAATTTCCCAATTTTTTTATTTTTCAAAACTTTAAGTCTACAGAACATTCACAAGAGTAATAAACATCAATTTGATTCACCAGTTATTAACACTTTGCTGCACTCTGTGAATATGTATATATACAAATGAATATGTATATAATTTTTATGTGTATTTATGTATACAGACACACATGTGCTTCTTTGAAGTGGATGAGAACTGAGCCTCTATCTCTTTAGAATATGGACATTGTCCTACCTTAAGATAATTATCCTCTAAAAATTTAACATGTATACAATATTATCATTTCCTATACAGTCCTGGGTTGGAAAGAGCCCCTGGAGAAGGAAATGGCAACCCACTCCAGTACTCTTGCCTGGAGAATCCCATGGACAGAGGAGCCTAGCAGGCTACATTCCATTGGTTTGCAAGAGTCGGATGCGACTTAGTGATTAAACCACCGCCGCGTTCAGATATGCCCAGTTGATCCCAATAAAGTCTTCAAATGCTTTTCTCCCATCCAGGACCCAATCAAGGGTCAAGTACCACATTCAGTTTCCTCTGTGGGTAGAACAGTTCCCCAGCCTTTTGTTGTTGTTGTTTTTCTCTTTTTTCCCCTCTCTTTTTTTCTTTTCCCTTTTCTTCTCTTTTCTCCTTTTTAAAGGGTCTACCTCAGTTATTTTGCAGGGCATCCCTCTGTATACTTGCATCTGTCTGACTTGATGTTCATGATCAGAGCCAGGTAAACATTTGCCATGTTCCCCTCAGTGTGATGTGTGAGGGGTGCACAAAGCAGCTCGTCCCATTATTACTGATGTTAAGTAGGTTAAGGTGGATGTCTGTCAATTTCTCCACATTCTGCCCCCCAACTCTCTCTTACTCCCTATTTTATCATTCGTTGGTGATTCTACTCATGTAAAATAATGATTTTTCTATTTCTGTCATTCTTCCTACACCTGTTAGTTGGCACCTACTCTATGGAAAACTTCCCTTTCACTCCTCTTTGCCCTATCTAAAATGTTAAAGGCAATTTTAGAATCAGTGGATTTATGAATTATTTTGTTTATTCAGAGGTATAATCTAGTCCTGTCACTAATTGTTTTGAAGTTTAGATTCTCCCAGATTTGATCATAGGACCTCGTTTAAGACCCTGGAGTCCATCAGTTTTGAGCACTTTTAAATTCTTTGGTACCAAAAAATTTTCCGGGCTTCCTTTTCACTTTCCTGAAAGCAGGCGTTTCTCTGAACCAACCTGCTGTTCCTTTGTACTGGGGAATAGTATTCCAAAACTAAGATCCGACTGCTAGGTGTGCTCCTTGGTGCAGAGATGTGATTGCTTTCAGGCCCTTCCTGTGGAAAGAGCTAAGAAATCTCAAGTTTCTACTGACAGTGCCTCCAACTTCATCCTAACTCCATGGGGTGTTTTTCTGTTCTGCCTACATTGGCCATTTGTACCTCTTTGCTCCCTTAGTGAGAACTTGGGTTTCCAACAGTATATTCAGTCCTGCAGGAAACTAAAAATATTTCATAATTATTTCATCAACAGAAAGCTTACTTTAACTAGTTTAAGATTTGTTTTTGTCCTAAGACTGAACTCTTTGAGGGTGTACTGTCAGTGTACTGCGTTCAGAATTTTTCTTTTTTCTTCTCTGGGTAATTATATATTAATGTGATATATGGTTTTGTTTGTGTCTGAATTCAGTGTTAAAGTTTTCCCCATTCTTGTTTCAATCAATGTTTTGAATGTATAAAAAATAGACATGGTTCAAGGCAAAATTCTATTAAAAGTCTGCTTAAGTCTCATTCCCTTCTCTATCCCTTCCATCCTGGGGATACCAACCTCGCCACCTTGGTAGGCCATTGATTTTAGTTCTTTTGATTAATTTTGCAAAAATAAGTACGTATATCCCTTTTTCCTTCTCACACACAAAGTGACATATAATTTTTGCATCTTGCTTTTTCATTTAAGAATACATCCTGGAAATCACCCTATATCAGCTCACAGGGAATTTCTTTATTCTTTTATGCATGTTTCAGTTCAGTTAAATATGAATTTAATTGTTTTATTTGGGCTTAACTCTGACATCTTATTTTGTGCTTGTACTTACCCTGTTTTGTTACACCCTTTTCCTTCATGTATATCTTAAATTATTTTAGAATTCCATTTTTCCTCTACTAGCTTAGACATTATACGTTCTTTTTCTATTCCTTTTAGATGTTATCCTAAAAATTGCAACATGTTAAGTTAATTGGTAACTACCCTCCTTCTGGAAAATGCAATGACCTTTCTATATTTAAAACCTGCAAGATCTAGTTTATGCTTTCAGTGCTTATTTAGCTGAATTCATAAATCCTTCTCACATCTTTAGTTTGGGTCATATTTGCTACCTAAAGAGTATGTTAGATTTTCTTTTATTTGGATGATAAATTCTGTTTTTGTTTTCTAAAATTACCTTTATTTCACCTTCATTTTAGAAATATTTTCACTGGAAATGGATTTCTAGGTTAATAGCAATCTTCAACATACGAAAAGAAAAGATAATTTCTAATGTTTTCAGTCATGTTACTGTTAATTCGACACTCCTTTTAGGAAAGTTTGTTGTAGCCTCAGTGTCATCACCTGCTCTCTATTGGACTTTTCTGTGCTTCAGATAATCCTGCTGTGTCCGACTCTTATTTATTCTATTTTATATTTATTTATTCTGTAAAATAAGCACTCCACCCATTTTGTAAATGGTAATCCTGACTTTCCAGGGGTTGGGTTACTTCATTAAGGAAATGCAAATCAAAACCACAGTGAGACACCACTTCACATCTACTAGAATGACTGTGATTTAAAATTATTTAATTAAAAACAGAAAAGAAAAAAAATCTGTTTTTTCTTAAACTTCTCTGAGTAGCTCCTTTGTCTTTGACTAGCAGCAGTTTTTGGAGAAGGAAGTGGCACCCCGACTCCAGTACTCTTGCCTAGAAAATCCCATGGATGGAGGAGCCTGGAAGGCTGCAGTCCATGGGGTCACGAAGAGTCTGACACGACTGAGCGACTTCCCTTTGACTTTTCACTTTCATGCATTGGAGAAGGAAATGGCAACCCACTCCAGTGTTCTTGCCTGGAGAATCCCAGGGACGGAGGAGCCTGTGGGCTGCCGTCTATGGGGTCGCACAAGTTGGACACGACTGAAGCGACTTAGCAGCAGCAGCAGTTTTACAATGATGTGTCTAAGTGTGGATGTATTTTTATTCATTCTGACTGGAATTCATAGAACTTCTTGAAGCATCTATGTCTGCTTTATTTACAACGTGAAAGCCTTTGACTATGTGAATCACAACAAACTGTGGAAAATTCTTCAAGAGATGGGAATACCAGACACCTCACCTGTTTCCTGAGAAACCTGTATGCAGGTCAAGAAACAACAGTTAGAACTGGACATGGAACAATAGATTGGTTCCAAACAGGAAAAGGAATATGTCAAGGATGTATATTATCACCCTGTTTATTTAACTTATATGCAGAGTACATCATGCGAAATGCCAGGCTGGTTGAAGCACAAGCTGGAATCAAGACTGCCAGGAGAAATATGCAGATGACACCACCCTTGTGGCAGAAAGCAAAGAAGAACTAAAGAGCTTCTTGATAAAATGAAAGAGGAGAGTGAAAAACTGGCATAAAACTCAACATTCAAAAATGAAGATCATGGCATCTGGTCCAATCACTTCATGGCAAATAGATGGGGAAACAATGGAAACAGTGAGGGACTTTATTTTCTTGGGCTCCAAAATCACTGCAGGTGGTGACTGTAATCATGAAATTAAAAGATGCTTACTCCTTGGAAGAAAAGCTATGACCAACCTAGACAGCATTTTAAAAAGCAGAAACATGACTTTGCCAACAAAGGTCCATCTAGTCAAAGCTATGTTTTTCCCAGTAGTCCTGTATGGACGTGAGAGTTGGACTATAAGGAAAGCTGAGTGCTGAAGAATTGATGCTTTTGAACTGTGGTGTTGGAGAAGATTCTTGAGACTCCCTTGGGCTACAAGGAGATCCAACCAGTCCATCCTAAAGGAAATCAACCCTGAATGTTCATTGGAAGGACTGATGCTGAAGCTGAAACTCCAATACTTTGGTCACCTGATGCAAAAAACTGACACTTTCACAAAGACCCTAATGCTGGGAAAGATTGAAGGCAGGAGGAGAAAGGGACGACAGAGGACAAGACAGTTGGATGGCATCACTGACTCAATGGACATGAGTTTGAGCAAGCTCTAGGACTTGGTGATGAACAGGGAAGCCTGGCATGCTACAGTCCATGGGGTTGCAAAGAGCTGGACACAACTGAGCAACTGAAGTGAACTGAACTTGAATCAATTCATTTGAAAAATCCTCAGCCGTTATCTCTTAAATGTATTCTCTTTCCCACCCTCTTCTTCCTTGGGGATCCCAGCTGAATGCCCTTGACCTCACTTCTGTGCCTCCTATTTCTTACCAGTTCTTTTGCATTTGCTGTTTGTCTTTTCAGGCTACATTTTGGATAACTTCTTTTGGTTTTTATCCCTATTCATGAATGTTCCTGATCTGCTATTAACCTATCCACTGAGTTCGTAACTTTGGTTATCATATTTTTTAAATTCTAGAAGTTCTGTTTGGTTCTCTTTCTCATTTGGTGAAAGTCTACTATTCGCTGTAGATGGAGCATATCTTGCATTTCACTAAACATAATAAACGACATGCTTTTTATCCCTTGTGGATCTGTGTGTGTCAGTGTGCACATGAGCACACATGCTTGATTCTGCTTTTCTTCATGGTAACAACTTTGGTGTCCATCTTCATCATTATTGCTGGACTACTGTACTTGGAGCTATCTCTAGAAAAAGTGGAGAATAGAACACAGCTACAGTCTTGCAGAAAGCATTTGAGTTTGCTTCTGCATGACACAGGCAAGCAGCTCTAATCCAGGACTACCCTACTCTTGTTGCAGAGGAGAAGCCCATTCCCGCTCCATGTTGAACTGTTTCTTTGACTTGCTTTTCACTGCTTTTGTTATTATAATCATACAGAAGGGCCTGCCTCAGAGAATCCTGCCCCCCACCCCCAACTGTTAAAGTGCCTCTGCTCTAGAACCCTGTCCACCTATAGATGGCAGGAAGGAAGAAATTAACACATCCCCTGCCTGAGGCTTGCCATTCTAGGAGACATTTGCAAGATTAGTGGCTTTTTCACTTTGCCTCCTCACTCTCTGATCTATAAAAGAACCTGGCATCCAGACCATGATAAGATGGTTACTTTGAGGCACTAGCCTGCCATCTTCTCAGTCAGCTGCTTTCAGAATAAAGTGATTATCCTTGTCTCAACAACACCTTGTCTCTTGGATTCACTGGCCTGTCTTGCAGCGAGAAGAGCGAATTTGGACACTCAGCAACACTCTTAATTCAAGGCTTGAGATCTGGGTCCATTTAGAATGCAAGATGTTATAGAAGACTTGGATTCCTTTAGTTCATCCTCACCTTTGGGCCTCAGGCTTGTTGAGGGGAGAATCTCCCTCTAGACATCCACCTGGTGTGAGTCTGAGCTTTGACTTGGCTCCCATTTGCAGCCAAAATTCATTCACATGCAAATTCAAGATTATTGGAGCAACAGAGCCCTCAGGACAAAAGAGGCTTCTCTACTTATTTATCTCTGGAGTTTCTTTGGTTCTGGTTATTTCTAACTATGGTGTTAGCTCCTCTTACGTTTAAGAAAGATATCTGCTTTTCATTTAGTTTTTAACACTTACCCAGAAATTTTAGTGTTTTTGGTTTGTGTGTGTGTGTTTGGCTCTTCTGTGCGACTGAAGGGATCCTAGTTCCCCAACCAGGGATGGAAACCCAGGCCCTTGGCAGTAGAAGTGCCAAGTCCTCTAGGGAATGCTAGGGACCTCTAGGGAATTCCCTTATAGTGTTCATGTGTCTGTTTTGTTTTCAAGAGGGCTTGTCCAAATATCCCAACCCATTATTACAGAGAACATGAAGTCTTACAATTTCTTCTGATAAGGTACTTCTGCTTACTTTAACTTTTGAGAGCTGAATATTTGTCAGTTTTTGGTGTGCAAGTAACCATTTTCTTATTTTCCTGTGCTGTGTGCATAGAACACATAAAATCAAAGAAGAAAGCTATTCTGTGCCAGACACCATATCAGATGCTTTATAATTAATTTTTACCACAACCCCAGGAAATGGTAGAATCTGTGGTGGCTATGGTTTTCCCACTTTATATAAGAGGAAAATGAGGTTAAATAACTACATCAAGATCATAAAACTATCTAGTGGCCAAGCTGTAGCCTCAGGTCAAGATCTGATACCACAGTGTGGACTCTTGAACACTTTTTCTTAGAGGCCCCCATTTATAGCAGTTTAGCAAGCTACTGTAATCAAAGTCATTTGAGAGACGTAATCAGTTAGAACCCAATTTTGACTCCATATGCAAAAACCTAATTTTAACTCAATATGCACAGATGCTCTAATATTTGCGGCATTGCTAGTCAGATCCATGATTCACACCAATCCTTAGCTTGTGTCGATGTATATTCAAGGGGGACTTCCCAGGGGGCCTAGTGGCTAAGATTCCACGCTCCCAGTTTAGGGGGCCTGGACCTGATCCCTGATTAGGGAACTAGATCCCACATGCCACAGCTAAAGATCCTATGTGTCACAGCTAAAGATCCTATGTGTCACAACTAGACCCGGTGCAGCGAAATAAATCAATAAAATATATTAGAAAACATATACATGAGTCTACTTGTCTTACCTAGTATCATCCACATAGGCCCTGGTAATCCTTGGCCAGGGTAATTCAATTTCTTTCATTTTTTCCCTTCACCCCACTCCCTGCCCCAGTTTTTAGTGCAGAAGGAGGGAACAGGCTCATTTACTGAAGTCTGCTGTAGTGTTGCCGCCGTGTGTTAACTAGCCTACTTTGTTTTAATATAAAAAGATACTAAGGCTATGAATTTTCCTGTTTATGGTATTGGCCATTCTCATGGGTTTTTATATGAAATTACACAGTATAGTGGTTAAGGATGTATGCCTTAGAACCAGGCTATGTGCTAAGTTGTTTCAATCGTGTCTGACTTTTTGCAACCCTATGGACTGTAGCCTGCCAGGCTCCTCTGTCCATGGGATTCTCCAGGGAAGAATCTTGGAGTGGGTTGCCTTGTCCTTCTCAGGGGATCTTCCCGACCCAGGGATTGAACCCATGTCTCTTATGTCTTCTGCATTTAGCACCACCTGGGAAGCCCTGGTGAACCAGGAAGACCCAGGCTGCCTTTTAAGCAAGATTTTTGACTTCTGTGTGCCTCTGTTTTCTCACCTGGAAAATGGAGATCAAGGCATCTACCTCTAAGTGTTGTTGTGAGGTTTAGGTGTAAAGTGGTTAGTGTTTGATGTACAAGTTACAGTTAAATACTTTTGCTTAGTATTTTTTTTTCAGTACTTCTGAATAACCTCTAACTTTAGTGGGTTTTTTTGAAGATTTGTTAAAAATTTCAAGTTGTTAGTGTGCGTGCATGTACTGTTTGTGTTTTTTACTTATTTTCAGTTTTATTGCATATTGTAAATCTTAAAAGTATTTCAGTAACCTAATGCCTAGACAAATTTCAACCTAGAGTTGTTTGAGAAATTCTGTTTTTCTAAAGAAAACAAAGTTTTTGTGTTCCTCTAGATGTCTTGCTAGTTTTGTCTCTTAAACCATATCCTGGGAGGATTTGATGAAGAGTAGTTTTTATGGCAATGGCTGAAGGGTCGGGTCGCTGATAAGATTAGGGCTCAGCTAGTCCCTTGATGAGTTTCTCTGGTTTAATCTGGCCTCAGATGATCTTCTCTGGAATGAACAATGCTCACTCCAGTCCTTGGGGGCTTCAGTTCCGTAATGGAGGGAGTCAGCTGTACTCGTTGGCCCTAGATTGGCACCAGCAGAAACGCCTGCTGCTTAATTGTCCTGTCGAGATGCTGGTGTGAGAAGGTGGTGGAAAGTGGTGCTGTTAAGTTTACTCTTGCTTATTTTTAAACCACAATATTCCTTTGGCTTCAAATAATACAACAACTTTCCTCTTCCTCCTGGCAGCCTGAGGAGAAAGCCCCAAGAACCAACCAGAAATACGATTTAACATGAAGAGACATGAAGAGGTAAGAATACTTTCCAGACCTTCTCAGTTGGGGGCAGCTCTTCAGAGGTCATGTTACTAAACCTCACAGAGATAGTGTTATTAAAGCTCATAAGACACGGTGCCTGCTTACTCTCAGGCTTCCATAGAATTTTCCCTCTCCGCACTCTGCCTATGAAAGTTGCTAGGCAGCAAGGAGATAAAAGTGCTAGAGGATGTGACCATTTTCTTGCAACTCTTTGTCTGTTTCTACCCACATAGAGCAAAGCAGCTTTCCTGTGGGGATTTATCTTCAAAAGCAAAGTGTTCTTCTTTGCTGCTCTGCCTACATTGTTAGTAGTGATGGGATGGCCCAGTTTTCTAAGGCTGCAAAATCAGGAGAGCACAACCTCTTCATTTAACTGTCTGTGTGAACCTCCTGCCTTGAATGCCTTCCCCTTTAACTGAAGGACTTCCAAGGTGGCTCAGGGCAGGGTTTGGTGTTACTGCAGTGGAAAGAGTTGATTTGCTACCAGATTTTGTCTTGTGAAGCTCTAAATTTTTATTCTCACTTTTTTTTAAACTTTCTTTTGTATAACTTTTTTTTTGTATCATAATGGTATCCTTGGTACACTGTCAGCTGAATTTTATTTTTTTGAAAGGTCAGTACCATAGTGATGATGGATTCACTTGTACATACTCTTGATCTAGCAACTATAATATATCACAAAAACAGAAATAACTGGCTTAGGGAGAAAAGCTTTGACTCTCCTGTCCTTTATGATAGCAGAACCTTACCTGTTCAAGACAAAATCCAGTGTAATGTCCATTTTATCCTTTGTCTTAATTTCTTGTTACATTCCATGAATTTCAAGGAATTCATCACAAACTGCCTTTACAGCAAGTAGTGAGCATGTTTTATTCTTGGTTTTGTATATTTCTCTGGAGAAACAAAGAACATGGCTGAATACCTTTTATTAAGTACTCACTTAATAGCAGTTGTGAAACTCTGTAGTCCAGACTGAGACATGAACTCATCATCTAGATTACACACCTAGTCTCAGGACTTAATGAAGCTCAGGTTCTTAATGTCTTATTGCAGAAAGAATTCAATGGGAGACAATGATAGGATTTATTTAGAAAGAAACACACTCCATAGACAGAGTGTGGGCTGTCTCAGAAAGCAAGAGAGGCCCCAGGGTAGGGCTTGTCAGTTTTTAAATGTTGTTGTTTGGTGCTGAGGCATGTCTGACTCTTTTATGACCCCATGGACTGTAGCCCACCAGACTCCTCTGTCCATGGAATTCTCCAGGCAAGAATACTGGAGTAGGGTTGCCATTTCCTTCTCCAGTGGATTTTCCCAACCCAAGGATTGAACTCATGCATCCTGCATTGGCAGGTGGGTTCTTCACCACTGAGCCACCAGGGAAGCCCCTGTCAGTTTTTATAGGGATGGGGAATTTTATAGGATACTGGGTTGGGAGGATTATTCCAACTATTTTGGCTAAGGGGAGGCGATTTACAGGAATTGGGCCACGGCCCACTTTTTTACCTTTATGGTCAACTTTGGAACTGTCATGGTGCCTGTGGGTGTATCATTTAGCTTGCTGAAGTGTTACAATAACTGTATACTGAGGCTCAAGGTCTAGTGGAAGTTGACTCATTCATCTTGGAGCTATTTGACTCTAGTCAGTTTTTTGCCATGTGCTGTAGCTATAGGCATGGATTTAGACAAGGCAAAGAAACCAGAGATCAAATTGCCAACATCTGTTGGATCATTGAAAAAGCAAGAGAATACCAGAAAAACGTCTACTTCTGCTTTATTGATTATGTCAAAGCCTTTGACTGTGTAGATCACAATAAACTGTGGGAAATTCTTCAAGAGATCTGAATACCAACCACCTCACCTGCCTCCTGAAAAATCTGTATGCAGGTCAAGAAGCAACAGTTAGAACTGGACATGGAACAGCAGGTTGGTTCCAAATACGGAAAGGCGTATATATTGTCACCCTGCTTATTTAACTTATATGCAGAGTACATCATGAGAAATGCTGGACTGGATGAAGCCCAAGCTGGAATCAAAATTGCCAGGAGAAATATTAATAACCTCAGATATGCAGATGACACCACCCTTATGGCAGAAAGTGAGGAAGAACTAAAAAGCCTCTTGATGAAAGTGAAAGAAGAGAGTGAAAAAGCTGGCTTAAAGCTCAACATTCAGAAAATGAAGATCATGGCTTCTGGTCCCATCACTTCATGGCAAATAGATGGAGAAACAATGGAAACAGTGACAGACCTTATTTTTGGAGGCTCCAAAATCACTGCAGGTGGTGACCGCAGCCATGAAATTAAAAGACACTTACTCCTTGGAAGAAATGCTATGACCAACCTAGATAGTATATTTAAAATGCAGAGACGTTACTTTGCCAACAAAGGTCTGTCTAGTCAAGGTTATGGTTTCTCCAGTAGTCATGTATGGATGTGAGAGTTGGACTATAAAGAAAGCTGAGCACGGAAGAATTGATGCTTTTGAAATGTGGTGTTGGAGAAGACTCTTGAGAGTCCCTTGGACTGCAAAGAGATCCAACCAGTCCATCCTAAAGGAAATCAGTCCTGCGTGTTCATTGGAAGGACTGACGCTGAAGCTGAAACTCCAATACTTTGGCCACCTGATGCGAAGAGCTGACTCACTTGAAAAGACCTTGATGTTGGGAAAGATTGAGGGCAGGAAGAGAAGGGGACGACAGAGGATGAGACAGTTGGATGGCATCACTGACGCAATGGACGTGAATTTGAGTAAGCTCTGGGTGTTGGTAATGGACAAGGAAGCTTGGCGTGCTGCAGTCCACGGGATTGCAAAGAGTTGGACACAACTGACTAACTGAACTGAACAGATATCTATGCCAGGCTTCCCTGGTGTCTCAGCCATAAAGAATTTGCCTACAATGCAGGAGCTGTAGGACAAGGGTTTGATCCTTGGGTTGGGAAGATCTCCTGGAGGAGGGCATGACAACCCATTCCAGTATTCTTGCATGGAGAATCCCATGCACAGAGGAATCTGACAAGCTACAGTCCATGGGGTCACAAAGAGTTAGACTCAACTGAATCAGCTTAGCATGCACACACATGGCTATGCCATTCTTTTAAATGTTGTGCCCTGCTGCCTTTCCTCCTGTTTCAGTTGCATAAATGAGTGCTTACAATTCTGATTCTGGTCCCAATTCTGATCACTGTTATCAAACAAAGTTTGTATTCCTGACAAACAGTGAGGCAAAGTAAACCAATACATTGGAGTTTGGAGCAAAGAAAGGTTTATTGCAGTGCCAATAAAGAGGAATGCTCAAAAACCTCAAACTCCCCAATGGTTTTCGGAGAAATGTTTTATAGGAAAAATTTGGGGTGAGGACTGCAGGTTGTGTGGCTTTCTTCTGATTGGTCGGTTGGTTGTCGTTGAGCCCAAGGAAGTTGCCATCCACCACCTTGGTGAGGGCCTTAGTTCTTCAGAAAAATTCAAAGATATTGTTATGTATATTCCTTGAAGAGAAACCAATATTGTTATGTATATTCCAGGAGGAGAAGGGGGTGACAGAGGTTGAGATGGTTGGATGGCATCACTGTCTCAATGGACATGAATCTGAGTAAACTCCGAGAGTTGGTGATGGACAGGGAGGCCTGACGTGCTGCAGTCCATGGGGTCACAAAGAGCTGGACATGACTGAGTGAATGAACTGAACTGACTGAGGAGAAACCGGGATCCTGCCCCAGGGCGCATTATGGTTTCTCAACTGCTCCTCTCTTGTCTCTGCATCCCTTCCCTTCCCTTATTAGCAACTTTTTGAACCTGGCCTTTGGAACTCAAGAAAGGTCAGGGAGGCTGGATGAAGCCTATTTCCTATAAACAAGAAACAGGTGACACAGAAAGGTTTGGGATCCAGGATCCCTAGAGAGTCCTGCTTGGCTTCATCATCATCGATGATTCTGTGACATCAGTTATGACACCAGTTTCCCAATGTGTGTGAATTCTTTAAACCTATCACCAAGCAATTCTCTGATACTACTGGATGTGTTACAACTTAATTCTGACCCTCTACTTGAGGGTAGTGTCAAATTCCACAGGTCAAGGGCTCAGTCTTATGTGACTCTCTCCCCTCATCGCCCAAGTCAGTCACCAATCATTAATCTGGGTCTTTGTTTGGGCTTCTGACCCACCAGCTATAGGTGGGAAGTTGCAACAACAGTCTCCTTGGATTTGATTAATAGGCTTGAATAGTTGATGGAAGAGAAACAGTTTACTTACTGGATTACTGGTTTATTATAAACAGATATAACTCAGAAAGAGTCAGATGAAAGAGATGCGTAGGATGAGGTGAGAAGAAAGGGGCGCTGAGTTTCCCAGCCCTCCATATGTGCACCCACCCCAGAGGCTCTTTGAACCCCCTTTGGGTTTTTATGGAGCCCTCATTGCTTAGGCACCATTGAGTAAATCGCTGGCTATTGATGACTGAACTCAGCCTCTAACCCCTCTCCTCCCAGGAATTTAGAGACAGGGGAAAATAGGACTGAACGTTCAACCCTCTAATCACGTGGTTGGTTCTCCTGGGCACCAGCCCTCATCCTTAGGTGCTTTCTGAGAGTCACCTACCTCCCTGTCATAACAACAGCAGCCTTTATTGCTCTCCTCACTGGAAATTCCAACTGTTTTAGGAGCTCTGTGCCAGGAACAGGAGGAAAACAAAATAGAAATTTCCTGTTATAAATCATAGTATCCCAGTGATGAAACTGAAGTGTTGTGACTGTTTAGCAATGTGCTGTCACCGTCAGAACTACTGGACCAGCCACTGGAAAAAATAGCATATTTCCATTAACTTCCCTCTTACGGCCTGTGTGTGTGTGTGCGCGCATCACACAGCAATTTTCTTTTGTTTTAAAATATGATTTGGAGTACCTTTCCCTGGTATCTGAGGGCTGGGAGTATATGCTGCCAACATTCCTCTCTGCAACTTTCCCTTTTCCATTTCCACGACCTACTCTCTTTTGATGGATTATTTTTGTTTCTGAACCAGACTTGGCTCTGCTCTAGCACACGGTAAAGCCAACCCACGACACTGAATTGCAGTGAGGAAAGCACATTTACTGTAGGGCGCCACACAAGTAGTCTGGGATAGCCAGTGTTCAAAAACCCCGAACTCCCCAGTGGGTTTCAGAAAAGCTTTTTGAAGGCTAGGTGAGGAAGGAGGATCAGAGGGTGTGTGATCAGCTCACGCATATTTCTCTGATTGGTTGATGGTGAGGTAACAGCAGAGTCACAGGGGTTGACATCAATCCTTAGACTCTAGAAGGTCTGGGGGCTATAGTGCTCATGGGCATCAAATAGTCTTCCTTTTGGGGAAGTTTCATCACCTGCAAAGCAACTCTAGAAATGTGCATCAAATATTGTTATTCAGATGCTCCAGGTGCTAAAGCAGAGGATATGGGAGAGGATGTCTGTCCTGGGAAGACCTCATAAGGTCCCGCTTAGTTACAAGTCCCCGTTTTCTTTGATACTTCTCAATCTTAAGAGCTGTTAGACAAGAAGGGGAATAACGTTTTGAGGGATAACATTTTGGATAGAAACTTTAATTATAAACTCGGCTGCTGCTGCTAAGTCGCTTCAGTCGTGTCTGACTCTGTACGACCCCATAGGTGGCAGCCCACCACCCTCCCCATCCCTGGGATTCTCCAGGCAAGAATACTGGAGTGGGTTGCCATTTCCTTCTCCAATGCATGCAAGTGAAAAGTCCAAGTGAAGTCGCTCAGTCATGCCCGACTCTTAGAGACCCCATGGACTGCAGCCTACCAGGCTCCTCCGTCCACAGGATTTTCCAGGCAAGAGGACTGGAGTGGGGTAGAGGAACTCAATTGGGGGACCTGGTTTCATCTTCATGTTAGGTTATAAATATCTGACCACAGTGTATAATCTAACAGGTCCAGTGGTTACTCTGTTGCCAAGACCATCTGTCTCAGTTTTTATTTCTAGTTTAACTCTGTCAAAGGTCTTGGGTGCCAGCGTGCTATCGCCCCCAGTAATAACAGATGATTGTAAAATCACATTTATAGATTTCACTTTCACTTACAGTCACTCCTCTCACATGTAGAATGAAAGAGTTTCCTGTCTTGAAGTAATGACTTGGGACTCTTGCCACATCCTTAGTGGTTAATCATTCAACCAGAGGTTTTTGAGCATGACCAATATACACTGTACCGCCTAGACACTGTTGAATACACAGAAGTAGGTTCCCTGGAGGGCTGTCTAATCTAGTTGACTAGTCAGCATATTCCCATGTGAAACAGTGAATGAGATGGCGGCATATACTCAACATTATCAGCTACTCTGAAGAAACTCTTCGTCAGTACAGTCTGTGATATCAGTCTTCATGAAGAACAAACAGATGGGTGAGGAGAGTGTCTCCTCAGTGCTGCTCAAGCACTGGGTGGCTCGGGTATGATTTCAGCTGGAAATCAAAGAGCACTCAGCCACGTCAAGAGTTCTGAAACCTCGGGAACAGCAGTCAGCACTCAGGGAGCCTCAGGTCAATGGTGTTGAGGCATGAGACTCCTGTGGTGTTTAGCAAGCCAACATCCAGCCTGAAGCAGAGGATGGGAGCACCCAAGAGGTTCCTTTGGATGGTGTAGGAATGAATGCGGGAGATGAGATTTACACCAGCAGATGACAGTAATAATCCAAGAAACTTGGGGTATTAATGTGGCTTCAGTGTTAACTGAGTCCACAGGATGATTGGAGCCTGAGAACTTTCAAGGTGAAATCTCATCTCTATTCCTTCCTTTTCATTCATGTTGACACCATAAAAATGTAGGTGTTCACCATCTCATATCTAACTCTTTATCTCTGTAATGGGCTCTCCACAGGTCTTCTTTTTCTCATCTTGGTCGGCCCCAATCCATTGTGATCCATTGCCAAATTGATCTAAAATTCTTTGTCATATTATGAGAAACTATTGAATATAAGGAGAGGCCACATGCACTGGAGCTTCAGGACAGAAGTGTGGAGGGTGATGCAGGTGGATGGGGGTGGAGGGGGCATGCTATCTCCCCCACCCTCTTCTCCAGTCATTTCCTCAGCATCACCTCACAGATATATACAAGAGAATGTGACTTTGATGACAGTCTTGGCATGTTAGTTGAATTCAATCTCATCTTTGGCTTCTTTTGTTCTTAAGCTCATTAAAAGTATGCAATAGCACTGGGAGAAACTATGAGCTAATGCTGTTAAACAACTAACTTCTTAGGTAAAACCTTGGGAAAAATTGGTAGCAAAAATTCCCGCTGTCTATAGATGCTCAAATTTGAGTCATATCAGTGTCATGGATATCTTAGGTTGGCTATCCTAGAAGCAGATCCTGAGGTAAGAATTCAGGTGCATGCCTCTTATTTAAGGAGTGATTTTTTGGGGGAGAAAATCTGTAGAAGAGCAGGGAAGTATGGGATAGATGCAAAGTAAGACATGTAGTTTCTGCTGAAGAGTAGCCCACCCTGGGATGTTAAGAGGGATGGCCTAGAGAATAAATCATGCTGTGTTTTGTATCCTGTACCCTCTTATTCTTTGGCAATGTTGATGGGTATGAAGGTGGGGTTTGTAGCCTTCTGGGTAAGATAGAGTCCCTTGGCTGAGGGCAAGTTTTCATAGCAGGATGCCTGTGAGCTTTCATTAGCCAACACTCATAGCAGCTGGGAGAATATGTGTTGTGTTGGCCACAAAGTTCTTTTGGGTTTTCCTGTAAAATGTTATTACAATCTGGGGTGGGGGGAAGATTTGAGTGGGACACCAACAGCATCAACTACAATCTACCCTATTCAGATTCTTTACTTTTCACACTAAGCTCATTTAACTGAAGCACAGATTTCCCTGAATTCTGCTTGATCACAGAAAACATACAAGAGGTGAGTTAGCAGGAAGCTGGTCCTGAAGACACAACTAATATTCATCTCCAACTTTTCCCATTCAGCCTAGAATCTTCTTGCCCTCAACTATCATTTCTGCTTGACTGAGTGGGGACAAGTGGGGACGTTATTTGATGAGATGACCCAAACTCTCATCCCTGAGGGATCTGAGTCCAAAAATCAAGCTCATGTTTTCCTTCTCTTTTGTTTGTCCGCTCATTCACAGGAAATGCCCCCATAAGGTCACAAGTGCGAACCAAGGGAAGGGCATCAGTGCAATAAGGATGGGTGTGCTGGGAACCTGGGCTACCTATTCTTGCAGCTTATCAGTGACCTCTGCACCTGCTTGAGCCTGATCCCAGATGTGCTGCTTTATTCATATGGTGGATTGCTGATGAGCTTGTGTGGATCACATTTATGAGGGCATTTATGGTGTATGGTCACTTGCTACCCCAAGATAAGATGCTCCATGTCCAGCATGCCAGGAGTTCTTTCTCGAAGGATGTGTAAACTCTCGTATGCCCTACACATACAGAACCCTAATGGGCTGTGCTGTGATTCTCAGAGCTTGCCTGGAATTCCACAAGACACCTTTTCCTACCTCTAGGACTTCTGAATCTAGCTTTATGGTGTGGTCCAAATCTCAGGTGACTTACGGTTTACATCTGCTACTGATCCCTTCCTTACTCTAGGCACAATGCAGAAATGAAAGCCTTCAAAATCATTTGACAAAGCAGTCAGCAGTATTCCCAAGTATGAACAGTGCTCCCTACAAAGTTCAAAGAGGCCCATCACACATCGTGTTTCTCCCTTTCAGTAGTAGGGAGTACAAGTTGCCCTTACTTTGGAGGTAATATCCTGGAAGGCACCAGAGGATTGGACCCAAAACTGCCAGGAGGACTCTGGATCTTTGCAGGATTTATTTCCCACTCTGTGGAACCTACATATCTTACAAAGACATCACAAATACCTGATAACCCAGTATCATCAGTACAGTAGGTCAAAGTGGTAGTCTGAAGAATGTCTGGATGTTGTTGGTTGCTTTGGGGACTGTGATGTGACAGAGAAGCAGTAATCTGGGACACAGTCATGAATGTACATTGTTGTCCATCACGGGGCAGTGCAACTTGTTTCTGATCTTCCCTCTTGATGGGCGTGGGAGAGAATGCCTTAGCCACATCAAGAGCTGCAGACCACATTGTATTGTAGAGCCTGTATTTAACTTCCTCTGGTAAAGATAACCACATGTGGCACCATAAGTACAATAGGTTTCTACTTGATTAAGTTTTTGCTAGTTCATTGCTGTCCACTGTGATTCATCAGGTTTTTGTAAGGGGCCATCAAGGAAA
The DNA here is from genome assembly GCA_917880005.1 of Nanger dama. Classification (NCBI taxonomy): domain Eukaryota; kingdom Metazoa; phylum Chordata; class Mammalia; order Artiodactyla; family Bovidae; genus Nanger; species Nanger dama. Next base: position 13,188,205 of record CAKJTW010000038.1, read on the forward strand.
GTTAAACGAGAACGCAAATGGGGAGACAGACCATCACTACTGCATTATTTAAGTCCAAGAGTAACCCCCAATTTCTGTCATTCCCTTGGGAAGCAATGTTGGTTTTTATTATCTAAAGTTAGGGGTAGTTTCATGGACTCTCATTTGACCTTTCCTACTACAATCTTTTTACGCTGCTGTTTTAAGGAACCAATGTCTGATATGAGAGTTTGAGAAATAATTATGTCCATTCCATTTATACATTCAAGAACTGGAGAAATGACCACTAACCAGCTCCTTGGACCCATTAGAGCCACAAAGAGATGAGTAGGATTGTTTCAGAAATCCACTTTTACCTGGACCCAAATCCCTCTCTTCTTAACAGGAGCTCAGAGTGTTGCTTTGGTTTTCTGGTTAGCAGTGGACCTTGGACCCTCTGCATAGCTGCCTCTGTGTCCTCTATTTCCTCCCAATATACCGTTATTTGAGTAAATGATCATAAGCAGGGAGGACTCTGGGAATCACTGCTATATGTACCTGTGATATTGAAGTGTCCTTTTCTCTATATATAGTTAAAGCGTCTGTCTGCAATGCAGGAGACCTGGGTTTGATCCCTGGGTTGGGAAGATCCCCTTGAGAAGTAAATGGCAACCCACTCCAGTATTCTTGCCTGGAGAATCCCATGGATGGAGGAGCCTGGTGGGCTACAGTCCAAGGGGTCACAAAGAGTCGGACATGGCTGAGCGACTTCACTTTCAGTCCCTTTTATTTAGTGTTGTAATCCCTTATTATCATTATTTTCATGCTGAAATTGTCCTCAATTTGTCTGTCTCTTCTCTTTCAATCATTGGATTCTGGATTGAGGAACTGACTTGAGTTTGGAAACTGGGCAAACGATCGTGACCTTCTAGGGACAGCTGATCTCAACCTTCTACTCGCATGTTCTTGGTATTGTTGAATATTATTTGGCAATAATCCTTTTGCTATACATCTTGCTTCTGTGGGCACTGTATCCTATAGAGCCCTGAGGGTCAGTCACCACTGTATACCATTCTGACTTTGTTGCCCATGAGGATAACCATGACCACCTAGTTTCTGGCAGTTAAGTAGTGCTACCAGGCCTCTGCTCTTTGGGAGTTCTATGATCCCCATAGCCAGTAAGGAGCCCAGTATTGACATAGCAGCCTCTACCTATAGAGGACAGTTTATGGAGGACAGCAATTATGAAGTTTCTTAATGATGCCAGTGACGTTCTCTCCTTAGCACACTTCATATTGTTGTGATAACCAGCATGACCTCTGGGCTCTCCCAAGAAATATAGCTGTGTGTTTTCTAGAATATGGATCATAAGAAATCCATTCCAGCGTGTGCATTCCTCTGAGTCTTTTAATCCTCTCTTCACACACTGCCACAGTAGTTCTTGTATCTCTTCTTCATTTAAGCGGCCCAGGCTTCTAAGAACTGCCCAACAGGAAACTAGGGAAGGCCCCAGGCCTTATCAGAATGTTAAGTCTTGTGTCATGGGCAAGTCCCCCAAACTGATGAAGTCCCTTATCTAGCTTTATTTTCTCTTCCTTTTTTTTCAGTATCTTCAAGATCTATGTCCAGGCAAATTATACCCCTTCCAGTTGGTGTGGCTTTGTTAGCTTCTGAAGCTCCTTCAGTATATAATCCTCTTCCTTTCTTAGCAGGCCTGGACTTCTCCAGTTGGGTCATGCTCTCATTTCACCCTAGTTCTGGGTCCAAGATGGAACGTGGGGGCAGATCCTGAGGAGGGCAAGCATTGTCCTATAAGGTTTTTGCTTCCTCTGAAGATTCTGCATTGTCTTCAAACAAAGGGTAATTGTTATTCTCTAATAGAAGAAATGAGCTACTTTCATGGGCCAAAGGATTCTGTGAAAATTGGGAGTTCAAGGTAGTCAAGCCTGTCTACCCAGATAACCCTATTCCAAGTCTATGCCTTCCCTATCGGGGCTCTGACTTGGGTACAGAAGACATGTAAGGACTGATAATTCATCTTGTTGGAATTTTGATAGTCTTATAATTAATTCCTCATGTTGGGGGTAAGGAGATGCTGAAAAATGTAAGGGTGATAGAAGTTGGTCAGTTATCACAAAGGGCTAATTTCAGTGGCTTAATGATTAGTTTTCTGCAGTACACGGCTCTGAGATACCAGGATCCAGGAGCCCCAGATGAGATATTGGCTGACAGACCCAGGATTGGCAAGCTCCTCAGATTGGAATCTGGCTCCACTCTCCCACCTCCACTTTCTAATGTTACTCCACAGGTCCGCATTCTTCCAGTAAGGCTGAAGTCCTTAGGGTCTGGCCACAAGGTGTGCTCATTGCCAAGCCATTCCTTCTTTCATGCTCTTTCTCTCCAGAGTTGCTTGCTTGCTTGCTTTCTTCTTCCTTTTTCTCCACTGCCAGCACTCTAAAAATTCAAATTCTTGTTTACAGCTGAAAAAAATGGAACTCTCTCCTTTTTACAGGCACCATTCCAAGCTGGACTACATCTTTCCCACTGAATGAAGAGCTCTGTGGGCAAGCATTTGACTTATAACATGATTGGACAGAACTGTCTTCCTTTCTCCTAGCTAGATACTAGCTTGCTCAGTTTCTCTTTAAAGTTTTTTTTTTTTTTAATAGAACTATATTTAATCCATTCTATGAATACAGTTTTAGTCAGATAGTCTCTAAAATTACATTTGTACTTACAAAAGGTAGTTATTTTTTTACTTTAAAGCTATTTCTTTGCGTGTTTACTCCCAACATTTCTACATGGCATATTTATACTGCTATTTCCTATCTGATTTAAGTTTGGAATATTTTTGGTTTCACACTTTAAAAAGATTTTATATCATGTCCCCACTTTCCTGGTTGTAGCCATTATACCCCATACTTACCCTTAAACATCCTCTCAAGAAATTTATATCGTGCCTTTTGTTTAGCCCAAGGATCAATTATTATTAAGCCTATGGAAATGTTAATCAAGCCAAGCCATGCTGTACTCTCTGATTGCATTTTCATGCTTGTATAAGTTTGTTTTCCCTTGAGTGAATAATTATTTTAATTTTCTATGAGTCTCTAAAGAATCTCTTCTCAGTGTATCTGAAGATATTTAAATAATCACTTTTTCCCTTGGAGACAGACCTCCTGAAAGTCATTGTCCTTGGGCTCCCATCTGGACAGGCCAGCAGCACAGTGGTCGTCCTTGGATGGGTAAATCTCCTTTCACCACTAATCTGGCCATTCCCAGCACTTATCCCCTGAGCTGCGTTCCTTGATTCCTGGGTTACATCTTCCTCTTTTGGTTTGTTCCCTTGTTTTGCTGGAGCACAGACTCTAGTAGCTTCATGAGGAAAATTACAAGGGAGGTCAACTTTCTGAGACCTCACTTATCCGAAGAAACTTTCATTCTGCCCTCAGACTTGAACATTGGTCTGGGTATAGAAGTCTAAGCTGGAGCTTCCTGTCCAACATTTTTCTAAGTTTTTACATTGTGTCTTTTCTCGTTCATTCTGTTGCAACTTGATGTGTGCTTACAGTCTGGAAACTCCTTTATTTATTGAACATTTTCTTATTCCTTTTATCACTTCCTCCCTCCTTTCTCTAACTCCTTTTATTTTGATGATTAGCTTCTGATACCCACTTTAGTTTTATTTTTCTTATCGTCTCATTTAATATTGTTCTGTTTTCTGGGACATTATTTCTACTTAGTCTTCCAAACTTTGAATTTATAAAATTTCTCTTGTCACTTAATTTCCCTTCTTTTTCTCTGAATTTTTATAGCATCTTCTTCATAGCATAATGAATGTGAACTATTTTCTAAGTTATCTGTGTTAAGACATGAACTGTACTATTCTGGTCATTTTTCCCCTAACTCCATGTACTGTTTCTTATTCTTCAGAATCTCTTGGCCTGATTCCTGATCTTTCTTTCACTTTAGAAGCCGCCCTGAAATATCTGGTGATTCTTGGGCTATTCCTTCCTAAGTAAGAGTAGAGTCTATTCGGTCTGACCAGAGGCCTATTTGTAGGCTGTGCTCTTTGACTATGAGTATCCTTAGATCTCTCATATTGAATGGTCATTTCCCCCATTAATCTCTTGCCTTCACAATATATACTTCCCTGGTAGTCTAGTAGCTAAGACTCTGTGCTCCTAATGCAGGGAGCCTGGGTTCAATCCATGGTCAAGGGACTAATTCCCACATACTGCAACTAAGAGTTCACATGCCACAACCTAAGAAAAATGATATACTGACTTTTCCTAGACATTCCAGCATCTATTCATCTCTCCATTTTCTAAGCTCTCAGGGCACTTACAGTCTGTACTCATTAATTTTGCATTTATTCATATACTCTTAGAATTTTCTAACAGTGTTATGCATGGAGGCCTTGGATCTCCTAACTGAAGTGTAGATCTCTTGTATAACAAAATATTAAGTTGAATGATTTTTAGATTTTTCAGAAAGCAAGTCTTTTTGACTCTTACAGGTAACCACATTAAAAAAAAATTGAGATTAGGATTTGACAATCTTTATAAGCCAATGTAGCTGTTCATACAGACTATAGACTGAGCTCATGGCTGCCTCATTCAGTAGTCATGAAAACTATAAATCAAATGCTTTATACTTAGACTCATATTCTCAATATATTTATTTTTTATTAATTTGTTTTTGGTTGCACTGGATCTTTTGTTGCATTTGGGCTTTTCTCTAGTTGTGGCAAGCAGGGGCTACTCCTCGTTGTGGCGCATGGGCTTCTCATTGTGGTGGCTTCTCTGGTTGCCGAGCACAGGCTCTAGGCTCATGGGCTCCAGTAGATGGGGCTTGCGGGCTTCAACAGTTGTGGCTTAAGGACTTTAGAACACAGACTCATGGCACATGAGCTTAGTTGTTCTGAACCCATGTCCCCCACATTGGCAGGATTCTTATCCATTGTACCACTTCTGTTCCATTTATGAGGAAGTCCTCATATTCTCAATATTAACAGACAAAAATATGTAAAGCAGATTATCAGCTTCATTTTATAACAAAATCCAGATTTTCATATACATCCTTGTTGATCTATTAATAAATGCTTAACAGAATGTATACCATGTTCTGCCAGTGCTGGTGGTAGGTACACAGAGGAATCTTTGAGGGTAGGAAGCATGTCTTTACCTAATTGTGGGATTGCATCAGATTTCTACTGCAGCACAACAAATCATCCCAAACCTAGTGGCTTTAAACATTTAAACAAAAACATTAAGAAGCGTCATAAATGTTTAAACATTTACACTACAACATTTGTGATTTTCCACAATTCTGAGCAGGTCTGTTTGTTAGCTCCTACCTTGGCTCACTCATACAGTTGCAGCAGTTGGCTGGGGGTAGGTGCTAGGGGCATTTAAGACAATCTAGGCCTTTCTCTCAAAAATCCAGGCTTCTTCACAGCATGGCAGCCTTGGGGTTGCAAGAGCAAGATGCAGTGTATAAGCACCTATCTAGCCCCTGCTTGCATCATCACATTTGCTAATTTTTCTGTCTCTGTAAATCTTCTGGCTTACATATGTAATGTAAGGGTGCAGCTGTCCCAGGGAAATGTATTTTTAGTATGATGGAGATGAAGGGATATATAGCCTTCAAGTACCAACCTACTGACAAGAGTTGGACTCATTGCAAAAAGACGAGACGTGGCTGCAGAATTGTAAATGGGCTATCAGTCACCAGGGCAGTGATCTGCACCCCAGGCTGTAATCCAACCTGGGGCATCTGATGATTTGGTCATTGACATACATTCTCTGGCCCCCACATTATATCACTACTTTCATCAGCTTGCAGCAACATTCTCTTGAGCCTCACCATCTGCAGGCCTCTGGCATAGGTAGCTGCCTTAGGAGAGGGATTGTACAGGATAATTTGGACAAGGGCCCTTTAAAGCACCAGATCCAGGGCCGGAGTCTCTGATCTAAAGGGTATGTTTTGGTTCTAGGATCTAGTTCCTCAGAACTAGAAAAAATTTTAAACTTTGTATGGAAGCATAAAATACTCTGAATAGCCAATCTCAGTAATCTTGAAAATGAAAAACAGAGTGGAAGGTATCATGTTTCCTGACTTCAGACTATGGTCCAAAGCTGTTGTAATCAAAATAATAAAAAACTGGCATAAAAAACAGACACATAGATCAATGGACCGGAATACAGAGCCCAGAAATAAACCCATGAACTTATGGTCAATTAATACATGGCAAGGGAGGCAAGAATATGTAACACAAATGCAGAAAAGACAGTCTTTTCAAAAACTGGTGCTGGGAAAACTGGAAAAGAATGAAATTAAAACATTTTCTAATACTATATACAACAGTATTCTCAAAATGGATTAAAGACTTAAATGTAGGACTGAAAACCATTAAATTCCTAGAAGTAAATATAGGCAGAACACTTTGACAAAAAGAATTTATTTTTGAAACTGTCTCCTAAGGTGAAGGAAACAAAAGAAAATAAACAGTTCAGTTCAGTTGCTCAGTCATGTCCAACTCTTTGCGACCCCATGAACTGCAGCATGCCAGGCCTCCCTGTCCATCATCAACTCCCGGAGTTCACCCAGACTCATGTCCATTGAGTCAGTGATGCCATCCAACCATCTCATCCTCTGTCGTCCCCTTCTCCTCCCACCTTCAATCTTTCCCAGCATCAGAGTTTTTCAAATGAGTCAGCTCTTCACATCAGATGGCCAAAGTATTGGAGTTTCAACATCAGTCTTTCCAATGAACACCCGGGACTTTAGGATGGACTGGTTGGATCTCCTTGCAGTCCAAGGGACTCTCAAATAAACAAATGAGACCTAATTCAACTTAAAAGCTTTTGTACAGCAAAGGAAACCATTGACAAACAAAAAGACAACCTACTGAATGGTAGAAAATATTTGCAAATGATATGACAAGTGGTTAACATCCAACATACATAAACAGCTCAAACAACTCAACATGAAAAAAAACCAATTAGAAAATGGGCAGAAGACTGGAATAGACAGTTTTCCCAAAGAAGAAATACAGATGGCCAGCAGGCACATGAAAAAATGCCCAACAGTGTTAGTTATCAGATAAATGCAACTCTAAATAACAAGAATTACCTGTGTCACCTGATGTCCATATGGCTTGTGGCTACCATATTAGACAGCACAGTTTCCGATTTTTAAACTCTACCCATTTTAGGGTTCAGAGTTAGCTACTGCACATATATTGGATACTATTACCTTCACTAATGAAAACTCAATTAGGACAGCCATTATGTTAGCAAAATGTCTAATATTGATGATAAAGGGATAAGTGAGAAACTTGTAGTAGTTACTTCTGGAATAGAGACTTAAATTTTTTAAATTGAAGTACAGTGATTTGTAGAGCTATTTCAAATCCTGAAAGATGATGCTGTGAAAGTGCTGCACTCAATATGAGAGCAAATTTGGAAAACTTAGCAGTGGCCACAGGACTGGAAAAGGTCCGTTTTCATTCCAATCCCAAAGAAAGCTCAAAGTACCGCACGTTGCACTCACCTCAAACGCTAGTAAAGAAATGCTCAGAATTCTCCAAGTCAGGCTTTAGCAATATGTGAACCGTGAACTTCCTGATGTTCAAGCTGGTTTTAGAAAAGGCAGAGGAAGCAGAGATCAAATTGCCTACATCTGCTGGATCATGGAAAAAGCAAGAGTTCCAGAAAAACATCTATTTCTGTTTTATCGACTATGCCAAAGCCTTTGACTGTGTGGATCACAATAAACTGGGAAATTCTGAAAGAGATGGGAATACCAGACCACCTAACCTGCCTCTTAAGAAATCTGTATGCAGGCCAGGAAGCAACAGTTAGAACTAGACATGGAACACCAGACCGGTTCCAAATAGGAAAAGGAGTCCGTTAAGGCTGTATATTGTCACCCTGCTTATTTAACTTATATGCAGAGTACATCATGAGAAACACTGGAATGGAAGAAACACAAGCTGGAACCAAGATTGCCAGGAGAAATATCAATAACCTCAGATATGCAGATGACACCACCCTTATGGCAGAAAGTGAAGAGGAACTAAAAAGCCTCTTGATGAAAGTAAAAGAGGAGAATGAAAAGATGGCTTAAAACTCAACATTCAGAAAATGAAGATCATGGCATCTGGTCCCATCACTACATGGGAAATAGATGGGGAAACAGTGGAAACAGTGTCAGACTTTATTTTGGGGGCTCCAAAATCACTGCAAGATGGTGACTGCAGCCATGAAATTAAAAGATGCTTACTCCTTGGAAGAAAAGTTATGACCAACCTAGATAGTATATTCAAAAGCAGAGACATTACTTTGCTGACTAAGGTCCGTCTAGTCAAGGCTATGGTTTTTCCTGTGGTCATGTATGGATGTGAGAGTTGGACTGTGAAGAAAGCTGAGTGCCGAAGAACTGATGCTTTTGAACTGTGGTGTTGGAGAAGACTCTTGAGAGTCCCTTGGACTGCAAGGAGGTCCAACCAGTTCATTCTGAAGATCAGCCATGGGATTTCTTTGGAAGGAATGATGCTGAAGCTGAAACTCCAGTACTTTGGCCACCTCATGCGAAGAGTTGACTCACTGTAAAAGACTCTGATGCTGAGAGGGACTGGGGGCAGGAGGAGAAGGGGATGACCGAGGATGAGATGGCTGGATGGCATCACTGACTTGATGGACGTGAGTCTGAGTGAACTCTGGGAGTTGGTGATGGACAGGGAGGCTTGACATGCTGCGATTTATGGGGTCGCAAAGAGTTGGACACTACTGAGCAACTGAACTGAACAGTGATTTATAATATTGTGCTAATTTTTGCTGTACAGCAGAATGACTCAGTTATACACATATATACATTCTTTGAAAATATATATATCCTTTTCCATTATCCTTTATCCCAGGAAACTGGGTATAGTTCTTTGTGCTATGCAGCAGGACCTTGTTGTTTATGCATTCTAAATGTAATAGTCTGCATCTACCAACCCCAAACTCCCAGTTCCCCTCTCTCTCCCCCTACCCACCTTTGGCAACACAAATCTGTTTTCTGTGTCTGTGTGTCTGTTTCTCTTTCATAGATAGCTTCATTTGTGTCATATGTTAGATTTCACATATAAGTGATATCATATGGTATTTGTCTTTCTGACTTATGTCAGTTAATACGATCATCTCTACTCGTATCCATGTTGCTGCATATGACATTATTTCATTCTTTTTTTTGGCTGAGTACTTTTGCCCATTCATTTGTTGGTGGGCATTTAGGTTGGTTCCATGTCTTGGCTATTATAAATAGCGCTTTTGTGAATATAGGGGTACATGTATCTTTTGAATTCTAATTTTGCCTGGGAGTGTGCCCAGGAGTGGGACTGCTGGATTCTATGGTAATTCTGTTTTTCATTTTCTGAGGACACTTCATACTGTTTTCTGGTAGTGGCGGTACCAGTTTACATTGCCACCAACAGTGTAGGAGAGTTCCCTTTGCTCCATACCCTCTCCAGCATTTGTTATTTGCAGACATTTTAATAATGGCCATTCTGACTGGTATGAGGTGGAACCTACTTGTAGTTTTGATTTGCATTTCTCTAACAATTAGTGATGTTGAGCATGCTTTCCTGTGCCCACTGGCCACTGGTCTGTCTTCTTTGAAGAAATGTCGATTAAGTTCTTCTGCCTGTTTTTCAATTGGGTTGTTTGCTTTTGTTGTTGAGCTGCATGAGCTATTTGTATATTTTGGAGATTAAGCCCTTGTCTGTTGAATCATTTGTTAATATTTTCTCCCACAAAAGATATACGCTTTCAATCAAAACGTCTTGCTAAAACTCTTTCCCATTAGCTCTTACAAAATTTTGATATGATTTGACATGATAGCACCAGGGAACCAGAGGTGGTGAGGCAGAGCAGTGTTTTGAGATACTCACTTGATTTGCTTGCTGAATACTTTTTCCTCTCCTGAATTTTAATTAGGTATCTGGGCCCCTGGTATCTTCTGCCTGAGGGGTTTTTGTGGGATCAAAACACAGAAGCTTCTTGAAGTCATTACCTCTTCTTCTTTTTCTTAATGTGCTAAAATTCTGTAAAAGGATGCTAGGGCTTCCAGAAGTGAGGGAAAAGAAGAGAGTGCAGAGGACAGGGGACACGTCCCAGGGGCCAAGAGGCAGTCAAGTTGGCAGGTGGATGAGTGAAGGGTAAAGACAGAAGCAGTGCTTCTTGACATTGACCCAGGGAGCCAGGAGGACCTCCGCTGACAGCAGATCCCAGGAATGAGGGTCCCCACCTAATAAGAGATGCTCATGCCTTAGTGATCACCAACACGGGTTGATAACTAGAAGGGCAATGGCAAGCTTTGATGGTGTATGTAACTCCTAAGAAATTGGCCCAACTTAGGGTGAGAGTAAGGAGAAGGAGCCCCAATAATTATTGAGTCTAAATAACAACTCAGTGCTATGGCACTCAGAAGCACTAATTTTTAAATTTTTATTTATTTTTGGCTACACTGGGTTTTCATTGCTGCACAAGGGCTTTCTCTAGTTATGGCGACTGGGGGCTACTCTGGAGTTGCGGTGCTCGGGCTGCTCATTGCGATGGCTTCCTTCCTTACAGAGCACAGGATCCAGGGTATGCGAGCTCAATAGTTGTGGCGCAGGGCCTTAGTTGCCCTGGGGCATGTGGAATTTTCCCCTGCATTGACAGGTGAATTTTTAACCACTGGACCACCAGGAGATTTAGGCCTAAGAAATGGAGGGTTTCCTGTGCTGTCATCCCATATCCAGTGGATCACTAATGGATCAAATCCTAGTCACGCATTACTAAAATGAACTTAACACAGTCTGGAAACAGGAAGCCCATTTGTAGCCATGGTTCTGCCTTGAGCGTGTCATCACTTTCCTGGGCCTTGGCCCTTCTGAGGCCCCAGGATTCTAGGCAGGTCTATAGGGCAGCTTCCGTATGAAGAGTGCTGGGTAGGAGCAGCAGCACTGAGGAAATCGACTTGTCCAGAAGGACATGAGCTGCTGGAATTTCCTGCAGATTTCTCTAATACTTTTGAAGTAAGACTTGAAAAGGCATCAAGAAGGTGAGGAAAACAATTTCTTAAACTCATCTAGAGGTTGGTGCGAGCCACTATGCTCACAGTTGCTCTGCAAGGCTCTGGATTCTGCGTCCATGAGAAGATCCTTGGAGAACAGGTTTCTGATTTTTCTTTTCTAAACAGGGAATTATCCTCTATGCGTCAAGTCTGCCATGGAATGCCCAGGTCCCCAGGGGTGGAAATAGGTTTTCAGTCTGGAAATAGCTGTTGGAGCTCTTTTCTTTCTAACTTCCAGAGCATTTTCTCTGACTTGGGAAAGTTACTGGTCAGAAGCTGACCCCTAGCTCTGTTGTACGAAGAATCTGGACCTTGGGTAAATTTGCAGGACAGTAAAACTGGATGGGCAGTCAGGACATGGGAGCTTAGGGTTTTCTGATATTTTTCCATTAAATGGTTCTCAAATGACTGGTATTTTTTTTTCTCTCACTGTATTTTAGATGTATCTTTTTACTCTTAATTTTCATAATCCAAATTAGGAAGGTTTTCTGAAGAATTTTTTTTTTTTTTTTTTTTTTTTTTACTTCTGTCAAGTTTCTTTCTTTTCTTTCATTAAAGTAGAGTTGATTTATAGTGTTGTGTTGGTTTCAGGTATACAGGTATGTTGTTCAGTTGCTAAGTCATGTCCAACTCATTGCAACCCTACGGACTGCAGCATACAAGGCTTCCCTGTCCTTCACTATCTCTCAGAGTTTGGCACATCAGGTGGCCAGAGTATTGGAGCTTCAGCTTCAGCATCAATCCTTCCAGTGAATATTCAGGGTGGATTTCCTTTAGGACTGACTGGCTTGCCCTCCTTGCTGTCTGTTAAATACATACACAACCCAACGTGGTTATATGGGCACCTTTCCTATAGCTTTGGTTGTATAAAAGATGCCCTGCCTGCTTTCAGTTAGTATTCTGAGAGAATTTTTCCACATACACATGTATTTTTGATGTGTTTGGGGGTGGGATGTGAGCTTCCTGTTTTTCTGCTCCGCCATCTTGATCTCCCCCTCAGAAAAATTTTGAACATCAGACTAGATATGACCTTCAATTTTGGCAAATGTCAGGGTCTTGATGACTCTTCATTATTATAACTAGATATCCTGGAATATATTTGCTTTCTTTTTTTTAGAGATTATGCTATTGTAGTCATGATAGCTAGCTAAGGATGTGTGAGGTATTACATTGTGTACCAGAGGATAATAATTTTGTTTGACAGGAAATACATGTTAATAGTTATTAAGAGCTTAGTATGTTATATCTAGTGTTAAGTGTTTGACTTGGAGCACTTCACTGAATGCTCCTAATACTAGGGAGATCCTTATCACCCTTCAGTGACAGAAAGCAGCATAGAAAGCCTACTTATCTTACTTACAATCACACAGTTCAAGTGACAAAGTTGGGTTTAAGCTGATGCCTGTGACTTGGTGCTTATTCTTTCTCTTTCAGCTCATTTACAATTCTCTGTCTCTCTCTCATCTCTGTTCTGTCTCACACACCCAGCAAAACCTATACATAGAATAGCTGTGTGTACATACTGTATACATGGATGAAGAACAGTGTGTGCATAGTGTATACAGTGATGATTATTAACTGCTTTAAGTGTCTGTTTATTGCCACTCTTCTGTACGCAGTACTGTTTCAGGTACCAAGTGAGAAGCAAGAAATATGACAGATGAGGTCTTTGTCATTCGTGGGAAGAGACAGGACTTAGATCAATAAGGCCACTTCAGAAAATCAGTGCTATAAAGAAAACAGGATGCTGTGACTGAGGATAAACTACTGGGAGGGGTTTAATGTGGTGCTTGTGGAAAGCCTCTTTGAGAAGATGCCCTTTGAGCTCAGGTCCTAAGGATGAGAGGGAATCTTCCATGCCAAGATCTGGAGAGAGCTTTCCAGCTTGAGCAGAAGTCCTCAGGTGAGAGCAAGTAGGGTGTGTTCAAGGGACAGAAAGAAGGTCAGCGCAGCTGGAGCATAATCGGCCTGAGGAGGGGTGGTTGAAAATTGATTGGCAGGGGTAAGTGGAGACAGACCTTTGAGGATCTGTGGCTCAGGGCAGAATAGGTGGTGAAAAGGGAAGAGGAGGTGGTGGAAGGGGAGGAGGAAGAGGAGAGTGAGGGGAGCTATGTATGAGCTGGCCTCCCATGGGCAGGTGATGGTCAGAGGTTCTTACATATTTCTCATTTAATCCTTCCAACAACCCTGGGACATAGGAACTATCATCTATATTTCACAAAGATAACCTGTGAAATACGGGCTCTGAGCATTTGTCACTTCCTGCAGTATTTCAGAGATTATCGCAGAATCCTGCAAATCTGGCTGACTTCACTTACAATACAGTGCAAACACCTACTGAAGGCTTGCGACTGATTTCACTGTTAAATGCACGTTCTTCTATTTCTCTTCACTGTCACTTTGTTCATGGTCCTCTGAAATAGTCACTCTTCTTTAACAGGAGAACATATGCTAAGGTCTTTCACTTGTCTGTTCTGTCTAGTCAATTAACATTTATAATCAAAATATTTTCTCCTTGTCATTAACAACAATATTCTCTTCACTAAGAATCCTTGAGGTTGCCCATGCAATATGTGAGGATGGAAAGTCTTCTTTTCCTTTTATTCCTTAAGCCTGGGTTTCTTAAGACTAAGTTACTGGTGAGGAATGTTAGTCGTATGTATCCACTGGGACTGGCAGCAGCAGAGCCAGGCTACGAAGCTGGGTCTTTGTTGGTGCGTAGTGGCTCCAGGAGTCACAGCTACCTGCCCAGGCTCAGCTCACCTTCATCCAAGTATAAGCCATTTTTATCTTTTTTGGTTTTTATATCATAAAGAATTTTGTACTAAGAGTTAAACAACTTGATTAATGGTCACTTCCCTGCTACACAACTGTGGGCAAATCAAAAACCTCTGTAAACATCAGTTTAAATGGACCCTCTTTCAGAATCGTTGTGAGACTTAAAGTGAAGTGAAGTTGCTCAGTTGTGTCCGACTCTTTGCGACCCCCGTGGACTGTAGCCACCAGGCTCCTCAGTCCATGGGATTTTCCAGGCAAGAGTCCTGGAGTGGGTTGCCATTTCCTTCTCCAGGGGATCTTCCCGACCCAGGGATCGAACCCAGGTCTCCCGCATTGTAGGCAGACGCTTTACCATCTGAGCTACCAGGGAAGCCCACTGTTGTGAGCCTTAATGATACAGAATTAGTATATAACTGGGCCTCTGATCTCACATTACTGTCTTTTTTCTCTAGCTTCCTTTTAGGGCAAAAATACTCAAATGTGTTGTTTATCCTATTCCAACTCCGGTTATCACCTCCCATTCCCTCTTGAACTCACTCCAAAAAGTTCTCACTTTTCCACCAAAATCACTCTTATCAGAAGTGCCATGACTTCCTATCCAGACCAGGGGTCATTCAGGCTTCTTACTCAGCCAGGTCTCCTCTTGAGCTCAGAGCTCTAACTCCAGCTTCTCAGGTCTCCCTGGCTTTCCCATTAAAGTATCTGTCCCTCTCCCATCCTCCAGTTAGACTCTAACCCTTTTGCATTCTTTTCTTCATGGTACTTCATTAGTTTCCTGTGGCTGCTGCAGCCAATCCCACACGTGGGGTGGCTTAAACTAGCAGAAATTTATTCTTTCACAGTTCCAGAGCTCAGCAGTCCAGAGTCAATTTCTCCAGACTGAAACAAAGTTTTGGCAGGCTTATGCACCTTCCCGAGGCTCTAGAGAACTCATCCCTTCTCCCAGCTTCTGGTGCTGCCTGCAATCCTTGGCTTGTGGTCATTTTACTATAATCTCTGTGCCTGTGGTCACGTTGCCTTCTTTTCTGTTTGTGTATCTGTGTCAAATTGCCACTACCTCCTTTTTCATAAGGAACATGCCAACTGCATATAAAACTCACTTAGATAATTCAGGATAATCTCCTATCTCAAGATCCTTATTTAATCACAGCTGCAGTCCTTTTTCAAGCAGCAGCTGTGTGGCACTGGAGTGTTGGCTGTGCTATGCTGGAGCGACTTTGAGGAGATACCCCATGTCCAAGGGCAAAGGAGAAGCCCCAGCAAGAGGGTAGGAGGGGCAAAATCAAGTTTAGAATCAAGCCCCATACCCCCAGAGAATACCTGCAGAGAGATGTTCAGAGGGCTCAAGTAAGCCTTGTGCACACCAGGACCCGGAGACCCCACAGAGACTGAGACAGAACTGTGTTTGAGTGTCTCCTGCAAAGGTACAGGTCAGCAGTGGCAGGGGCTCTGGGTGCACCAGACCTGGGTATACCATAAGCCCTATTGGAGGAGGTCACTATTAACCCAACCATAGAGCCACCAGAACTTACACAGGACTGGAAAAGAGAGTCTTGGAGGGCACAAACAGAACCTTGTGTGCACCAGGACCTAGGAAAAAGGAGCAGTGACCCCACAAGAGACTGACCCAGACTTGCTTGGGAGAGTCCAGGAGTCTCTGGCAGAGGCATGGGTCAGCAGTGGCCTGCTGCAGGGTTGAGGGCAAATGCAAAGAAATAGAGGAAAACAATAGAATGGGAAAGACTAGAGATCTCTTCAAGAAAATTAGAGAGGCCAAGGGAACATTTCATGCAAAATGGGCTCAATAAAGGACAGAAATGGTATGGACCTAACAGAAGCAGAAGATATTAAGAAGAGGTGGCAAGAATACACAGAAGAACTATACAAAAAGATCTTCATGACTCACATAACCACAATGGTGTGATCACTCACCTAGAGCCAGACATCCTGGAATGAGAAGTCAAGTGGGCCTTAGGAAGCATCACTACAAAAAGCTAGTGGAGGTGATGGAATTCCAGTTGAGCTATCTCAAATCCTAAATGATGATGCTGTGAAAGCACTGCACTCAATATGCCAGCAAATTTGGAAAACTCAGCAGTGGCCACAGGACTGGAAAAGGTCAGTTTTCATTCCAATCCCAACGAAAGGCAATGCCAAAGAATGCTCAAACTACCACACAATTGCAGTCATCTCACACACTAGTGAAGTAATGCTCAAAATTCTCCAAGCCAGGCTTCAGCAATACGTGAACCATGAACCTCCAGATGTTAAAGCTGGTTTTAGAAAAGGCAGAGGAACCAGAGATCAAATTGCCAACATCTGCTGAATCATCGAGAAAGCAAGAGAGTTCCATAAAAACATCTATTTCTGCTTTATTGACTATGCCAAAGCCTTTGACTGTGTGGATCACAGTAAACTGTGGAAAATTCTGAAAGAGATGGGAATACCAGACCACCTGACCTGCCTCTTGAGAAACCTATATGCAGATCAGGAAGCAACAGTTAGAACTAGACATGGAACACCAGACTGGTTCCAAATAGGAAAAGGAGTATGTCAAGGCTGTATATTGTCACCCTGCTTATTTAACTTATATGCAGAGTACATCATGAGAAACACTGGGCTGGATGAAGCAGAAGCTGGAATCAAGATTGCCGGGAGAAATATCAATAACCTTAGATATGCAGATGGCACCACCCTTATGGCAGAAAGTGAAAAAGAACTAAAGAGCCTCTTGATGAAAGTGAAAGGGGAGAGTGAAAAGTTGGCTTAAAGCTCAGCATTCAGAAAACTAAGATCATGGCATCTGGTCTCATCACTTCATGGCAAATAGATGGAGAAACAGTGGTAACAGTGGCTGACTTTAATTTTTTGGGCTCCAAAATCACTGCAGATGGTGACTGCAGCCATGAAATAAAAGACGCTTACTCCTTGGAAGAAACGTTATGACCAACCTAGACAGCATATTAAAAAGCAGACATTACTTTGTCAACAAAGGTCCATCTAGTCAAGGCTATGGTTTTTCAGTAGTCATGTATGGATGTGAGAATTGTGCTATAAAGAAAGCTGAACGCTGAAGAATTGATGCTTTTGAACTGTGGTGATGGAGAAGACTCTTGAGAGTCCCTTGGACAGCAAAGAGATAAAAGCAGTCCATCCTAAAGGAAATTAGTCCTGAATATTCATTGGAAAGACTGAAGCTGAGGCTCCAATATGTTGGCCACCTGATGCGAAGAGCTGACTCATTGGAAAACACCCTGATGCTGGGAAAGATTGAGGGCAGGAGGAGAAGGGGATGACAGAGGTTGAGATGGTTGGATGGCATCACTGACTCAATGGACATGAGTTTGAGTAAGCTCCGGGAATTGGTGATGGACAGGGAAGCCTGGCGTGCTGCAGTTCATGGGGTTGCAGAGTTGGACATGACTGAGTGTGTGAACTGAGAGATTAAGATATAGAGAGCTTTAGGGGGACATTTTTCAGCCTATCATAATACTTAACAGTTGAGTGCTCAATATTCATTAACAATATATCTTATGTCTTTCCTTTTAGATGGTCAAATTTGTGTGGGCAGGGATTTTTGTTTTGTATAACTTAACAGACTATGAAGAATGTCTTTAACTTTTATTGTGCTGGAACTCTAGGATGGGAGAGAGAACTGAGAGTCATTTGGTTTCAGGTGGAATTTGGTACACATGAAGAATATTTTTGCCACATGTGAATGTGAGTTTTCAATTTGCTTGATTTCCCAGGAGCTAAAGAAATGTAACGGTCTATAAGCCTTTTTTAATTTGTAAGACTTGTCATGAGATTGCGTGATGCTATTCACATCTTATGCTCCTGCAAACCATATTCATCTATTGGTTTGTAAGGTAGCAATGGGATTGAACTAATTGGTGTTACATGGGTACCATGTAATAGACATTTAATTGGGCACATGCCTGGAAGGAAACAACAAATTAAGCATTTGGGTAGAATATGTAATGTATTAAACATTCAACATGGGAGGTTAAGTAAGTCAATGGGTTTTCTTTCTACTTATTTTTGTACTTGAAAATAGCTCAAGAAAGTCTTTAGAGACACAGTTCTCATTCCTATTTGCAAAGGATCATAATGTAAGAGCTTTCCCATGTATCTTGTCACTGGGAAGTTAAGATGATGACGTAAAGGGTTGTTGTATCTCCAAAAAATGTATGAGTGAGCTGGCAAACCAAAGTAAAGGACCTGGGACTTCACTGGGGGTCCAGCGGCTAGGACTCTTCACCCTCAATGCAGGGGGCCCAGGTTCAATCCCTGGTCGGGGAAATAGATCCCACACTCCACAACTAAGACCTGATGCAACCAAAAACATATTTTAAAAATTCTACCCTTCCCACTCCTTCCCCCGTCAGTCAATAATTTGACCAAATATATGGAATAGTGTCTCTATGTGTCAACCTCCTTCCTACGGAATAGAGGCTTCTAGGTAATATTCACAAAACGGTTAACACAAGTTTATTTGTGATTAGGGAAACACTAATTAGAATATGCCTTGATAAATAAGAATGTTTAATATATAAAAGATAAGACTTACGAGGCAGCTTATATTCTGCACTGCGCTTATATTCTAGGGTTTTGATGGACAGAATTACCAGAGTTTCTACAAACCTTATGTGAGAGAAATAGTGTGTTGAGGACAAGTACCTAGAAAATCTCTGTTGGGATTCAGGCAACCCCTATAGATTTTGTTGTTAATACCTGTACAGCCAATGCCCAGTCTGTTTATTCAGCCACAGATTTGTACAGAGGGAATGCCCTCTGAGTCGGACACGACTGAAGCGACTTAGCAGCAGCAGCAGGTATGATGCTAGATTTGGTATTGGTTGATTGATAGTGTGTGTGCTCAGTTGTGTCCGACTCTTTGCAACCCCATGGATTGCAGCGCCAGGCTCCTCTGTCCATGGGGATTCTCCAGGCCAGAACGCTGGAGTGGGTGGCCATTTCCTACTCCAGGGATCTTCCCTCCTCAGGGGAGAGAACCTATGTCTCTTGCATCTCCTGCTTTGGCAGGTGGATTCTTGCTACTAGTGCCACCAGATTTGGTGTACGACACCTCCCCCAAAGAGTTTCCGGTCTAGAAGAGACAAAAAGAGATAATCTTTAAGGCATTATAATTAGTATTGGTGTTGGAAGATGTCTTCTTCATACTCTGCCTCCTCCTTCCACTCCAGGCACTGATGGGAGAACTTTCCAGAGCTTTATTGTAGCAGGCCGGCTGCAACAGACCTCAGTGGCTCTGCCATCCCACCTCCTGATTTTCACACCCTAGTATAATCCTTTCCTCTTGCTGTGGCAACACCTGTGACTGGATTGTAAACCATAGAGTATGGTAGAGCAGGCGTCCCCAACCTCTGGAATCTAGTGCCTGATGAACTGAGGTGGAGCTGATGTAATAATAACAGAAATAAAGTGCTCAATAGATGTACTGTGCTCGAATCATCCTGAACCCATCCCCACCTTTGCTGCTCCATGAGAAAATTGTCTTCCATGAAACTGATCCCCGGTGCCAAAAGGTTGGGGACCACTATAAAGGCATGGGATGTATGTGATTGTGTTTATGTGGTTATATAAGATTGTAACATCCATTTTTAAAATTGAAGTATAGTTGATTTACAGTGTTGTGATAGTTTCAGGTGTACAGCAAAGTGGTTTGGTTACATACAACACACACACACACACACACACACACACCCCCCTATATATAGTAGTGTGTATCTGTGAAACCCAAACTCCTAATTTATCCCTGCCCTGCTTTCTATTTTGGGAAGGAAAAGACATTTTCTATGTCTGTGAGTCTATTTCTGCTTTATAAATAGGTTTATTTTTATCATTTTATTTTTAGATTCCACACAAAAGTGCTATCATATGATATTTGGCTCTGACTTACTTAGTATGATGGACTTCCCTGGCAGCTCAGTTGGTAAAGAATCCACCTACAATGCAGGAGATCCTGGTTCAGTTCCTGGGTCAGGAAGATCCCCTGGAGAAGGGAAAGTCTACCCACTCCAGTATCCTGGCCTGGAGAATTCCATGGACTGTATAGTCCATGGGGTCACAAAGAGTTGGACACGACTGAGCTACTTTCACTTTCCTACTTAGTATGTTAATCTCTAGGTCCATCCATGCTGCTGCAAATGGCATCATTTCATTCTTTTTTATGGCTGAATAATGTTTCATTGGATATATGTGCCATATCTTAATCTGTTCATCTGTTGCTGGACACTTAGTTTGCTTCCATGTCTTGGCTATTATAAATAGTGCTTCTATGACATTGGGGTGTGTACATCTTTTCAAATTCGAGTTTTCATCTTTTTCACGTATATTGTAATGTTTACCTTATTAGAGACTCTCTCTCTCCCCTCACCCTATCACTGGCCTTGAACAAGCAAGCTGCCACAAACCTTATGGCTGCAGGAATTGAATGATTCCAATACAAATGAGCGTGAAAAACATGTACTTCCCCAGTCGAACCTCCAGAAGAGAACCCGATCCTGGCTGACACCTGGATTATAGCCTTGTGAGATCCTGAGCAGAGGACCAGCTAAGCTGTGCCAGGTGACTCCTGACGCCCAGAATTTGTGAGATAATAAATGTGTGTTGTTCAGTGGTAACTCATTTTATGACAACAGAAAAAGAGCCCAGTCTCCAAAGCCCTGGCCTGGGGCTCCCTCCCAAGTGTGGCTTGGTCATAGTTTCATCACTGGACAGGGCAGCAGAGGTAAGAACCAGACCAGGAAGGGGACCAAGAAGAGGAAAGGGAGGTGCTGTGGTTTCCTTGAGGCTAAAGAGTTTATACCTGTTCAAGAGGTGCTAGGAATCCTTTGAAGGGTTTTAAATGAAGGAATAACAAGTATAGATTTATGAGCTCTAATTTTCCATTCCTTAAAAATGAAGGAGACTGATTCCTAAATTCTTTGCACCCGGAGCCCATCACCCCAGTCTTTTCCTTTGCTTGTCTGTGATTAAATGCCTTTGAATGGGTCCCTTTCTGGCCCAGTTCCACTGGGGTCTCCTGCAACTCCCAGCCCCACTCT
Source organism: Nanger dama (assembly GCA_917880005.1). Taxonomy (NCBI): domain Eukaryota; kingdom Metazoa; phylum Chordata; class Mammalia; order Artiodactyla; family Bovidae; genus Nanger; species Nanger dama. The sequence goes on from CAKJTW010000038.1 coordinate 13,209,114, forward strand.
TTCTTCTCTCCCCAAACCACAGAGTATATTTCTGAAACTTTCTTCTGACTTCATCACTTTCCAAGTTTCTGAAGCGAAGTGGAACAGATACATTACTGGTCTTTAGAAAGTAGATTCCGAGATCACACCAACAAAAGGCTACAGGAGCTGAGACATTCGAGATGAGTCCTTCAGGAGTCAGAATTTGATGGGCAAATGAGGCTTAGGGGAGGTGGTCACATGCCTTGGGCTGGTGGGCAGCTAGTCTCAGCTCTGATCCTGACTTCAGCTATCTCATTCTATTACTGTCAGTGATTCTGCTTCGTTCCTGCTAACATATTCTCAGTAAATATATGAGAGAAATATATTCTCATTACACAACTGTTCCCCTTCAATACTTCACCAATCAAGTCCCTTCATTCCATTCTTCTTGGTTCTACTAGTTTTTAAACTGTGAAAAAGACCTTATTTCTGAAACCCTTTTTTCCGAACCAAGGTTATGAATACTCATCAGAGTTTAATAGATTTGTAGATGTTTGTCGCTGTCCCACTGTCTCTCCATTTCTCATGCCTTTTGGTGGTGGTTGTGGTGTTTATTCCTCCCTTCTGCCTTCCCTCCATTCTGTATGGATTCCCTCTTCCATGTGTTCATACGTTGTATCTGCTCAGCGAGCATTTCAGCAGCCTGGTGACCTAGGCACTGAGAATTTAAAAGTTCCAGTCCTGTCCCAGGCCCCAGAGGACTAGCAGTCAGACTGAAAGAAAGGTGGCATATTCATAGCTGTGAAGCCAAATCACAGTGTGTGTCCAGCTGCCTGTAGAACGTTTCCGCTGGGTTACCGAGGAATGCCTGAAACACGGGGCTCCACTGTGTGCACGCTCAGTCACTCAGTCGTGTCTGACTCTTTGTGACCCTTTGGACTATAGCCCGCCAGGCTCCTCTGCCCAAGGGATTCTTCAAGCAAAAATACTGGAGTGGGTTGCCATTCCCTATTCCAGGGGATCTTCCCAGCCCAAAGATTGAACATGCATCTCCAGCATTTGCAGCTGGGTTCTTTATGCTGAGCCTTTATTCTGAACTCATGATTCTATCTGCCCTTCTCCCTAGTGCTCCACTTGCCAGCCTTATCCATTCAGTTGCTCTGAGTCTGAAACCCAGGAGGGCTTCTAGAGTTCACCCTTTTCCTTCTGAGTCAATCCCTAGATCTTGTCCCTCCGTGCCCCTGTTGTTTGAGTCTGTCTGCCTCTGTCTAACTTCTGTCATACCACCTATCATTTCACTAGACTATCACTGTGGCCTCCTGACTGGTTTTGCAGCATCCTTCTTTGGTCCTCCTCCAGTCCATTCATATCATAGAAGCCACAGCTGTACTTTAAGACAGTGTGTTAGTCACTCAGTCATGTCTGACACTTTGCAACCCTATGGAAGGAATGTTTCTTGCCAGGCTCCTCTGTCCATGGGATTCTCCAGGCAGGGATACTGGAGTAGGTTGCCATGCCCTTCTCCAGGGGATCTTCCCAACTCCTGCACTGCAGACAGTTTCTTTACCATCTGAGCCATCACACACAAACCTGGTCAGGACACTGCCCTGTTTAACATCATTCCACCATACTCACTGTTCCAGGATGGAGGCCCAACCCCTGAGGCTCTGGCCCCTGGGTCCTTCTCTAGCCTTGCCAGCCCTTGGCCTCTCTTGATTCTCGACCTCAGCCTGTGAGTCTGGAAGATACATGCAAGTGCTCTCTGAGCATTACTCCCGCACCTCATATAAAGCCTGCCCCCTCCTCCTTCCAGGCCTCTCCCCAGGAAATGTTGCTGACCCCAGGACAGGATGATGTGTCCTGACTTCTGTGCTTCAGCATGTTAGTCATGTGTAGTCCATGGGGTGGCAAAGAGTCAGACACGACTGAGCGACTTGCACCCTTTCACAAAGAAAACAATTAGGTGATGCAAACACACCTTTTTTTTTTTTTTTTTGAAACGCCTCAAGAAGTGGGCAATCTCCATTCCAAGGCCTGAGAAATGGGGCAGGAGAAAGGAAGTTTTTATAGAGCAAAGAAATAAGAACAAGGGGAGAAAAATAGAAACTCTCTGGCTGGGGTCACACAGTCAGTCTTGTGGTGAGAGCGAACAAAGTGGGTATAGTGCCCAGAGCTGGCTTGGCCTTGGGGGCTGGTTGGCTGGGTAGACTATGTTTCCGTCAAGCAGTGCATTTACTGGGACACAAAAGTTATTAAAGTTTCAGTTTGCTGATGCGGTACTTGGGAGGAGCAGCTTCATGTAGGGATAGAAGTTTTTTCAACAGTCCTTAAGTAATAGTTGCCGATTTTGCTTTACTCCTGCTCCCTACCTCCAGCTGAAGAACAGTACCAAAACCTGGTCTAGCTCCATTGCAGTGGAACAACTCAGTAGGTCTAGATGATTTAATAAATGCAGGTTGTGTGGTTTTAATGCTTTAGAATTTAGGGCTTCAGAAACCCAAGGCCTGGGTTAGATTTCCAACTGTAAGTGAGTTGGTCCACTGGACCTGGGTTAGATTTCCAACTGTAAGTGAGTTGGTCCACTGGACCTGTGCTGAGGTCCTAATCCAGGCCAAGATCCTTTGTCTTGACCGGGGAGGTTCTTTTTAGCTCAGATTCACATAGCCAAGAACAAAACTGATCCTGAGACTGGATTCAAGCAAGCTGTATTCAATGGCCAAAGAATGGATAAGCATGATTGGCAAGTCAGCTTCTCAAACCAACTCCCCTTAAATGTAGGATAGTTGAGGTAAAAGGTAGGGATTTGGAAAGAAGGGAAGGATATCCATCACTTATCTGAGAACAGGCGTGTGGTTTGGACCCAGAACTGAGGCAGCAGTCCTTTTCAGCCCTTGTATGGCTTTTCCAATACCTTGGCCAGCTGATGTGAACAGCTAACTCATTGGAAAAGACCCTTATGCTGAGAAAAATTGAAGGCAGAAGAGGATGACAGAGGATGAGATGGTTGGATGGCATCACCAATTCAGTGGACATGAAATCGGGCAAACTCCAGGAGATGGTGAAGGACAGAGAAGCCTGGTGTGCTGCAGTCCACGGGGTCCCAAAGAGTCAGACACGACTTGGTGACTGAACAACAATGATGGACTTTTCCAGTTGTCATGTCAATTATCAACTGTCATGGCTCCTGTGAGTATGTATTTCAGTTCAGTTCAGTCACTTAGTCGTGTCCAACTCTTTGGGACTCCATAGATTGCACCATGCCAGGCCTCCCCATCCATCACCAACTCCTGGAGTTTACTCAAGCTCATGTCCATCGAGTTGGTGATGCCATCCAACCATCTCATCCTCTATCGTCCCCTTCTCCTCCTGCCTTCAACCTTTCCCAGCATCAGGGTCCTTTCCAATGAGTCAGTTCTTCGTATCAGGTGCCCAAAGTATGCGAGTTTCAGCTTTAGCGTCATTCCTTCCAATGAATATTCAGGACTGATCTCCTTTAGGATGGACTGGTTGGATCTCCTTGCAGTCCAAGGGACTCTCAAGAGTCTTCTCCAACATCAAAAAGCATAAATTCTTCAGCTTTCTTTATAATCCAACTCTCACATCCATACATGACTACTGAAAAACCATAGCCTTGACTAGATGGACCTTTGTTGGCAAAGTCATGTCTCTGCTTTTTAATATGCTGTGTAGGTTGGTCATAACTTTTCTTCCAAGGAGTAAGCGTCTTTTAATTTGATGGCTGCAATCACTATCTGCAGTGATTTTGGAGCCCCCAAAATAAAGTCTCTCACTGTTTCCATTGTTTCCCCATCTATTTGCCATGAAGTGATGGGACCAGATGCCATGATCTTAGTTTTCTGAATGTTGAGTTTTAAGCCAACTTTTTCACTCTTCTTTTTCACTTTCATCAAGAGACTTTTTAGCTCCTTTTTGCTTTCTACCATAAGGGTGGTGTCATTTGCATATCTGAGGTTATTGATATTTCTCCTGGCAATCTTGATTCTAGCTTGTGCTTCTTCCAGCCCTGCGTTTCTCATGATGTACTCTGCATACAAGAGTGTATATTTAGCATACGCTAATGTATTATAGTCAGAGAAGGCAATGGCACCCCACTCCAGTACTCTTGCCTGGAAAATCCCATGGATGGAGGAGACTGGTAGGGTGCAGTCCATGGAGTTGCTAAGAGTTGGACACAACTGAGTGACTTCACTTTCACTATTCACTTTCATGCATTGGAGAAGGACATGGCAACCCACTCCAGTGTTCTTGCCTGGAGAATCCCAAGGACGGGGGAGCCTGGTGGGCTGCCATCTTTGGGGTCGCACAGAGTTGGACACGACTGAAGCGACTTAGCAGCAGCAACAGCAATGTATTATAGTGAGTGTATAATGAAGCTCAAAATCTGCTGGAAGTCAAACTTTCTGTGATCTTGGGCCTAGCTGTTTTAACCACTTCTTTTTCTTCTAGCAGTTCCTCCTAAAACTTGAAAAGTGAACGTATTAGTTGCTCAGTTGTGTCCAACTGAGTCATGTCCAACTCTTTGCAACCCCATGAACTGTAGCCCTCCAGGCTCCTCTGTCCATGGGATTCTCCAGGCAAGAATACTGGAGTGGATTGCCATGCCCTTATCCAGGGGACTTTCTGGACCCAGGATCAAACCTGAGTCTCCTGCATTGCAAGCAGATTCTTTACCTTCTGAGCCACTAGGGAAGCTCCTGAAACTTAGAAAGGAGCAACTAGTTTCCATTCAAGGGAGGGGCAGGAGTCTGATTCTGGGGCAACAGCCTTGGTGCAAAAAGGCAGAGAGAGAATGTTTCTTTCCACCTCTGAAGCTTAGTTTTAGAAAATTCAAGACTGACTGCTGGTCAGCTTCTGCTTGGTGCTCAGATGCGGTTGGAGTCCTCTCTGCTTGGTTAAGGTCATTCGTCATGCTTTCATGACCTTCTATTGGTTCTTCTTTCTTTCCGCCTTTCCTTCCTTTTATTTTGAGTTAAGGAACAGAGAAATATTCATGAACTCTTTCCAATAAAGGATACAGGTATTACAGAAGTAGAATGCAGGAAGGCCTAAAGGGAACTAGAATTACAAAAGATAATAATGCATTTAGAGCTCAGGTTCTAGAGGCAGAGGGACTGGATTTCAATCCTAGGTCTTTGCATTTCTACCTGTGTCAACTTGGAAAGTTCTATGGCCTTCTTTGATAGCCCATGTATGAAATGGAGATAGATAGTAATTGTACTAGTCAGAGTTCTTTGTTGCAAGCAACAGATATCAGGTGAGATTTAAATTAAAAGGGAAGGATAACTTACAGAAAGTCATTGATATACCTATTTCATAGACTTGTAAACATGGGTTTAAATAATAGAGAAAAATCATTTAGCATAAGATGGCATATAGAAAGTACTAGAAACACTAACTGCTATTGTATCATCAATGTTTTATTGTCATTGTTGTGAGCTCTATCCTGACTTTCTTGCCTATAGCTTTGTCTTAATATAAAGTTAATGCTATCCTTGATGATTTAATACATTGTTTTGATGTTTGAGAACTGGTCTCGAAACTATGGTTAATTATACATTTCTGGACTAGTCAACTGTGGCCAAAAGAAGTAGAGTTGTGGGGCACAAACTTGGCCTCCTAAACTCTTAGTTCATCTGGGGCTGTATAGACACGGAGTCAGTTCTCTGAGAAGAGCAAGCAAAACTCAATTTAATTTACCCGAATACTTAACCTGCTCTCTAGGACCATCTCTCTCTCTAGAGAGATTTAAGGACTTCTAGCTCAGTAATCAACATCAACTCACCGCTTCTCTCACCTGGGATAACTGGGTAATCACCTGAGTCAATTCAACATTTATTGAGCACCTACTCTATATTAGTTACTGGTTATACAGAAGTAGGGCCTGCCTCTGATATACCTGCTGTTTCGTGGAGGAAACAAATGGCAGATTAACATTATTATAAATAAATGTTGTGAATGTTGCAGTAGCAGCCGGTAGACTAAGTACAAAGGGCTTACGGAAGAGAATGGGATGAATTAGCCATGGAGACCAGTGTAGGGAAAGCAACTAGAGAGGATCTCATGGTGGAGATGACATTTGACTTGGGTGTTTAAGAATGCAAACAAGATTGCCAGGGCTTTTCAAGTGGTGCTAGTGGTCAAGATCCTGCCTGCCAGTGCAAGAAACATAAGAGACCCAGGTCCAATCCTGGGTCTGGAAAGTCCCCTGGAGAAGGGCACTCCAGTATTCTTGCTTGGAGAATCCCATGGACAGAGGAGCCTGGCAGGCTATGGACCATAGGGTCACAAAGAGTCAAACACGACTTAACACGCAAGAGTGTGCCAGGCTAGCATACAGAATGGGCAGGGGCACAAGGACCTTCAGATCCATCCTCTGGTTTTCATTTTGTTGTGCTGAAGTTTATAAAATAGAAGAGATGACGTGGTCAAACTGGGGTTCTAAATCTAGAGGTAGAGGAGTGGATGGCTTGCAAGGGGATTCTCGAGGCAGGAGACCAGTGAGGATGCTGTTACCCTAGCTGTGAGAGGTGTGGAGGGCTGGCCTGAGGCAGTGAAGGAGGGGATGGATCTGAAGTGGTGTCTCTGGGACCAGTGCGGCATAAATGGTGAAGGACAGGACGGAGCACCTCCTTTGCTTGCTTGAGTGGATGGTATGCCATTCTCGGGTAAAGGACTGAAAGAAGGGAGAGCTGTCTGGAAGGGAGGGTGTTGCGTGCATCCCAACGTGGTGTTGAAGAGCCAGGGGAGCATCCAGGTGAGAAGTCTGTGGGCGGATAGGGATCTGAGGTCAGGAGAGAAGTTTGTTCGGGGCTGCTTGGCAGGGGCTTAGGCCTGGAACTAGCCCTACAAGTAGGAACAAAGGCTCCCCCTGGACCCTAGGCTCATCCTGGGGCCTGAGCCTCTGAGCCTGTTTCTGCCTGCTGTCCTGGCTTTTTCTAGCTGGTCACCTGCCCTGGGCCTGCAGTCCTGTCCAGCACGTCCATCTCCACGGTAGCTCCTGCCTTGCTACCCTGTTCCTCTTCTCTGTGTTGGCTGCCTGCAGCTTCCCTGGATTTCTGAAAGTTGCCTACCCAAGTTTAAAGAGGCCAGACTATTGCCGGTGGTTGTCTGGACTGCTTTGCCTTTGGTCTTTGGAGACACCCTAGGAAGCCATGGTCTGTCTGTGCGAAGACCCCCTCTCCTGCCCGGTGGGAGATTTCACCCAGTGCCTGCAATCAAGTCCCCGTCACTGATGTTCACCTTGCCTTGTCCTGCAGTAACCAGAAAGCAATTTGGCTTTAAATAAACAGGTATATCAACATGTCCCAAGCTCTCAGTAGTCAGGCAGGTTGGGGGTTTGCTCCATCATTTAAAGAGGAGAAGGTGGCCTTTAGAATCGCAACATTGCTCAGCTTTCAGAGGCAAGCAGAGGTGGGGAGTCGCAGTAAATCAAACATGTAGGTGTTGCCCCCAAGTGGCATGAAGTAGATTAGGTTCCAAGGATCACTTTCTAGGAATGGCACCTTAAAGACGTGATAGAAGTGGTGTGTTAAAAAATGACATCGGCAAAGTCCTCGATTTGTAAATTGGGGAACTCATCTACAATTATTTTGGATTTGGCAGAGGTAAAATCCTGCACATACACTGAAGCCTGACCTGCCCCACTCCGAGTCTCCCTCAGGTTTCCTAAGTTACAGCTGAGTCTGGAGGAGTTGGCCAGCGCTTACCTCGACCACTGTGGACACACGTGGGCCACCTTTACCGTGCCTCCCATGACTGTGTTCTTCTGAGGGGTTCCTGAGACCTTTCTTTTCCTTGCTCTCTTGGGGAGTTCACTCACTTCTGGAAGACAGCACTAGACTGAGACAGGAGAGCGAAGTTCTGGTCCAAGTTCTGCCACAACTAAGTTGTGTGACCTTGTGCAAGTCCTCTGACCTCCAGGGCCGTGGTTTCTTTATTCATGCAGTCACTGGGAAGTCACTGAAACACCTGGGCAAGACAGTGCACCTCTCAATTGGCTCTGTCACCTTGTCCATTTCACCCCATCCTCCCACTCCTTCTCTAGTTTCTGGGGGAAACCTGAAGCTGGCCTGCAGCTCCTGCTGCCCCGGCAGCCAGATCTCATATATGCTGTTGAGTCCCTCCCTCATGCCCCACCTTCATCTTACTAGATCCGGGATAGAGGTGTGACCCAAGAGCAATCGCTTTGTAAGCTGGCTTTGCAGCTTAGGCTTAAAGAAGATGAACTGGATTCATCTCTTTCTGGGGGAAATTTGAACAAAGGCCCTCCCTCCCACAAAAGTATTTTTCAGTTAGCAGTAAGACTCCACTGAACTTATTTGCTATCCTTGAATGTTCTTGGAGATTTAATGTGCCATCCACATAATGATCTTGCTCTCCTGGGACACAGACTCGAGCAAGTGATAGCAAGTGAAGGGAGGAAGCATCTTTCCAGAGCTGTCAGTATTTAGCGGGAGAGGCATACAAGTAGCCCACTTTCAGCCTCTCCCCACTTCAGGACCGTCTTCTCCTGGATTAGAGGAAGAGAGAGGGAGCTGGTTTCCTATCTGCTCCTGACTTGCCCACACTGCTCTGTCTTCCATAGGGTGTGCTCAGAAAATTGAGTGCCAACTCTGAAAGTGTTAGTCACTCAGTCTAACCCCATGGACTGTGATGCCATGGACTGTAGCCTGCCAGCCTCCTCTGTCCGTGGAATTCTCCAGGCAAGAATATTGGTGTGGGATGCCAATCCCCTCTCCAGGGGATCTACCTGACCCAGGGATTGAACCTGGGTCTCCTGTATTGCAGGCAGATTCTTTACCATCTGCACCACCAGGGAACCCCCTAGAACTGCCATTGATTAGTGTGAAATTGAACAAATAACCTCTAGATATCAGTTACTGTGTCTGAAAGATGGAATGGCAATCATATTTATTTCATCAGAGTGGTGTGAGAATTCATGAGCACCGCATGTTGCTGTACTGTTTGATTCAGGTTTTCAATGTGAACACATTCCTGAGAGGACAATCTTTGTTCCTCACCTCCACACTGTTTCAATGCCTGTTTTCTAATTGTGATCAGTTAAACAATTTGGAACAGAAGCCAAGGAACAGTAGGGCAGGGAGCCTGCCCAAACTCTCAGAGCACATCTACGACAGGAACAGACACAAAATTTGCTTTCTTTGGCTCTTGGCTTAGTTTCTTATTCTCCACGCTGTATTGCCTCTTTGCCTCTGTGTATGGGCATATGTGTGTGTGTATTCATGCATAGATGTGTATGTATTAGTGTATGAGCGTGTGTGTGTATGTATTGATTTAAACTTCTATAAATAAATAACTAGCCCCCAGCTGATAAATCTGCTACAGCCCAATAGAAGAGAAACATCTTAAAAGTCAGGTGAAGAGTTTCCAAGGGAAGAAGACAGGTACAGGTAAGATAAATTCCTAGCCCTGACAGCTATTAGTCTTTTCTGTCTTCAGGGGCAAAGAGGCAAATAAATAATAAATAAAGAAAATTCACAGTAACCTGAGAATTACCTCACACTGTGTTTTGAAAGGGAAAAAAGAGACGAATTGAGCTAGCAGATCTATCTCATGATGATTTAACAGGTGAGAGGGAGTGAGCGCCAATTGTTTTATGTCGCAGGCTATTAGGTACTGTACAATGCGACAGATCCATTCTAATTTATACAGTTGTTCAGCAAAACTTTTGTGGGTTTTTAAATTGACTGTAATGTTTAGCAATTGGAATATAAATTTATTCAAGCCTCTTATTTGGTCGCCTCAATGGTGCATTACAAAGTATTTTATAGTGTCTGATCTGCTTAAGTTTTACAACCAGCTTCCGTGGTTCTGCACTTTGTAGAGCTAGTGCTGAACATGGGGCTTGCTGTCCCTGCCTCCCATTGGCCTCAAAACTGCTCCCAGGGGCTGGGGAGGGGCTGTCCAGGTGGGACAGCCCCTTTTGTAGTTCTCTCCTTTTCTGGGGTTTACCAGCTGTCTGTGTTTAAAGCAACAGATACTAGTTTGAAACTGAAAGTGTTAGTCACTCAGTCACGTCCAGTTCTTTGCGATCCCATGAACTGTCGCTCACCAGGCTCCTCTGTCCTTGGGGTTCTCCAGGCAAGAATACTGGAGTGGATGCCCGTTCCCTTTCCCAGGAAATCTTCCCAACCCAGGGATCAAACTCGAGTTTCCCATATTGCAGGCAGATTCTTTAATGTCTGAGCTGCCAGGGAAGTTTGATGGCATCCTAATTGGGACTTAGTCCTGGTTAAGATGAGCAAATACTAAATTCCCAAGTTTTTTCCTCTCCTGGTTTCATCTTTAATCATCAGACTTCTTCACATAGGGATTTACAGATAGTCTTCACTCTCCCATAGACTGCTATGTGCTTTGTGATCTGGCTTCTCCAGAAACCCTACTATTGAAACTACTTTCTCAAAGATGTGTTGGTTGTCAGACTGAAGCGCCTCTGTTTTCTGGCTGGCTGCTGTTGTTTAGTTGCTAAGTCTGTTCGACTCTGCAACCCCATGGATTGTAGCCCACTAGTCTTCTCTGTCCATGGAATTTCCCAGGTGAGAATACTGGAGTGGATTGCTTGTAGTACATCATACTGAACACACTTGTTTTTGGACCTCTTCTGTCTTAATCAACCTGATGGTATGTCTGCTGCTTCCCTCATCTTGCCACACGTCTGGAAAGAGCCGGCTCTCACCATTTTACACAGTGGTGGGCAAAGGTCATATATCTGAAGGCTTCTCTGTACATTTTTCCCCACCCACTTCTTTCTCTGAACTTTGCTTTTTTTTTTTTTTTTTTAGTGCTACTGATCACATTTTACTTTGTACTCAAGGCATAGCTGGGCACCCCTTTCCCACAACTGGAAATTCTTAGAGGGCAGAGACTGATACAGCTTTGAAATTCTCATGGCACCTGGGACGCAAGAGCTGCTCAAGTGAAGTCACTTGCAAATGTATTTTTTGAGATGAGAAGGAGGAGGCTTTTTGGAAGTTAGGGCAAAGAAAATGTATGAGTTAAGTGAAATGAGGCTGCTGAGATGATAGGAAAGGGCTTGATGAAGAAGGGGCTTTAGAATTCTTTGAGGAGTCTGGATTTTACCCAAAGAGCTGTAATTGACACAGGGTTTCAAATGTGGGAATGACATGGTAAAGCCGGCATTCAAAACTCTTTCAGGGTGAGATGTAGGCAAGCATGGAGAGAGGCAGGCAAAAGGTGATGGTAACTTTGACAAAAGGAGGGAGAAAAAGGGAATAAGTAATTCCAGTAGGGACAATAGAAAGGATTCACAGTTGATTGGATGTGGAGGATAAAGAGAAGGACAGGATGAAGAGTTCTTGCCAGACTTCTGGCTTGAATAGCTGGCTGCCTGGAGATATGGATGTCATAACGAGAGGCTGAGGAAGCAGGTTCATCTGTGGGGGTGCAGGTGGAAGGGTAGGTAGAGGAGAAGGAATTCTACTGGGGACCCTTTGAACTGGGTGTGCCTATGAGACATTCAGGTGGCAATGTGGATAGGGCTAAAACTGAGCATTATGGACGTGAAGGTGGCTGCTGGATCCTTGAGACTAGATAAGAGCATCTGAGAAGGGAGCAGAAGAAGAAGAGGGCCCAGACAGAGTCTGGAAGATGCCAGCCTCTGGGCTGGAAGAGAGAGAGCAGAGTCAGTGATGAACACTGAGGAAGAGTCTGGGGTTACCGAGCCCGAGGTTCAGCGGAGTTAAGAGGGTCACCTATGTTGCATGCTATGGAGCAGTCAAGCAGGAAGAGAAGTTTTGCTGGCCTCAAAGGACATGTGGGTTGTGGGGGGATTTGGTTTTGTTTATGTATATTTATTTTAGGGCAGAAGAGACCAGAGCTTGCTTCAGTGTGGGAACGGAAGGGGCCAGGGACGGGGAGAGGATGATGCACTGGTCCCGGTGTGATGAATTGTGATGCAAAGCATCAGGTTCCTGAGGAGGTGGGGGGGATGTCACCTCCAGGCTGCAGACTGGGGACTGGCCTCAGGTCTGAGGAGAAAGCCTCTTTGTTTACAAGACGAAAGAAAAGAGGGGATGATGGTGACAGTGGGAAGGCAAGGTGTTCTTGAGAAGGTTTAACTTCCTCTGGGGCATAAGTGAAGTGAAGTGTTAGTCGCTCAGTCATGCCTGACTCTCTGCGACCCCACGGACTGCAGCCCACCAGGCTCCTCTGTCCTTGGGACTTTTCAGGCAAGAATACTGGAGTGGGTAGCTATTTCCTTCTCCAGGGGATCTTCCCGACCCAGGGACCAAACCCTGGTCTCCTGCACTGCAGACAGATTCTTTACAGACTGAACTATGTGTGCAGCTGAAACTCTAGTATTATGAACAATGAGAGTTACCACAGCTTAACTGCTGTGAGTCATGACTGTTAACCATGCTAAGATAACTATGCCATGTACCTGTGTTCAACTATGCTAGGTACCCATCATCAGTAACGCATTTCACCCTCGCAACCAACCTATAGAGTCGATTCTCTTTTATAGATGAGGAAACTGGGGTTCACAGAAGACTAGTGACTTTTTCCAAACCCCTGCTATTGGTATTACTACAGCAGTTGTGTGCCTGTTACAAATTAACATTAGGGGCCAGCATTTTTTTTTTTTTTAACTTTGCTATGTACTTCATTGCTGGTGAGAAGTTTGCAGTATACCAAAGAAGGCTTTTCTTTTTAAGACCTAGGGTTATTTGAACTGTATGCAGCTTTATAATACTGGGAATAAATGCAACTGATCGGAGGGAACCCTCTTCCCAGTGTTGTGAGACGCAGTAATCATATCATAGTATGAAAATCCCTTCTCTGCTTACTGTCTGAACAGGAGGCAAATACTCATCAGCACTGGTAGTTAATGAAGCTTCCTCATGGGCTCTTGGGACTTCCGTTGTGATTATTCAGGGCACATTCTGCCCCCTTGTGGCCAGGTTCTCCCACGCTCTGCGGGGCTACCCACCCAAGCCCCTGCAGGGCGGTATTGCTGGAGTTGTCTAGCACGTTATGGTCTCTCAGTCCAAAGTGTTCATTCTCTTGCATGAATTTCTGTGTTGTTTTCATTCATTCCTTTCTCCATGCCCGACAGTAATGTGGGCTTTGAAGACCTGGGCTTCAGGCACAGTGGAGGTACCTACCCACCAAACCATTAGGTTCTTCCCCTCTGGGGAGAATGCCAGCTGCCTCTGGACTTCATGGCCGAGAGTGTGAAAATGGCCTGGAACATCGTGGCTGTCCAGTAAATAGACGCTGGATCTCTCTCTCTGGCCTAACTCCCTTATTTCTGGGAAGATCTTCTGAGAATGTGAGGGCAATCTCTATGACGGTGGGAAGCAGCGCAGCCCTGTTGTATCGGTCTGGCTTTTGGTCCATACCCCATGAACAATAAGCTTTTATGAGGTGAGAGATCTTGCTTGTGTTTCCATTGCTCAACACATAAGCCATTCAGTAAATCTTTGTTGAATGAATAAAAATTGATTTGTGGGTCTTAATGCCAAAGATCTCAGGCCATTTTTTAGGCTGACTGAGTTTTGAGAACTCTTACTTTAGAAGTTCTACCTACTAGGAATCAAGCCATAAATGATTCTAACTTGGGCCTTATCTTTGCCCTCTCTAGTTCACTTCGTATCTGGTGACTGTTGACCTTCGCTGGAAAACAGAGATCATGACGTGCTGCCAGATACTTTGTGAGAAGGACTAGTACGTGTATGTGTAGAACAGGTCTGATGTGATGTGTGAGGCTTTTCTGAAGGCCTTGAACTTGGTTATTGGTTAAGGGGATTATTACAGAAAAGATAGCATCTCATTTGCTAACTGTATGCTTGGAATCTTTCCAAATCAACAGTGTCATTAAAAAAACATTCGAACATTTAAAAATTATTTATTTTTTAATTAGAAATGGCCCCTTTTGTCTCCTGACACTTTTTGTTGAGCCAGTGTCTTTTTGTGTGTGTGTAATATTAGTTTATTTTTAAAATTTTTGCTGAATTTTCTAGAACATTGCTTCTGTTTCATGTTTTGGTTTTTTGGCTGTGAGGCATGTGGGATCTCAGCTCCCTTACCAGGGATTGAACCTGTGCCCCCTACATTCAAAGGAGAAGTCTTAACCACTGGATGGCTAGGGAAGTCCCAAGCCAGTTTTTTACAGTTTCCAAATGAACTCATGGATGGGATCTGATTCACTCTAGTTCCAAGAAAGCTGCTGCCGCTCCTCTAATGTTCCTGTTTCTTTTGTCCTTCTTGGGGTAGGGGTATCAGTTATACAAACACAGGGAAGAAAGCCCAGGCTTCCCTCTGGGCTTCTGTTCCAGCGTGCTTCTACAGAACTTGGTCTCCAAGGAAAACCACTTAGGAGACCCCCAGTTTGGGGGCAGATGCCTCAGTCGTTTCCATGGCTCCTGCCTCAGATGATCATTTTAATGTTTAAGTTCCGGGAACTCTTAACTTAGGGAGGAAAAAAATGCTCTTCTCACAAATTAAAACGAAAAGAAGCCAGTCTGGTGAGAACATTGAAGTGACGCAGGAGGGTAAAGTCTGAACAGCATGATGCTGGTGTGGGTATTTGTTCCTGGATCTGGGGAGTGTTAACAACAATATTTATTGAGCATTTATTACATACCAGGCTAATCTTATCACAGACCATGCATCTAATTATGATCTTCACAACAGCAGCTGTGTGTGGGTACATGACTTCTATTTTACAAAGCGAGGCTCTGTGTACACAGCCAAGGAGTGATTTGATAAGGATTGTACAGTCAGGAAGTAAGTGAGCTAGGATTCCAACCCAGGCTCATTTGACTCACTTTCTAAGAAGTGGACCCCAGATAGCTACTGCGTGCTGAGGATCCCTCCTCGAGAGGTGTTAATGTTGTGCCAGCTCTGGGGCTCTGGGGCTCTGGAGCCCATGGAAACGGAGCCTCCAACAGTGTGGTCTTTGTAATGCAATCAATACCTCCTTTGACTTGGCAGTGTTAGGTCTTGATTTCTCCCCACCCAAAGTCAGAGTCAGTCTCGGTCTAAAGATTTAGTTTTATTTTATAGAAATTCAGTCGATGTCTCCATTGTCTCTGAGTGGTCCTGCTGCATTTCTTTGTTCCCCTGACTTTTTGTTTTTTTTCCCTCTTTTTTTCTTTCCTTACAAAGGGTATTCTCTCTCAGTCTTGCTGGGTGATTTGGCACCGTTTCTTCATTAGTGCAAAGGGCTTCTCCTTTCAGACAATCAATATATCACAGATGGAGGGGGAGGGTTGGAGGCAGGCCCAGGAAGTGATGACAGAAAGCCTGGGGAATGGGTTGAAGTGATGGCTGAACACCATCCAGCAAGGCAGGAGGAGGGACAGAAAAAGAGCCGGAAGTACTAGGGAGAAGGATGGGGGTTGGAAGGGCAGGTGGGTGGAAAAATGCCAAGAATGAGGGCAGAAACAAAATGGCTTTTGTGAAAACATCGTTGCTCACATTAACCCCAAAGCTCTTTCCTGTTGAGAAGATAACAGTGAGAAGTTAAATCCCTCATTGCTAGCGTGTGGAGTGAGGTCCAGAAGCTTGCTGATCTGGGTTGCTGGTAGCTTGGTGAAGCCACACATGGGAGGAGAGGAGTAGTCAGTTTTCCTTGGAAACAAGAGGAACTTATCTATTTGATGGTTGGCTCTGCCTTTGTCATGTGTTAGGGGGCTGAGCCTCCTCTGTGATTTCTCCACGGACACATCTCTGCTTGGAGTGCTTTCAATAGAAAATCTCCCTGTGTGAGGTGACCTTCTCCAGGGTAATTTCAGGTGATCCATGGGGCTTTTGAGCTGATTGTGGGATCTCTGTATTGTACCTGTTGACTCTTTTTCCTGAGAGAACACAATAGAAGGCGTAAGCAGTTACCAGGGCAGGGGAGTCAAAACTTGCTGTCACCTCTTGTTTCTAGTCTTTAGAGAAGTAATGACAGAATCTGGGCACAGTACTGATGGAGCAGAGAGACTTGTTTCTGGTAGATTTCTCTCCAGCAAAAGCAGAAAATCCTAAGACTTCCCTGGTTGCCCAATGGCTAAGACTTCAAGCTTCCTATGCACGGGGCCCAGGTTCAAACCCTGGCCAGGGAACTAGATCCTATACGCTGCAACTGAGAGTTCCATGCCACATCTAAAAATCCTGCAGGCCACAGATAAAGACCCTGTGTAGCACAACTGAGATCTGGTACAGCCAAATAAATAAATGTTTTTTGTTTTAAGGTGGAAAATCCTATTCAATGAACCCAACATAAGTAAACCAAATCATGCAAAAGAATACAAAGTCAGATTCTTGGTGGGAGAATTCTAAGATGACCCCCTGATGACCATGCCTATGTGTAACCCTCTCCCCTTGAGTGTGGGCAAAAAGCTAACTTACTTTTAACCAACAAAACACAGCAAAGATGATGGATTATTATTCCCATGATTCTGTTACCTTATATGGCAAAGGTGAAGCGATTTAATGGACATAATTAAAGTCCCCGATTGGTTGACTTGAATCAAAAGGGAGCTATTTGACGTGGGCATAGCAATTAGGTTAGCCCTTAAAAATGAGTCTAAATATCAGAGACAGAAGTAATCAGATTGGCTTGCTGGTCTTGCCAAAGCAAAGTGCCATATCAGAGAGAGGGTGACATGGCAAGTCACCTGTGGCTGGCCTCTAGGGGCTGAGGTTCACGGTCGTACATTCATAAAGAACTGAATTCTACTAACAACCAGTGAGCTTGGAAAAGGAGCCCACAGCTCTGACAAGACTGCAACCCTGGCTGACATCTCTGTTTCAGCCTGATGAGACCCTGGACAGAGGACCCAGCTAACCCACACTTGGTCTCCTGATACATGGAGCACTGAGATGATAAAACTGTGTTATTTTAAGAAGCTAAATAAGTGCTAATTTCTTAGGCAGAAATAGAAAACAAATATAGGTACTTTTTTTTTTTTTAATGAAATCTCCAGATGCTGTCTACTTCAAGACTTTATTGTCACTAACCTAAATTGGAGACATAGTTGTTCTCTCCTTCCGTCACTACCTACCTGCCATGACTTTCTGGAAACTACTACTCAGGAAGTTCTGTCATTAAGGGCTTCCTTTGAGCTTGCTTCTGGGGGCTGTAGGAAGAGAAATAAAACAAAGAGGTGCTTTCCTTCTGGGTCTTATCTTGCAAAATGATGATATGCAAATTCCCATGTTCAGTGGGCACAACTCTTCTGTAGGCTTTTGAGCTGTCTCAGCAGTGTCTGGTGAGGGAGCCAGCAAGGGAAGGACCTTCTGGGACCGCGGGCTCTCTCCGGTATGTAAATCACCCAGCAATATGCAAACGACTTCCCAGGTCTGCAGTCCTGTCCCCTTGGCCTTGGAGACGTTCCCTGGGAGTTAAAAGCCTCTCATATTTTGCTGCCCTTTTAGCCTGTTTTCACTGGGAGCTTCTCAAGGGCATGGAAAAGACTATTTTGTAGTTTAAAGTATAGAATTTAGACTTTTAAAGGCTGGGAATGGTAAGACAGAGCTGAGTTGGCTATGTATTTCATTGCACTGGACTGGTCTGTACTGGAGTTGTTTACAGAGCTGCACTTCCAATCAATACGGCAGCCTCACTTTTCTCATCTTGGCGTCTACCAGGCTCAACACTGTGCACTGGGGTGTTTGTTCAGTGAATAAGTTATCCTCTTCTGCAGAGAAAGAAAAGAGAGGACATTAGGGATTCAAACTCTTGCCCAAGGTCACACAGCTTGTTAGTGGCTAAGCTGGTTCTGGAACCTCAACTGTCTGAGTTCTCGTGCCTTTCTTTCCACCCCACCTCTCACAAGCCTAATGTGTGGTGAGGAGGTGGAAGCAGAAAGAGGACCATGACTCCTGCCCAAGGACTTGAGCCCGTCGGCAGTGGCATCCGCATTCCACCCCAGCCCCCGTCTCCATGGCCACCCTGGCCTCCATCAGGCAGCATCTTGCTGCATTTCTGTGTCGTGCACACGTTTCCTGACGGCCTCCCTGCCCAATTCCTCCAGTGCAGTTTTCAGCTTCACACTTCATGAATTTTATTCACAATCGATAAATAAACCTATTATCATCAGAGTTTTGTATTCTCATCATATATCGTCATCTGTCATAAACCATCGCATGCAGGAGTCCGGTTCATTCAGCATATCCCACTCATCTTTATTTCTGAGTCAGTGACTGAGAGACAGACCCAAAGTGCATAGTCCAGGAATTCAGTTTTTGCTCCATAACAGAATGTCTAATGATAAAAATCGTATTTAGACATTATTATATTTGAGATTCATGCCGGGGGGAGAAAAAGTGATTACCTTGTCAGGCTCTCTGTACTTATTAGAAGTGACAAAGTGTTTTGTTTTTCTATTCAAATGGGGTGGATCTGATGGAAAAGCGATTTTTCATTAAGGTGTGTTTTAAAATGCGGTGACTTCTGGCCATCTCTGTCAGTTGGGGACAGTTGATTGCAGTATAGCTGGAGATTGCCAGGTAAGTCAGAGTCACAGGTTTGTATCAAAGTATCCTTTGTGGGATAAGCTAAATAATACTGGGGGTCTAATTAGGGCCCCCATTTCTTGGTTCCCACCTCAGTCCTTCGGAGAGTGGCAAATATTGCTTGACAGACCCCTGAGTCAGAGAGGCAAACACTGTGCCTGGGATGGTTTACAGTCCAGGAATGTTAATTGAAGGATTAGCATCAGGATTCTAAATCACAGTCAATAGTTCTTAAACAACTCTTGGACAAGTAGTACTGAACTCTGTTGCTTCCCAACCCATCCCACATTGAACAGCTGATAAATAACCATGATATTTATGATATCCTGGCACGAAACTGACATTCTTGGCTGGCGGCCATGAGCCCTAAGGATGAATATCAGGCATCCTGGGACCGTTCACGAGCTGGTTGGAAAGTTGCATTCAGAGAAGGAATGGCTGTGCAAGCTTGGCTTGTTTAGGTCTTAGATGTTCTGAGTTTTCTTGGGCCCCATTTTCAATATAAAACAAATGTCTTTCAAAGTGGCAGGCTCTGTCTCCCCGAGAACCTTCACAGATCCAGTGTGTGTAGGTTTGTTCTGCTGGTCTGGAGAGGCGGCTCTGTTTGGTAAAATCAAAATCAAAATAGAGGAGAATGCAGTACCCCTTCCATCCAATTCAGTGGGGGGAATCTCATCTTTTAAGCAGCCTGATGCTCACATGGAGGCAACCCAGGACATCAAATATATCAGGGTTCTATGAACAAGTGACTGTTGAGAGAGGTGTTGACTATTTTGTTACTTTGATGTAGACTGTAATTAGCATTTATTTAGAACATCTGTGTTGGGAACTTGTGACATGCCTTACATGTTTTACCTCTCTTGAAGCTCCCAATGACCAGTGAATGAAGACCTTTGCTTTCCCCAGTTTTAACAGAGGAAGAAATGGAGGCTTTGAGAAGTTAAGCAACTAAGCTAGAAACGGTTAGGATTAAACCTCAAGTCAGACTCCAAAGCTTCCCAGGTGGTTCTAGAGGTAAAGAATTTACCTGCCAGTGCAGAAGACATAAGAGACATGGGTTCAATCCCTGGATCAGAAAGATCACTTAGAGGAGGGCATGGCAACCCGCTCCAGTGTTCTTGCCTGGGGAATCCCAGGGACAGAGGAGCCTGGCAGGCTGCAGTCCATGGCGTTGCAAAGAGTCTGACACAAAGGAGCCATTTAGCAAAAAAGAAAACCCTAGGCTTCCTTTTCTCCAAGCAAAAAGGAGGGGATGAGGAGGATCTGGGCCTCAGTATTTGCTTTTCCACCTGAGTCTGAAGCCCAGCTCCAGCGATCACTAGTGGTTGGCCTTGGACAAATTACTTAATTTCTTTATGCTTTGGTTTCCTCATCTATGAAGTTGTAATCACAAGAATATCAATCTTTGAGGGTTGTTATGAAGCTCAAATAAGGTAGTCCAGATACAGGTCTTCTCAAAAACAGAGAGGGGGGGACATTTTAACCCTGAGGCTTTGTAGCAAGATTGAAAAGGATTTGAGGGGAGGATAAGAATATCTCCTGGGAATCTGCCAGTTTGTATGGTGTATCTTCTCATTGCTCTCTAATAGTCTTCCTGATTTTGGAAATAAGCAGAAAAGATAAAAATAATTATGTACATTTTCACCACACCAATCAATGTTAGTGATCTGGCTTATTTGCTTCCAGTTATTTTAGAAAGGCATGGGCTTGGGGGTGGCTAGGAAGGAGGAAAAGATATCATTTCTATTTCTTATAATATTACAGGCTCTTAATAAAGAACTCAACAGGGCAGAAAATACAAAGATAAAATTTAAATCATCCCAAATTCTACTTTCTAGAAGTTACTGTTCTTTAGTAGGCAAACTGCAAATATTTCTCTGTGTTTGTATGTGAAAGAGAGAGAAAAGGTAAAAATGTTCGTAACTGTGAAGTTAGATAATAGGTATAAGATGGTTTACTTTTGGGGTTGTTTGAAAATTTACAGAAAATGTAAAAAAACTTTAAAAATTGGAATCATGGTATGTACACTTTAAAAGAAATACTTAGTTTAAGTTTACTGATGTTAATAGAAAATACACAAGTAAAACTAAAAAATGTTGAATAATTTTTTTCTATCATAAGAGATAGGGTTTTTTTTTTTAATGAGATAACATTGGTTTCTAACAATGAAGAGCATTATGTTTCTACTTATGTATACACTACAGCATACTCATCACCAAAAGTTTAGTTTCCATTTCTCATGATATAGTTAACCCCTTTACCCATTTCACCTTCCCCCACCCCTCTTCCCTTCTGGTAACCACTAATCTGTTCTCTGTATCTGTGTTTTCTTTGGTTTGGTTTGATTGCTTATTTTTTATATTCCACATGTAAATGAAATCACGTGATTCTTGTCTGATTTATTTCACTTAGCATAATACCCTTAAAGATCCATCCATGTTGTCGCAAATGGCAAGATTCTATCATGGCTGAGTAGTATTCCATTTTGTGTGTATATATGTGTTTATTTGTTTATTTATAATTTATCTTCTTGGCCATTCCATGAAGCTTGTGGGATCTTAGTTCTCTAACCAGGGATTGAACCTGGGCCCCCTGAAGTGAAAGTATTGAGCCCCAGTCACTGGACCACCAGGGAATTCCCTGTATGTGTATATTCATAGACCACATTTTCTTTATCATTCATCTGTTGATGAACACTTAGATTGTTTCCAGAAGAGATACTATTTACTAAATGGTCCTTCTAAAGTTTAAAAACAATTAAGGCAAACCTTCAGTTGTGTGGAATCGTAGTTAACTAGGGTTTCATTATAGACAGTATCTACCTTTGAAAGATGAGGACATTGGTACTCCGATTCTTCTCTTCATCTCTTCTCCTGTACCTCTCGTATATTATTTTTCATATTACAGGCTTACAACATGCATATTGTCTTAAGTATTCCTAATTTCTGTAGTGGTACTGAGTCAATTTTTAACGCATTCAGTGTTTACTATTTGATGTTCTTAACATGACTTCTTTATTTTTGAATTATTTTGCTACATGTCTTAATTGGTTGGATTTCGTGATCATAAAGTTTTTCAAGAAGCTACTTGTATGTTTCATGTGTGCCAGATCTTCCCATTGTACCCAGATGAACCCAGACATAGCCACCCTTTCTTTCCATTCGAATGTCCTAGACACTGCTTCAATGTCTTCTGGCAGTGTCTTCAGTGTCTTTTGAAGAAAATGGATTTTTTTCCTTTCTTCTTTAGGGTGATTTTGATTTGGGTGTCTGGAGGATGAATAATTCTTTCATTTATTTTAATCCTTGGTGTTCAATAATGTAAGTAGGATTTGTCTCAGTTTTGAACTTACTGTATCACGTATTCCCAGAACACAATCTGTAGCTTTAGTTTTTCATTTCAGGAGAATGCTTTTATATCTTTGAATGTGTCTTCTGTTTCACTGGGGGAGGAGGGATATACTTCAGGAATCCTGATTATTCTATGTTGAAAGGTCTTTTTCTATGTCTTCCATATCTATTCTCATTAATTCCTTTATATTTGTCTTTTCCTCTGCTTTTACTACACTTATCTCTAGTCATTCTTACTCCTCCTCGTTTGTTCGGTTGTGTCTCGCCTCTTTGCAACCCCATGGACTGTAGCCTGCCAGGCTCCTCTGTCCCTGGGATTCTCCAGGCAAGAATATTAGAGTGGGCTGCCATTTCCTTCTCCAAGTGATTTTTATATGTTGGTAATGAATTTTCAGGAGTACTTAATCAATTCCTGGATTTTTCTCATTTTTGTATTCATTTTATAATAATGTTGCTTCAGTTCTCAATTAGTTTTTCTAATCAATCTTTTCACCCCAACTTATTATTTTGTCCTTGATTTCTTGATTTAAAAATTCTTTAGTTGTCCTAGGGTCCAATGTTTGGGCTTCCCTGATGACTCAGTGGGTAAAGAATCTGCCTGTGACGCAGGAGATGTGGGTTTAATCCCTGGGTCGGGAAGATGCCCTGGAGAAGGAAATAGTAACCCACTCCAGTATTCTTGCCTGGAAAGCCCTGTGGACAGAGGAGCCTAGAGGTCATGGAGTCACAAAGAGGGACACGACTGAGCGACTAAACCACCACTGCTGCCCAGAAGTAAGATTGGGTGGCTGGTGACAGGGGTGATAAGATTAAGGGTCCAATGCCCTTGTTTTTGGTTTGTTTTGCTGTATTTGTGTGTATAGTTTCCACACTGGCTTATTTTTGTTTGCTTACTTTATATCTTGCTCGTGTTAGGGCAACATTGTCTAGATTTTCTGTTTGATAAAGTTTGGATGAGTTTTTAACTTTATTCCCCCAATATTGCAAGCCAATTGGTTTCTCCTCTTAAATTACAGTATGAGACTGAGTTTCTACTTTTTCGTAGAGTGAGAATGTGGCAGGATCTTGGGCTTAGCTGGGAGGTGGGAGGATAAAGGAACTCTGCTTGTCTCAGAGTTCAGCAGTCTTTATTAGATCTCTTGGCTCCTTGCAGAGACTTTTCTTGTGCATTCCCTACGGCTCCACTACATGTTGTTTGAGGTGTGTTGAACATCTCAGAAGTGCCTGGTGCTTCGGAGTGCTTGCTTTGGCTCAGGTCTGCCTTGCCACCCATTTTCTCCATTTCATATATTTCTTTTAGCACTGGTTCCTGTCGGGAGAGGACAAAGATAATACTAACCACTGTGCTCACTACTCTCCAGGTCTGTGGGCATTAGTGAGAATTCTCAGTATTTTCTTAAAATCAACAGCTTTAATCCTTGGGGGAAAGGACAAGGGATTGTTCAGAAATGGGTTTATCCTTAGTCCTTTCTCTTTGTTGTAAAATGTATCCTGTTGAAACTTATTAACTTAGATTCAGTTCAGTTCAGTTGCTCAGTCGTGTCTGACTCTTTGCAACCCAATGAATCTCAGCACGCCAGGCCTCACTGTTCATCACCATCTCTGGGAGTTCACTCAGACTCATGTCCATCGAGTCCGTGATGCCATCCAGCCATCTCATCCTCTGTTGTTCCCTTCTCCTCCTGCTCCCAATCCCTCCCAGCATCAGAGTCTTTTCCAATGAGTCAGCTCTTTGCATGAGGTGGCCAAAGTACTGGAGTTTCAGCTTTAGCATCATTCCTTCCAAAGAAATCCCAGGGTTGATCTCCTTCAGAATGGACTGGTTGGATCTCCTTGCAGTCCAAGGGACTCTCAAGAGTCTTCTCCAACACCACAGTTCAAAAGCATCAATTCTTCGGTGCTCAGCCTTCTTCACAGTCCAACTCTCACATCCATACATGACCACAGGAAAAACCATAGCCTCGACTAGACGGACCTTAGTTGGCAAAGTAATGTCTCTGCTTTTGAATATACTATCTAAGCTGGTCATAACTTTTCTTCCAAGGAATAAGTGTCTTTTAATTTCATGGCTGCAGTCACCATCTGAAGTGATTTTGGAGCCCCCAAAATAAAGTCTGACACTGTTTCCACTGTTTCCCCATCTATTTCCCATGAAGTGATGGGACCGGATGCCATGATTATTTTCTGAATGTTGAGCTTTAAGTCAACTTTTCCACTCTCCTCTTTCACCTTCATCAAGAGGCCCTTTAGCTCCTCTTCACTGTCTGCCATAAGGGTGGTGTTATCTGCATATCTGAGGTTATTGATATTTCTCCCTGCAATCTTGATTCCAGTTTGTGTTTCTTCCAGTCTAGTGTTTCTCATGATGTACTCTGCATAGAAGTTAAATAAGCAGGGTGACAATATACAGCCTTGATGTACTCCTTTTCCGATTTGGAACCAGTCTGTTGTGCCATGTCCAGTTCTAACTGTTGCTTCCTGATCTGCATACAGATTTCTCAAGAGGCAGGTCAGGTGGTCTGGTATTCCCATCTCTCTCAGAATTTTCCACAGTTTATTGTGATCCACACAGTCAAAGGCTTTGGCATAGTCAATAAAGCAGAAATAGATGTCTTTATGGAACTCTCTTGCTTTTTCCATGATCCAGAGGATGTTGGCAATTTGATCTCTGGTTCCTCTGCCTTTTCTAAAACCAGCTTGAACATCAGGGAGTTCACGGTTCACGTATTGCTGAAGCCTGGCTTGGAGAATTTTGAGCATTATTTTACTAGCATGTGAGATGAGTGCAACTGTGTGGTAGTTTGAGCATTCTTTGGCATTGCCTTTCTTTGGGATTGGAATGCAAACTGACCTTTTCCAGTCCTGTGGCCACTGCTGAGTTTTCCAAATGTGCTGGCATATTGAGTGCAGCACTTTCACAGCATCATTTTTCAGGATTTGAAATAGCTCAACTGGAATTCCATCACCTCCACTAGCTTTGTTCATAGTGATGCTTCCTAAAGCCCACTTGACTTCACATTCCAAGATGTCTGGCTCTAGATGAGTGATCACATCATCAGGATTATCTGGGTCGTGAAGATCTTTTTGTACAGTTCTTCTGTGTATTCTTGTCACCTCTTCTTAATATCTTCTCCTTCTGTTAGGTCCAGACCATTTCTGTCCTTTATTGAGCCCATCTTTGCATGAAATGTTCCCTTGATATCTCTAATTTTCTTGAAGAGAATCTCTAGTTTTTCCCATTCTGTTCTTTTCCTCTATTTCTTTGCATTGATCGCTGAAGAAGGCTTTCTTATCTCTTCTTGCTATTCTTTGGAACTCTGCATTCAGATGCTTATATCTTTCCTTTTCTCCTTGCTTTTCGCCTCTCTTCTTTTCACAGCTATTTGTAAGCCCTCCCCCAGACAGCCATTTTGCTTTTTGCATTTCTTTTCCATGGGAATGGTCTTGATCCCTGTCTCCCGTGCAGTGTCATGAACCTCATTCCATAGTTCATCAGGCACTCTATCTATCAGATCTAGGCCCTTAAATCTATTTGTCACTTCCACTGTATAATCATAAGGGATTTGATTTAGGCCATACCTGAATGGTCTAGTGGTTTTCCCTACTTTCTTCAATTTTAGTCTGTATTTAGTAATAAGGAGTTCATGATCTGAGCCACAGTCAGCTCCTGGTCTTGTTTTTGTTGATTGTATAGAGCTTCTCCATCTTTGGCTGCATAGAATATAATCAGTCTGATTTCGGTGTTGACCATCTGGTGATGTCCATGTGTAGAGTCTTCTCTTGTGTTGTTGGAAGAGGGTGTTTGCTATGACCAGTGCATTTTCTTGGAAAAACTCTATTAGTCTTTGCCCTGCTTCATTCCGCATGCCAAGGCCAAATTTGCCTGTTACTCCAGGTGTTTCTTGACTTCCTACTTTAGCATTCCAGTCCCCTATAATGAAAAGGACATCTTTTTTGGGTGTTAGTTCTAAAAGGTCTTGTAGGTCTTCATAGAACCGTTCAACTTCGGCTTCTTCAGCATTACTGGTTGGGGCATAGACTTGGATACCTGTGATATTGAATGGTTTGCCTTGGAAACGAACAGATACCATTCTGTCATTTTTGAGACTGCACCCAAGTACTGCATTTCAGACTCTCTTGTTGACCATGATGGCTACTCCATTTCTTCTGAGGGATTCCTGCCCGCAGTAGTGGATATAATGGTTACCTGAGTTAAATTCACCCATTCCAGTCCATTTTAGTTCACTGATTCCTAGAATGTCGACGTTCACCCTTGCCATCTCTTGTTTGACCACTTCCAATTTGCCTTGATTCATGGACCTGACATTCCAGGTTCCTATGCAATATTGCTCTTTACAGCATCGGATCTTGCTTCTATCACCAGTCACATGCACAGCTGGGTATTGTTTTTGCTTTGGCTCCATCCTTTCATTCTTTCTGGAGTTATTTCACTACTGATATCCAGTAGCATATTGGGCACCTACTGACCTGGGGAGTTCCTCTTTCAGTACCCTATCATTTTACCTCTCATGCTTTTCATGGTGTTCTCAAGGCAAGAATACTGAAGTGGCTTGCCATTCCCTTCTCCAGTGGACCACGTTCTGTCAGCCCTCTCCACCATGACCCGCCCGTCTGTTATGAAAATTTTTTGGCTTTTATGATTTTTTTTCTCATTCTGTTAGGTATCAAGGGACAAAGATTCAGTCTGCCATCTTAACATGACATCAAGTAATTTTTCAGTGATTCTACATGGTTCACTATTAGTTCTATTTGAATAGAATTCCATTTGAAAAGCTTGAAGATGAGATAGCAAGACCTGAGTTACAGTGAGGTTATATATGAACCTATAGGCCTATAATGTAAGTTATTAAGAATATTTTCAGCACATGCACATTGAACAATGCCTGTTTGAAAACAGGAACAAAATGCAGTGGTAAAAAGGCAATTTCTAATGAATGGGCAAACCATATGTTTTGTTAGATAAAAATCAAGATTTTTTTTTTTGTTTGTTTCAAGCCATCAGGACTTGTTCATCTAGAAAGGAAACTGACATAATTAGTAAAGATCTAGGAACGTCAAAGCAGAAATCAGTTTTGAACCTGTATTTCAGAACCAGGTGTATGTCCTGTACAAGGTGATATCAAGATGGTTGTTTCTTAGGGGCTGGAGTATGTCTTCTAGAATCAAGAAGTGAGGGCAGCAGAGTTACCCTGCAAGGTCAGTGCTGCTGGAGCCAAAGAGAGCTGTGAAAAGTCTCAGAAGAGAAAGTCTGGTATCCAGGCTTGCAAGACTGGAACCTCATAAGCACTTCTTTGAAGAAATAGTGTGTCTAAAGAAGAGGGCTTGGTCCATGTGGGAAGCATAGGAAAGACAGAACCACCAAGAATCCCTTTTATCTCACAACAGCTCTGTCTCTGGGAGTGGGAGAATTTGCCATCAGACTTTTGTAAATTCCAGTCTCAGAGGCCAACAGTTTCTCTAGGGTCTCTGTTGTGGCCTGATTGTTAGAACATGAGCTTTATCTGACGGCCCCTTCTCTGATTCCATGTCCCTACAGCAATTTTCTGCTTCCAGTGAAGGTCTACTCATATATAAAAAGAATGCAGAAAAGATACAGATTTTAAATATTTCTGAGTATTTCACAGTGGTTTCTGATGGTAATGAGTGGCTTTTGATTACCAGTTGGTTTTCCCTGACTACAGGGAGAAAAAAGAGATTCTTATGCCAACCTGAATAATTCCAATCTGTGTGACATTTCTATTTCTCCCTTTAAATTAATACAGTACCAGCCAGATACCTTCCTCAGGTCTTCTGTACATTTTTAGTTAGTGTGAGTCAGTATTTTTTGGTCTGATTGCTCCTGGACATTGACAAGAGTGAACTGGCCTTCTGCTAGATAACTCTGATTTTGTTTCTGTCTTCCATCCCTCTCTGTTCCTATATCAAGCATAGTTTCTTATTTGATGAATTCATCTGTATTAAAATGTGTTAAGACCAGAAAAAAATTTAAATACTCCAGAGAAAATTTATACAAATGTTTCTGGACCTCACTTATCTTTTTAAAAAGCTTTTAACTTTGTATTAGGGTATAGCCGATTAACAATGTTGTGATAGTTTCAGGTGAAGAGTGAAGGGACTCAGCCATACGTATACATGTATCCTCCCCTCCCATCCAGCTGCCACACAATATTGAGTAGAGATCCACGTTCTATACAGTAGATCCTTCTTGGTTATGCATTGTAAACACAGCAGTTGCATACAGAGTACCTCATTTATCTTCATGTCTTTATTTAGGAACAAGAATAGTAGCATGGAGAAACTGAGACAGTTCCTTGCAAAGGTCATTTTTATGTTGAGAACCTCTCTTCTCATTTGAAGTATGACACTCTCTCCGCTAAATTTCCTGTCCAAGCGAATGGTCCCGAGGCTATTAGTAAAGCAAAAGGTTACTGGGTGAAACAGTGGGGCCAGCTTGGGACACGCATGTTTGCAGACAGCCCAAAGGAGAACTTGCTCTCCTATTCATTTTATCTGTGGTGATTAAATACATGCAGTTTTTTTTTTTCCCACCAGTTTAATTGAGATGTAATTGTCATATAACATTGTATTAATTTGAGGTGTGTAACAAAATAATCTGATGTAGGATCAGTTCAGTTCAGTCGCTCAGTCGTGTCTGACTCTTTGCGACCCCATGAATCTCAGCACACCAGACCTCCCTGTTCATCACCATCTCTCGGAGTTCACTCAGACTCACATCCATCGAGTCCGTGATGCCATCCAGCCATCTCATTCTTGGTCGTCCCCTTCTCCTCCTGCCCCCAATCCCTCCCAGCATCAGAGTCTTTTCCAATGAGTCAACTCTTCGCATGAGGTGGCCAAAGTACTGGAGTTTCAGCTTTAGCATCATTCCCTCCAGAGAAATCCCAGGGTTGATCTCCTTCAGAATGGACTGGTTGGATCTCCTTGCAGTCCAAGGGACTCTCAAGAGTCTTTTTCCAACACCACAGTTCAAACGCATCAATTCTTCAGCACTCAGCCTTCTTCACAGTCCAACTCTCACATCCATACATGACCACAGGAAAAACCATAGCCTTGATTAGACGGACCTTAGTTGGCAAAGTAATGTCTCTGCTTTTGAATGTGCTATCTAGGTTGGTCATAACTTTTCTTCCAAGGAGTAAGTGTCTTCTAATTTCATGGCTGCAGTCACCATCTGCAGTGATTTTGGAGCCCCCCAAAATAAAGTCTGACACTGTTTCCACTGTTTTCCCATCTATTTCCCATGAAGTGATGGGACAGGATGCCATGATCTTCATTTTCTGAATGTCGAGCTTTAAGCCAACTTTTTCACTCTCCTCTTTCACCTTTATCAAGAGGCCCTTTAGCTCCTCTTCACTTTCTGCCATAATGGTGGTGTCATCTGCATATCTGAGGTTATTGATATTGTGAAATGATCAGCATGACAAATTTAATTAACATCCATCTTCTCACAGTTAAAAATTGTTTTTCCTTGTGATGAGAACTTTTAGCAACATTCAGTTATACAGTACAGTATGACCTTCTTTATTACATCCTCAGAGCTTTATAACTGGATGCTTGTGCCTTTTACCGCCTTCACTGGTTCCCTGATGCCCTTGCATCCCACTCCTGTCCTCTGGCAATCACCAGTCTGTTCTGTGTTTTCATGAGTTCAGTTTTTCCTAGATTTCACATATACGTGACAGCATATGGCATATGAATTTTTCTGTAGGACCTGTTTAACTTAGCATAATGCCCTCAAGGTCCATCTATGTTGTCGCAAATGGTAGAATTTCTTTTTATGGCTGAAGAAAAATCCTCTGTATATACACACTCCATTTTCTTTATCCATTCATGGACACTTTGGCTGTTTCCGTGTCTTGGCTCATGTAAACAATGCTGCAATGAATGTGGAGGTGCAGATATGTCTTTGAGATGGATGTTTCATTTTCTTCAGATAAATACCCAGAAGTGGAGCTGTTGGATCATGTGGTAGTTACATATTTATTTAAGGAAACTATACTGTTTTTCAGGGGCTTCCCCATACTGTTTTTCACAGTGGCTGCATCAATTTACATTCTTACCAACAAAGCACAAGTGTTCCATTTTCTCCATATCCTCACCAAAACTTGTTCTCTCTCATCTTTTTGAGAACAGACGTTCTAAAGTGTGTACGGTGATACTTCATTGTGGCTTTGATTTGCATTTCCCTGATAAGTGATGTTGATCATCTTTTCTTGTTGGCCATCTGTATGTCTTCTTTGGATAAATGTCTATTCATTTCCTCTTTCCATCTTTTAATCAGATTTTTTTGGTAGTTTTTTGAGCTCTTTATCTATTTTAGATATTAAGCCTATGCCAGATAGATGATTCGCATAATTTCTTTCCCATTTAGTAGGCTGTCTTCTCATTTTGTTGCTCATTTCCTTTACTGTGTGTAGGTGCTTTTAGTTTGATGTGGTCCCACTTGTTCACTTTTGCTCTTGTTGCCTTTGCTTTTGGTGTCAAGTTCAAAAAGTCACACCAAGACAGATGTCAAGGAACTTACTGCCCATGTTTTCTTCTAGGAGCTACATGGTATAGAACTTACATTCAAGTCGTCAATCCATTTTGAGTTAATTTTTGGGTATGGTGTAAGATAGGGGTTCAGTTTCTTTCTTTTTTTCTTTTTCTTTTTGTATTTGGCTCTCCAGTTTTCCCAACACCATTTGTGGAATAGATTATCCTTTCCTCACTGTATTTTCTTCACTCTTTTGTTATAAATTATTTCTCCATGTATGCATGGATTTCTGGGCTCTCAATTCTGACCCCCACTGATCTATGTGTTTGTTTTTATGCCAGTACCATATTGTTTTGGTTACTATAGTTTTGTAATAGTTTCATTACAGGAAGTGTGATATCACAAGTCTTGTTGCTTTTTCTCAAGATTCCTTTGGTTATTTGGGATATTTTGTGGTTTCATACAAATTTTAGAATTGTGTGTTCTAGTTATGTGAATAATGCCATTGGAATTTTGATAGAAATTGCACTGCCTGTAGACTTCTTTGGATAGTATGAACATTTCAACAGTATTAATTCTTCTACTTCTTTACTGTGGGATATCTTCCTATTTATTTGTACCTTTAATTTCCTTTATCAATGTCTTATAGTTTTCAGTGTGCAGATTTCTCACCTCCCTGGTTAAATTTATTCCTGGATATTTTATCTTTTTGATGCAATTATAAATTAGACTGTTTTCTTAATTTCTCTTTCTGATTATTCTGTTATTATTATATAGAAATACAACTGATTTTTTACATTAATTTTATATCCTGCAACATTACTGAATTTGTTCATTAATTTTAACTGGTTGCTTTGGCAGTGTCTTTAAGAGTTTTTATATATAATATCATGTCATCTGCAAATATAGTTTTACTTCTTTTCTGATTTGTATGCCCTTTTTTTTTTTTTCTTGCCTAATTGCTCCAGCTAGGGCTTCTGGTGCTATGCTAAATAAAACTGGTGAGAGTGAGTATCCTTATTTTGTTCCTCCTCTCAGAGGGAAAGCTTTCAGCTTTTCACCATTGAGAATGATGTTAGCTGTGGGCTTGTCATACATGGTCCTTATTGTGCTGAGGTATATTCCCTCTATACCCAGCTTATTGAGAGCTTTTATCATGAATGGGTGCTTTGTCTGCATTTATAAAGATAATATGTCATTTTATCCTTCATTTTGTTAATGTGGTTTATGACACTGGCTAACTTGTGCATCCCAGGAATAAATCCTAGCATCCTGGGGATAAATCCCACTTGAGCATGACATATGATCCTAGTTTTTAAAAAGTCTTTATTGAATTTGTTACAGGGCTGCTTCTGTTTTATGTTTTTTTGTTTTGTTTTGTTTTTTGTTTTTTTTTTGACTGTGAGGCATGTGGGATTTTTAGCTCCCCAACCAGGGATTGAACCCATACCCCTGCTTTGAAAGATGAAATCTTAACGACTGGACTGCCAGGGAAATTCTTGATCCTCTTAATGTATTTGGTTTGCTGATGCTGAATTTGGTTTGCTAATATTTTGTTGAGGTTTTTCTTGGCCACCATGTCCATCAGGTATAGCATCCTGTTCTCCTTTGCCTTTTTCTTCTCTTCTTTTCTCAGCTATTGATAAGGCCTCCTCAGACAACCATTTTGCCTTTTTGCATTTCTTCCTCTTGGGGATGGTTTTGATCACTGCTTCCTGTACAATGCTACGAACCTCTGTCCATAGTTCTTTAGGCACTCTGTCTATCAGATCTAACCCCTTGAATCTATTTGTCACTTCCACTGTATAATCATAAGGGATTTGATCTAGCTCATACCTGAATAGCCTAGTGGTTTTCCTTACTTTCTTCAATTTAAGTCTGAATTTTGCAATAAGCAGTTCATGATCTGAGCCACAGTCAACTCCTGGTCTTCTTTGTATAGAGCTTCTCCATCTTTGGCTGCAAATAATATAATCAACCTGATTTTGGTATTGACCATCTCGTGATGTCCATGTGTAGAGTCTTTTCTTGTGTTGTTGGAAGAGGATGTTTGCTATGACCAGTGTGTTCTCTTGGCAAAACTCTATTAGCCTTTGCCCTGCTTTATTCCGTACTCCAAGGCCAAATTTGCCTGTTACTCCAGATATCTCTTGACTTCCTACTTTTGCATTCCAGGCCCCTATGAAAAGGATATATTTTTTTGGTGATAGTTCTAGAATGTCTCGTAGGTTTTCATAGAACCATTCAACTTCAGCTTCTTTGGCATTACTGGTTGGGGCATAGACTTGGATTACTGTGATATTGTATGGTTTGCCTTGGAAACAAATCAAGATTATTCTGTTGCTTTTGATTTTTGAGATTGCACCCAAATACTGCATTTTGGACGTTTTTGTTGACTATAAGGGCTACTCCATTTTTTCTAAGGAATTCTTCTTACCCATAGTAATAGATATAATGGTCATCTGAATTAAGTGACTGAAGCCATTAAAATGAAAAAAATGCTTGCTCCTTGTAAGAAAAGCTATGACAAACCTAGATAGTGTATTCAAAAGCAGAGACATCACCACCTACAAAGATCCGTCTAGTCAAAGCTATGGTTTTTCCAGTAGTCATGTTCGTATGAGAGAGTTGGACTATAAAGAAGGCTGAGCACTAAAGAACTGATGCTTTTGAACTGTGGTGCTGGAGAAGACTCTTCAGAGTCCCTTGGACTGCAAGGAGGTCAAACCAGTCAATCCTAAAGGAAATCAACCCTGAGTATTCATTGGAAGGACTGAAGCTGAAACTCCAATACTTTAGCCACCTAATGTAAAGAGCCGACTCATAATGACCTTGATGCGGGGAAAGATTGAAGGCAGGAGGAGAAGGGGACAACAGAGGATGAGATGCTTAGCATCACCAACTTGATGGACATGAGTTTGAGCAAACTCCGGGGGATGGTGAAGGACAAGGAAGCCTGGTGTGCTACAGGGAAGCATGGGGTCATAAAGAGTCAGACCCGACTGAGCAACTGAACAGCAACAATGTCCACTGGGGTTACTGGCCTATAATTTTTTTTTTTTTATAGTGTCCTTGTCTAGTTTTGGTATCACAGTAATACTGGCCTTGTAAAATGAGTTGAAGATGTACCTTCCTCTTCAGTTGTTTGGAAGAGTTTGAGAAAGATTGGTATTAATTTTTCTTTAACAGTTGGTAGAATTCACCAGTGTAGCTACCTTGTCCTGAGCTTTTTGTTTCTGTTGGGAAATTTTTGATTGCTAGTTCAATCTTCTTAATAGTAATGAGTTTGTTCAGATATTTTATTTCTTTATGGTTCAGTCTTATGTGTTTCTAGGAATGTAACTATTTCTTCTAGGTCCAATTTACTGTCATATAATTGTTCATAGTAGTCTCTTATGATTCTGTGTATTTCTGTGATATTAATTATAATGTCTGTTTTCTAATTTTGTTTATTTTAATCCTCTCTTTTTTTTCTTGTTTAGCCTGCTAAAGGTTAATTTTGTTTATCTTTTCAAAAAATAGACTGTTCCATTTATCTTCTCTATTGTCTTTACGGTCTCTACTTCATGTATTCCCACTCTGATCTTTATTTTCTTTCGTCTACTAACTTTGGGCTTTGTTTGTTCATTTTCTCCCTAGTTCCTTGAGGTACAAAGTTAGGTTCTTTAAGACATTTTAAAAATAGTACAAATTTAAAGATTACTTTCCATTTATAATTTTTTAAAAATAATTTTGTAAATTAATTATTTGGCTGTGTCAGGTCTTAGCTGAGACATGCAGGATCTTTAGTTGTGGTACACAAACTCTTAGTTGTAGCACATGGGATCCTGATCCCTGACCAGGGATTGAACCCAGGCCCCCTGCATTGGGAGCACAGAGTCTTAGCCACTGGGCTACCAGGGAAGTCCTAGTTTTTCTGTTTATTGTCAGTGGGGAAAGTTGGTGTAGTTTTTTATTCTGCTCTTAATGAATGCTGAGATTATCTTCTTGCAATGACTTGATAGTTGTTTTCTTTGGCGTGTTCTTGTTTATTAATATGTGATTTTATTATGATTCCATTTCCTTGGATTAATTTGATTATTCAGTTCAGTTCAGTCGCTCAGTCATGTCTCTTTGCAACCTCATGAGTTGCAGCACGCCAGGCCTCCCTGTCCATCACCAACTCTCAAAGTTCACTCAGACTCACGTCCATCAAGTCCATGATGCCATCCAGCCATCTCATCCTCGGTCGTCCCCTTCTCCTCCTGCCCCCAATCCCTCCCAGCATCAGAGTCTTTTCCAGTGAGTCAACTCTTCGCATGAGGTGGCCAAAGTATCGGAGTTTCAGCTTTAGCATCATTCCTTCCAAAGAAATCCCAGGGCTGATCTCCTTCGGAATGGACTGGTTAGATCTCCTTGCAGTCCAAGGGACTCTCAAGAGTCTTCTCCAACACCACAGTTCAAAAAGCATCAATTCTTTGGTGCTCAGCCTTCTTCACAATCCAACTCTCACATCCATACATGACCACAGGGAAAACCATAGCCTTGACTAGATGGACCTTAGTTGGCAAAGTAATGTCTACTTTTGAACATGGTATCTAGGTTGGTCATAACTTTTCTTCCAAGGAGTAAGTGTCTTTAATTTCATGGCTGCAGTCACCATCTGCAGTGATTTTGGAGCCCCCCAAAATTAAGTCTGACACTGTTTCCACTGTTTCCCCATGTATTTCCCATGAAGTGATGGGACCGGATGCCATGATCTTCGTTTTCTGAATGTTGAGCTTTAAGCCAACTTTTTCACTCTCCTCTTTCACTTTCATCAAGAGGTTTTTAGTTCTTCTTCACTTTCTGCCATAAGGGTGGTGTCATCTGCATATCTGAGGTGACTGATATTTCTCCCAACAGTCTTGATTCCAGCTTGTGCTTCTTCCAGTCCAGCGTTTCTCATGATGTACTCTGCATAGAAGTTAAATAAGCAGGGTGACAATATACAGCCTTGATGTACTCCTTTTCCTATTTGGAACCAGACTGTTGTTCCATGTCCAGTTCTAACTGTTGCTTCCTGACCTGCATACAGGTTTCTCAAGAGGCAGGTCAGGTGGTCTGGTATTCCCATTGGTTTTACAATTTTCCACAATTTATTGTGATTGTGCTTAACATTAATTTTCAGTCATTTTTCTTCTCCAATATATGTTTATAGGGTTGTATATTTCCCTGTAAGTAATGCTTTTGCAGAAACTTAGACATTGACATATAGTATTTTCATTATTGTTCAGTTATTTTCTTGTTTCCATTATAATCCCTTTATGAATTTTCTCAGTTTCAAAGCAGATGGTGATTTTCTAATTGTTATTATTTTGTTATTGATTTTTAGCCTATACATTATAGGGAGAGAACTTTCTGAGTCTGAATATTTTAATCCTTAGACATTTGTTGAGAATTTCTGAGGACTTCCTCGTGGCTCAGATGGTAAAGCGTCTGCCTACAATGTGGGAGACCTGGGTTCAATCCCTGGGTTGGGAAGATCCTCTGGAGAAGGAAATGGCAACCCACTCCAGTACTCTTGCTTGGAAAATCCCATGAATGGAGAAGCCTGATAGGCTATGGTCCATGGGGTTGCAAACAGTCAGACACAACTAAGCGACTTCACTTCACTTCACTTCTAAGGTACAGTATGTGGTCGATTTTATAAATATTCTATATGAACTTGTAAAATTAAGTATCTCAATGAATGCAGTGTTCTGTACGTACATATTGTTGCTGCTGCTACTGCTAAGTTGCTTCAGTCGTGTCCGACACTGTGTGACCCCAGAGACGGCAGCCCACCAGGGGTGGGCTGAACATACATATGAGGTCAAGTTTATTCATCATGTTCAAATCACTTATATACTTGTTTACTTTTTCTTCCTGCCTCTTTTATCAATTTCCAAGAGACATATGTTTAAATCTTACAACATGATAATATATACGAGTGTGTGGTTTTGAAATTTTGGCTCTGTAAATGTTTAGATTGTGTTATGAGGGGGAAAATGTAAAAATTAAAGTTTCTGGTAAATCAAACATTTTATCACTATCACAGAGCTGTCTTTTAACTGTCAGACAAGAAAAGGGGGAAAGCTAGAGCCCATTTTAGAAGAAGGGTGGAGAAGAAGCCTGTACATTGTCCCAAGGTGATGGTAATCATGTTGGAATGCCTGCCCCTTCAATGCTCTGAGGCTTAGCAAGTGGCTTTGGAGAGGCTATGACTCACAGGCTTTGTGATCTTGCATGGAGGGGTGCTGGGTGAGCGTTACTATAGAGGATGACAGAATGCTAGCCAGACCCCTGGAATCCCAGTCACCTTAAACTCAAAGGTACCAGTCTTTACATGTCCTAGGGTAGGTTACTTTTTAATCAGAAGTGAATACCATAGCTGTTTGGAGTTTTACGTGTTAGAGCTCTTGAATCCAAATCAAAGAATAAATATGCAAAAAAAGAGAAGCCCTCTTTATTTTCAGTAATTTTTTTTGGTTGTTTTAAAATTTCTACGCGTTTTATGAACTATTTAAAAGAAAAAGTAGGTACTGTTGCTTTTAGAAACATTTTGCTCCTTCAAATTCTCTCCCATAGCAAGAAAAGAAAGTTCATAGCTTTCTCATTAAAGACAAATTAAGCTTTGGAATCAGGGAGATCTGAGTTGTATCGGTTCTACCTCTTAGTGGTTTTGAGACTCTGAACAAGTCACTTAACTTCTCTGAATCTCAGCTTCTTAATCTGTAAGATGGATAAAACAATTGCACCTACCAATATTGGGTTAATGAGAGAATGGCTATAAAATGCTTTCCATAGTACCTGCTGCTGCTGCTACATCGCTTCAGTTGTCCGACTCTGTGCAACCCCGTAGATGGAAGCCCACCAGGCTCCCCTGTCCCTGGGATTCTCCAGGCAAGAACACTGGAGTGGATTGCCATTTCCTTCTCCAATGCATGAAAGTGAAAAGTGAAAGTGAAGTCACTCAGTCGTGTCCGACTCTTAGCAACCCCATGGACTGCAGCCTTCCAGACTCCTCCATCCATGGGATTTTCCAGGCATGAGTACTGGAGTGGGGTGCCATTGCCTTCTCCAATAGTGCCTGGCATATGGTAAATTTTATCTGTGCTTATCTTCTTGTGATGACCTGATGTTTTCTTTGTAGAATTTTCAGTTCTTCTTAGTAGGAAACATTCAAAGGATCCAGCTTGCAGTGTGCCATGTCTCCAGATAACTGGTGGCTGCTTAGTAGCATCATTTTGTGTTCTCATCATTAGTCTAGCTAGCTTCCGCTAAGAAGGTTTCCTGACTCCATCCATGCCAGACATCAGTGTGCCCATAAACTTTCTCACTATAATTTGGTAGCAAAGTTACTTTGGGGAACTTCCTGATACATTCTCTGAGTTGTTCACTCTAGATTCCTCTTAACCTTTTCTTTAAGCTGTGAACAAATACTTGTTACTTACAAACAATTCAGATGATGCTTCTGAGATGAGCGGTTTCACAGGAGACCCCACCTGGCAATGAATGGAATACAGAACTTCAGTGTATTGTCTGTGAAGCCAGAATTGGATCTGGTTTCGATTGTGAAGTACTTTACGTTTCTTGCAGGATTCTTTTTCTCTTTGAATATGTGGAGTTATCTCATTGACAGTAATCCTCATTCGTCAGCTCTTTGCTAAAGAGGTAAAGGACCTCATTGCATCCCTCCTACAGTGTCAAAGTTTCTAGCTTTCCTCATATTTAATTTCTCGTACTTTCCCATTCTTGTGCTAGAATATGTAAGGAGCAGTGTGGGTCAAAAGACAGACTTTAGGGAACGTGCTTTAGTGATAAATAGCCAGTAGCCAGTGAATCTAATGTAATAGCTACACCAGTTAAGACTTGATTAAGTAGCAAAAGAAGCTCCTGCAACCCAGTAACATGGCTTAAACAGGATAGTTTATTCAGTTTCATATAAAAGGTGTCCAGGAGTAGGTAGTCTGTGACTGGCTTGACATCCTGAGAAAACTCTGTTCCCTTATCCAAGTCCATGACTTACAGTTTAAGGTCTCTTCGTGATGCAGTATGGCTGCTGGATCTCCAGTTGTTATGTGTGAGTTACAGGCTAGAACAA
Source organism: Nanger dama (assembly GCA_917880005.1). Classification (NCBI taxonomy): domain Eukaryota; kingdom Metazoa; phylum Chordata; class Mammalia; order Artiodactyla; family Bovidae; genus Nanger; species Nanger dama. The sequence continues at coordinate 13,247,557 of CAKJTW010000038.1, forward strand.
GGGGAAAAGACAAAATCAGAAGGGTGCTTTTCCGGCATATCAGCTTTCTTTGATGCTGAGCACCCATCCTGTGCTCAGATCTCATTGGCTAGAACTTTGTCATATGGCTATGTTTCGCTGCAAGGGAGGATGGGAAATATAATATTTTGTTCTAAGCAACACTGTGCCTAGCTGAAATTTTGGGCTCTGTTACCAAGGCGAAAAAGGAGAATGGATATTGGGTAGTCAACCAACAGTGAGTTACAATGGCGTTTGCCTAGAGTGGCTTAACTGGCACTGATGACTCCATATGACTCAATCCTAGCCTCTCCAGGTTTGGGAACACATTCATATTTCTCTGTGGAATAAAGCCTTGATTGTACACTTTATTACTTATCTTTTCTGGGAAGAGGTTTCTTTTAAAAAAATATAGAATATAGTGCGAGAGCTGCTGGAGAAGGCAATGGCACCCCACTCCAGTACTCTTGCCTGGAAAAATCCCATGGATGGAGGAGCCTGTGGGCTGCAGTCCATGGGGTCGCTAAGAGTCGGGCACGACTGAGTGACTTCACTTTCACTTTTCACTTTCATGCACTGGAGAAGGCAATGGCAACCCACTCCAGTGTTCTTGCCTGGAGAATCCCAGGGACGGAGGAGCCTAGTGGGCTGCCGTGTATGGGGTCACACAGAGTCAGACACGACTGATAGGACTTAGCAGCAGCAGCAGCAAGAGCCGTTATAAGTTACCAGAGAGGTCACGCCAAGCAAAGTCAATTTCTCTGGGGGAAAAATGTCAGAGTACAGTAAGTTTTTAGCACATGCACAGCATCCCCTTTAGTGCAAGCAGAGTGTCTTCTATGGCGCAGTGTTTGTTCCAGAGCCTAGGCTGTCGGTAAAGCCACATAGGAAGCAGGTGACATGGCAGATTCCTCAATGGTAAGACTTTTCCTCAAGTCTGCTTGTTCAGCACCCATTTGATATGAGTGGTGAAGGGATTATATTTTTTTCAGAGAAAGGTCATGCCAATCAGTGTCAAATACAAGCCTGTTCCTTAGGAATGAGGCCTTTTCTTTTTCATTTTCTTCATTGCCAAATTCTGGAAAGTGTAGTGGCCACAGTTCACACAACCACTTTCCACTTCAGTCCTGATCTAATGTTTGTACAACATTTTAGTGATGTCGCTTCATCTGGCCTTTTGAGAGCCTTTCTTTCGCTGATTGTTGTGACTTCTCTTTGCCTCTTATTTTTCTCATTTGTTTCATAAGCTCATGCCTTAGCCCTCCTTTCTTGGCCCTTTTCTCATTTCCTACCCTTGCTCCTGTGCAGCTCCTCCTGCAGCTCCTCCTGTTGTCTAAGTGCTGATGTTTCTGCTCCTGTATCTTTATATTTTTAAAAATATTTATTCATGTGACTGGGCCTGGTCTTAGTTGTGACATGCAGGATGTTTGTTGCGGGCATGTGAGCTCTTAGTTACAACATGGGGGATCTAGTTCCCTTCAGTTCAGTCGCTCACTCGTGTCTGACTCTTTGCGACCCCATGAATGGCAGCACACCAGGCCTCCCTGTCCATCACCACCTCCCGGAGTTCACCCAGACTCACATCCATCGAGTCCGTGATGCCATCCAGCCACCTCATCCTCGGTCGTCCCCTTCTCCTGCCCCCCAATCCTTCCCAGCATCAGAGTCTTTTCCAATGAGTCACCTCTTCGATAGTTCCCTCATCTGGGCCCCTTGCCTTGGGAATGTGAAGTCTTAGTCACTGTACCAACAGAGGAGTTCCTCTGGTCCTATATCTTTAAAACAGACATTTCTCCAGAGATCTAGTGCTATTTTCCCAACTGTTCACTAGACATTTCTACCGAGATTCCCCATTAGAACTTAAAACATCGCATCTAAAATGGAATTCTTCCACTCCTCCTACTCACTCATTCTCTTAAACCTTTCTTTTCTATTGTATTCTCTGCTTATTGTGGTAACCACCAGTCTCAGAGCCAGCAACATGGCGGCCATCCTTTATTCCTTTCTTTCTATAACCTGTCTCCATATGTAACCAATCACCAAGTCCTCTTCCTTGAGTTTCTCAAGCCACCCCTTCCCTTGCAGCCTCACCACTGTCTTCACTCAGGACCTCATCCTTTATCATCTGGGATATTACTGACTGCCTCTATTTAACCCACACTGTCCTTCAAATGGTCATCACAATGACTTTCCAATTAAAAAACCCTATTATATTACTTCTCTGAATAAAATCCTCTGAACTTTCCATTGCCCTTGAGGTATCACTCAAACTCCTCCATGTAGTCTTAAGGATGGTCCCTCACAGGGCTCCTTTGTATGAACAAGAAGCAGCTATCCCTTTGTTGGCCAGGAAAGGCAAAAAGAGTGCCTGGTGAGTGGAGTGTGCCCTTATGTGAGGACACGGTTCCCTTTCTGACTTCCTAGGTGGTGCAGTGGGACAGAATCCACCTGCCAACGCAGGAGATGCAAGAGATTGTGGGTTTGATCCCTAGGTCGGGAAGATCCCCTGGAGAAGAGAATGGCACCCTGGCCCATCGGTTTTGCCTCGAGAAGTCTATGGACAGAGAAGCCTGGCGGGCTACAGTCAGTAGCGTTGCAACACCTCCTCGCCGCCACACCCTCCCCTACAAGGTCCCTTTCCATTGGGAGTGTGCAGCCCTGCACGAAGGCACAGGGCTTGGCTAGCAAAGCTTGGGTTAAACTCATTCCATGCCCTCGTGGGCTGACTTCTCGCTGCTTCTGCACATGTTGTGTGGGGGTGTGGCCAGATTCTGGCCTATCGGGATCTTTGCAGACTCTCTTCTGCCTCCTTGTTGGGTCAGTACCTTCCAGGAATCACTCTTCCTGTAGCACCCATGATTAGCTCCTGCGCGTCTTTCAAGACTTACTTTAAGTGCCGCCACCTCCTGAGAGACTTCTCCGGCCTCACAGCCTGAATTCATCATCACTCAGTGCACCCCTGACACCCGGTCTGTATGTCTGTCGTGTCCTGTGGTCAGGCCGTTGTAATGATTAACTTTTACGTTTGTCTCCTTCCCTACTTTGTGAGCAACCTAAGGGCAGAGGGTAATGCTTTATTCATCTTTATATTCCCTGCCTGGCTTGTGTAAATTCTCACTGAATTAACTGTAGGGGAACTGCCAGCAATCAAACGAAACAAAAGATTCTATCTAGGTTTAGACACAACTGTAGGGCTTATATTTATTATTAAAAAATTAAGACAATAATTGTGCTATTTAGGGATGCAAAACCCTTATAAAATGCTCCAGAAAGGAATTGTCATTTCTTACTTATGAGCAAAGGCATGAATAGGAGAGGGCAAATGCTGACAGTAGGCAAGGAAAGCACTGGTCTTTCAAAACGCATATTAAGGGTCTTAAGGCAAGATTTAAGAGGTGGCCAGATGCAGGAGACAGCTGTGATGTGAACAGGGCACGTGAGCTAAGAAGAAACTTGAATTAAGCCTAAGAGCAGAGAGGGGAGCTTCTGTTTAAAATCCACTCTTGCAATTGACTGGATGTTTGACCCCGGGGCAAGTCATTAACCTCTGTGTCTTAGTTTCCACATCTGTAAAGTGGAGATAATAGTGCTTTCTTACTTCAAAGAATTATAGATTAATCAATGTCTGAAAAATGTCTCTAACTTGGGAACCTCTATGTAAATATTCCAGTGTAGGAGAGTCAGGTGTAAATACTGGAGAAATAAATTTGAGCTTTCTTTTAATTTATTCACAATGTTAAAAATGAAAAATAATCGCTAGTGTCTTCATCCTAAAAATACTATTAAAGAAAAAGCAGTTAGATTTGTATATTGGGGAAAATGTCCTTTTAATGTTCATAAGTCTCTTTTGCAGCCCCATGTATGTCCAGAGCAGAGGTGTGTGCTGAGGTGTGTGAATCCCAGGTGTGTGGGGACCGAGGCCACTTGGCTGACTCAACAGGAACTGCAAAACCCACTTGTGCCTGGAGGACTCTGCCAGTGTAGAGAGCTGCCAGCTTCCTTGGCAGGGTTATGAACTTAGGGCTTCTGTGAGCTGTCTGGTTTTTCCCCTCCTTGCCAAATGCCCTGCTCCCTTCTCCAGGGAGAGCATGCGTGGGGCTTACCCAAGTCTCCGCGTCCCAGAGCTTCCATCAGAGGCTGATGTGTGATGTTTGGATCGTGTAGTTGTGATCCCCAAATGAAAATGTTAATAATTTAGAGTTAGTTCTTTCCCCCACCTTTCACAAAGGGAAGATTTCCCCCTAGGACCTTTGATTTATTGGCTGGCTTGGAGAGCCTCCTTATGCCAAGTGGGGTACCTGGGGGTGGGGAGGGGGAGGAGGAGGCCCCTGAGGGAAGTCAAATTGAGCCTCAGGAGAAATAGTGGAGGGACCGGTCATCTGTGCAGGAGGGAGGGAGCAAGCCCCGGCCTAGGGAGCAAGGAGAGCTAGTCCGTCCGTGGTTGGGACTGGGAGGAGGAGGAAGGAGGCAGACCTATTCAGGAGACAAGGGGAGGCTGGGCGAGAATGGGGCTTCGAAGCTCATATTTATCAGCTTTCTGGGCCATGGACTGGCGGCATCTCGTCTTGCCATCCCACTGCCCCTTCTTTTAATGAGTCTGTATATTAAATAAGATAGGCCTTAAGGCAGGCTAGGTACGTTCGTTCAAGGAACTGGAAGGTTGTGATGAGAGCAGTAGAAAGAGAGGGCAGACCAGGTTTTCAAGGAAATAAAACAGGAACCCGAAAGCCATCGCTGCCCCGTGGGTCACCTGGTGCCAGGGGCTGGTGGGGCAGAGTGGCAGCAGCTTTGGGCACCAGCCCTGCCTTTCCCAGGACCAAGTTTGATGCCAAGGAGAGGAGAATCTGATCTAAGTGCAGGCCATACGTCCCCAAGGATTGCCCTCAGAGTGAGGCGTGACTGGGGCACTCATTGGACTGTCTCGGGTGCATGGGTTGGGGTCTCCTTTCTAGGGTTCCTCCCCTTCCGTCGTTCTGGATTGTATAGCATTGTCTACGTGGCCTGCCAGTTAGAAGCAGAGGCCAATAAGCATCACTGTACTATGGATTTAACCTTATTGTATAAGCTCTTCTCTGAAGATGGTACTTACTCTATGCACTTTGCTATTTTTCTTCTGAGTTGTGAGATGTACCTCTTATCGCAAGAGAGTAGGCCTATGACCTTAAGGGATGTTAAATTACTCAGTCAGGCAGTTTGACTGTGGGTGTTTTATGGAAAGCACAAACGGTTACTGTGTTTGGAATTATTAATCTTCTGCAATAGTCTTAGGAAAGTAGTTTAGACCCAAACATTCTGAGCACCTCTATTTCCTGACTCAAATGGAGACTTGAGCAAGGGATTTACACTTGTTCTGAGTTCCACCCCACAGCCACTCACCTATTCCAACTGAAGAAGGGAGCTATAGAACAGGGCCCAAGCTTGATGCATACATATCATCATTATTTTTAAAAGGGGCACATTATTGTGTGGCTGTTACTTCTTTGGCTTTCAGAGACTTTTTTGTCCTTTTTCTGTATTAGTATTTGCCCGAAATGGAATAAACCTTCCATCTGGTTTTATCTTCCAAATAAGATCTTTTCAAAGGAGCTTCTTTTGGGGAGTCTGGAATAATTAATTCTCTCCCCCTCCATCTTTCTCAATGCATTTAATTTGAACTTTCTTAATGAAAACTCATCTCTCATAAACTCTGGGTTGGCCCATTTTGCATGTGGCTGCTCTGTCCTGCTTTGAATGATGTGTAAATAAGAGGCAATCTGGTGATGAGTTTTGCTTGTGTGGTGCGGAAGGGTGGAGAGGGAGGAGGGTTTGATGAATAGAGGCGACCAGAAAATGTACTTGATAATAACATGGCCATGATTGATGTTGTAATTCCTGAAAAATTATCATTGTGATATAATTATTTGTTTGTGAACTGTGCCCTGAGACTCCCAAGTTTGTGATTATTCATGGCACAGATAAAACTCTAAAGTCAATAATTCATCAAGGGTATAATGGTTTTGTTTAGGGGAGGTAGGGGGTTCACGGGAATATTGCATCCTGTTTCTGACACTTCCGCTATAAATCTAAGAACTCCTTCAGTACAAGGAAGAGCCACCTCCTTACCCTAGCCACCTCCTTACCCTCTGCTCCTTTTTCCCCCTTAAAGTGGCTTTAGAGATTTGCATATATTATTTTTAAAACAAATTAATTTTATCCTAGAAAATTTTCAACAGAGGAACATTATCTGGGTCACTCCTATTGGTGTATCTCGTGGCTGTCAGTAGAGAAATGAACAGAACGAAAACAACTGTGCTTTGTCCCCAGGAAAGTACAAGACAATCTTACACTAATCACCCTGATTTTGGTCCATGAAAGGAGGTCCAAAAGGAGGTCTACCCATTTTCAGAAAGTTGATGAGTTTGGCCTCATGATTTATATTCGACTTTCGAGTGGATGATTTTACACGTACATATCAGTGATCTTGGCATCTTGTCCCAGTTCTGCTCCTGTGAAATAGCTGGCACGGTAGTTTCTTTCTTTCTTTCCATTTCCTTCTCATGGTTGTTTCTTCCCTGACTCAGTTTATTCACAAGAGAGTAACCCACTGGGAATTTGTTACAGATGCATTATGTGCTTCTATCCCAGGGTTCAGATCCCCTGGAGAAGGGAATAGCTACCTACTCTAGTATTCTTGCTTGGAGAATCCCATGGACAGAGGAGCCTGGCAGGCTATAGTTCATGGGGTGGCAAAAGACCTGGACATGACTGAATGACTAACACTTTCACTTTCAGAGTTCACAAAGGTTGGGGCCAGGTCACTCCCTCTCTAGCAGGGCTGGGTGAAGATGTCTTGGAGGGTACATAGAGTATAATGAAAATAAGCAATGTTTTCACAGGGACAGAGCCTTGCTCACCTTCCATGCCTCAGGAATGAGGGAACTTCTTTCCTTAAACTACTTTTCCCCTAAGAACATGCCAGCATTACATGAGAGCTATATACATATTGGAGGTGGGAGACCTACCTTATCAAAGCTTTATGAAAAGACCAAGGTGTTCTGGTTGACTACAGGCTCAAGATGAAATAACAATTTGGTTTGGCTGCTAAGATGTGACTTTAGGTTCAGTCTGTTTTCATTAAAAGCTCATAGTCCTGAGCAGGAGCTGTAATAGGACTTGTAGCCCAGGCACGCACCAAACAACATCTGGAGCCCTGTGACTGACCCAGGGTGCCATGTTTTAAAAGGGGCTCTTATCGGTTGAATAGCGTCCTCCAAAGACTTGATGTCTAACCCCTTGCACCTCAGTATGTGGCCTTAATGCCATTTCCTTCTCAGGGTAGGGTCATGGCAGGTGCAGTTAATTAAGATGAGGCTCTATGGGTATAGGATGGGCTCTAATCCAATATGACTGGTGTCCTTATTGGAAAAGGAGAGACGCACCTGGTGGAGAGAACTCCATATGAAGATGCAGTGACAGGGAGACAATGGCCCAGTGATGGGGAGGCAGAGATCAGAGTGGTGTGTCATGGAATGCCCAGGAGGGCTGGTCCCCAGCAGAAAGTAGGAGAGAAGCAAGGAGGAGGTTCTCCATCAGAGCCCTTCAGAAGGATTCAAGCTGCGTGACACCTTGAATTCAGACTTCAGGTCTTCAGAATTGGGAGAGAATAAGTTGCTGGGGTTTGGAGCCAGCACCCAGTTGGTGGCCGTAAGCTGGCCCTAGGGAACCAGTATGGGGGCCCTGAGAGGTCCTGGTGCACCCAGATGAGGTGACTAGGATGGCAGAGGGATCCCCCACAGTGCCACTGGAGGAGCCGTGAAAAGAACAGGTGACAGTTACCCTAGAAATTTACTGAAACTCTGATATCCATCTTCACATATTTGGAAACCACTCAGATGGTAGAGGGTTGAGATTTATTCTGTGTAACTCCAGAGGGAAGGTTTCAGTTCAACACCTTCTAAGTATGTTAAACCATAAGGCCGGAAGGACCTTATCACTAGAATTAGGGAGGTGTGATTTCTACATGAGAGAGTTTGTCTCGGTTGCTAAGAGTCTCTGGATGATGACTGAGTTTAGATAGCTCACCGCTCATCTGTGAGGGTACACTATTAAGGGATACCTTCTGGTGAATCTAAGATCCGCTGGTCTAGCTGTCCACGGGCTGTGATGTCAGAGTTTACTAAGTCAGTTATTAACTGCATGGGCTCTTTCCTCTTCCTCCTTTCTTTATTCGTGGTACCTGACTTACTCTTGAATACACATTAAATAGTATTGTGGATCCACACACACATCCTCCAACCAACATTTCTTGATGGCCAACCTTGGGCCAGCCATATGGACTACCCACAAAGGCAGGAATGAATGAACTCACTGCCTTATCCATTTTGCCATTCCTTTCTTGGTAGAAACTCAAAGCCATCCTGCCAAACCACATGGACATTTCTCACAGAATCTCTGTCTCTTGACAAGTCATGTTTCATCTTTATTTTTCAATGTGTCTTCATCCATCAGTGTTCAGTAGATCTTCACCGAGCTAAGACTATTCATAAATCATTGAGCTAGGCTGTGGAGGATACATGAAAATGAACAAGCCATGATTTGTGTCTGTGGTGAATCTACCAGGTCAGCCCCATTCTTTACAATGGTTTTCTAGGAGATACAGAAAAGCGGAAGCATCTAAGGGTGTTAACTTACCTTAGCATCCCAGAATTGTTTCTTAAGCCTGCTAGTTGTCATCATTCTTTGGGAATCATGCTCATGAACAAGATTTGCTTTTTTTTCATTACATGATATGAAACATTAGCAAAGCTATTCTTCCTTCTCTCCCAAGTCCTTCACTCTTTCTAATATTTGAACCTGGATAACAATCTTCTTGGCTTGAACAAACTCTCTTCTGGGCCTGAAAATATACATGATCTCTTACTTTCAATGCAATGTATAGGCCAATGTGGTTTCTAATTGTTTTAAATATGGTTAACATAAATATGGTTTGTCTCAGTTCAGGTTAGTCACTCAGTCATGTCCAACTCTTTGAGACCCCATGAATTGCAGCACGCCAGGCCTCCCTGTCCATCATCAACTCTCGGAGTTCACTCAGACTCATGTCCATCAAGTCAGTGATGCCATCCAGCCATCTCATCCTCGGTCGTCCCCTTCTCCTCCTGCCCCCAATCCCTCTCAGCATCAGAGTCTTTTCCAGTGAGTCAACTCTTCACATGAGGTGGCCAAAGTACTGGAGTTTCAGCTTTAGCATCATTCCTTCCAAAGAAATCCCAGGGTTGATCTCCTTCAGAATGGACTGGTTGGATCTCCTTGCCGTCCAAGGGACTCTCAAGAGTCTTCTCCAACACCACAGTTCAAAAGCATCAGTTCTTCGGCACTCAGCTTTCTTCACAGTCCAACTCTCACATCCATACATGACCACAGGAAAAACCATAGCCTTGACTAGATGGACCTTAGTTGGCAAAGTAATGTCTCTGCTTTTGAATATACTATCTAGGTTGGTCATAACTTTTCTCCAAGTAGTAAGCGTCTTTTAATTTCATGGCTGCAGTCACCATCTGCAGTGATTTTGGAGCCCCCCAAAATAAAGTCTGACACTGTTTCCACTGTTTCCATCTATTTCCCATGAAGTGATGGGACCAGATGCCATGATCTTCATTTTCTGAATGTTGAGCTTTAATCCAACTTTTTCACTCTCCACTTTTACTTTCTTCAAGAGGCTTTTTAGCTCCTCTTCACTTTCTGCCATAAGGGTGGTGTCATCTGCATATCTGAGGTTATTGATAGTTCTCCTGGCAATCTTGATTCCAGCTTGTGCTTCTTTCAGCCCAGTGTTTCTCATGATGTACTCTGCATATAAGTTAAATAAGCAGGAGTACGCAAAGATGATAAGAGTTATAGTCCAAAAGGACTAACTAGTTCTTTTTCTTTTCTTATTTGACTACACTGAGTCTTAGTTGCCACATTCAGGATCTTTATCTGTTGCCTGGGGACTATTAGTTGTGGCCCATGGAATCTAGTTCCCTGAGCAGGGGATTGAACCTGGGCCCCCTGCATTGGGAGTATGCAGTCTTAGCCACTGGACCACCAAAGATGTCCCCTAAGACCAGGTTCTTTATGCTCAACTGAATGCATGTCTTGCCTCTTGTCCTGCTGCTACTTTTATGTTGTTCCTCATTGTCAAATAAATAAGTAGTGGTATCAGTTGGGAAGAAGAGATACAGAGAGCTGGCCTTCGATCCCTGCTCTGTCCATTACTTGCACACTGAAGCCTTGACAAAGTGGCTTGCTGCCAGCCCAGTGAAGGAAGAGTTCCTGGGGGCGCTTTTGGGGAGCTCAGAGCTCCCATTCGGCTGGCAGACACTTGGCTGGGGAAGTGGCAGGGTTCCCTCATTGTCAGGGGTCTGTGCCCAGAGCTCACTTCCTCTTTTATTGGCTAAGAAATGTTCTTTATTTCATTGTGACAGACTTTTAGCATGGGTAGGTATGAATAAAGGACAGGAAACTTGACACTAAGGATGCTTGAGCTTGTAAGAATCCAGGATTTCTACCATTTCTATTGCAGAAGCTCCACATTTTGTGAGGGTTTCAATTCACCCATCACCATGTCTGACTTCTCCTTTTCAACTCCCAAATGCTGCTAGCTCCAGATCTCAGGGCTGAAGGGGTGTCCAGAATGAAAGGGTCACGGCCAACCAACTTCATCACTGGGCCAACAGAGAATCAGTCCTCTGCCTTGGGAGACCCTCCCCCCATGCAAAGCTCTGGAAGCCACAACTCACAGCTAAGCGCCAGCTCTGGCAGCATCTTTAGAGACAGTGCCTTGGGTAAGCTGGCTTCAACACTCACTGTCTGTTCAGGATTGTGTTTCCAGCTGCATCGATTTGTTTGCTTCTCAGTCTTGCTCTACTAAATTCTGACTCTCAAGAGCAAAAGGGAAAGATATATTTTGGCAAAGTAGTTGAGAGAGCCCAGTTCTATATTCTCAGTCACTGTCTTCTTATTTCTAAGTACTTATTTCCAGGAATCCAGAAAGGGCCTACTGAAGAGATCTAGAGACCCACAGCCATAACCACATTACCATATCCACCAGTCTGAAGCAATTCTCCACTAACCAAAAGTACCCTTGAATTGGCAAATGTCACTGGAGACTCAAAGTAGGATGTGATATTTATAATAGTCGGGAGATTTTGGGCAAAGTATTTACCTTTTCTTTCCACTCAACCCATCCATGTCTTCATTTTCTGGAGTGCACAGACTTAACAGGTGACCCACCTGCATCCTTAATTTTTAGATAACAGCTGAAGTTTTTTTCCCTTTGTTTATTTTTTGGAGTTAGCCAGCTGACCTGCCTCAAAGCGGGACAGGCTGGGTGCTGACCTATCCAATAAAACAGCACAGTCATGACTCACTTGGCTTGTCTGGAGAAAGAAAATACATATTTAGTATAAAGAGAAGCTATACGCAATGGAACAGTTGGTTATACATTACAGCTTGTAATAAATGAAAAATATCGAGTGCATTTTGAATGATTAATGTATGAAAACTGTCACCACTTACTCTGCATTAATCAAGAAAAAAAATGCACACTTCCCATAGTGGTTAATGTTGCAGGCCTGTTGTTCAGCTTTGATAATGTGCATAGCAATGCTCATATGACAATGAGTTTGGGTAGCTGAAAATTTAGGATGGTTGCAAGTTTGGTGTAGTATTTGGATTAGCATCTTAATCTGTGCCTTGTCAGCCTCATTGGTACACAAGCTATTTTGTCCAAAGCTAGCAAAAATATGGATGCTTTAAAATTTTTTTTCTTTTTTTTTTTTTAAATCAAGAATAATGACCAAGGTACCTGCTTAAACAAATACTACCAGCATTCATTAGTTAGGATGGGTACATGTAAAAGAAATGATGCCAGATAGTAACAAATCCAAGAGAAGTTTATTATGAAAATGGCACCTGCGGATGAAAAATTAAGTTACATAAAGACAACCATGTATGTGACATGTATGAGAATCTACAAAAGTATAAAAAGAACCCTGTTGTAAATGAAGTATGTACATTTCTGATTTGCAGCATTATCAATGGTCAATGAAAAAAAAATGTTTCAAAATAAGCCAGGCACTCAGGAAGTTAGGTCCGGGTTAGCTTCACACAAAACAAATGTACCATAGCTGTCGCTTTGTAACGTTTTAATTTTTTTATATATATATTGTAGAGTTGGTAACACTGCTAAGATTTTTACGAACAGAATATCCCTTTCCCCATTATTCAGCTACTTGGCACCAGTCTCCTCATAAAAGTTTTCATATATTTGTACAAGAAATAGTTAAAAACACAGACACAGTCTTCACAGGTAATGAAGTTTTTTTTTTTTTTCCATTTTGTAATTTTAACACTATGGATTTAGACAGCAGCTGTGATTATCTGTTAGTTTAAATCACCAGAAATCATTCTGACACAACACAGAAACATTTATAAAAGAAAGAAAAAAAAACAACAGCTGTCTAGCTGTTCTTTGTAGCTGATAGGTGCGTTCCTTTGATTGTTCGATAGCTAGAGTAGAGCTTCCAAAATTAATCTTTAAATTTCATGATTGGCCTTCTTCACCTTCTAAAACTACTCAGATCCTTCAAGTAAGCACTTGCTATTAAAATTTGTGGCATTAACTTTCTTTTTTTGTTGTTATTATTCCACAGTGGTTTGGGCCCAACTCATGGAATCAGAGGGCCAGGACGAATCCACGCAACACAGTGATATTCAAAGGACAGCCGAGTTACTCTATTAGCATTGCACACATAAACAAATATATATGACAGTTCTATAGTCCATCCCCCCTCCCCTTTTGTTTTTAAAAATGTTGGTTGACCTTTGAAATAATTTTCTGTCTCACTGGTAAATTGCTTTATATATTGCTCCATCAGCCAACCTGGAAAGAAACCAAAGAAAAGCACCCACTGCTTATAGGTAGAGCACAAGGGACTCTGGGAATGTTAACAGCTGAGGCTATATGGCATCAATTTATTTCATACATCTGAGCATTATTCTTCAGTGCGTTGCGTGGCACTGCAGAAGAAAGAGTCGTACCCAGAATTCCGTTGTGGGAAAAAATGGCTCCATTAACCTTGAGCTAGTTAAGAGTCTTTTTATCTCTGAGAATGAAAAAGATTTGGGAGAAGTTGGGGTGGAGGAGAGACGAGGCAGGAAAAGGGGAGGCGAGAGAGAGGGAAAGAAAGGGGAGAGGTCAGGAGAATATACACCAGTAAAGCAACAGCAGGAATCTTAAGAAGTGAAACGGAAGAGTCACAGACGGTAGAAGCAGCATAGGGTGACGTTACAGAGGAAGGCCACCACACAAAATCACTAACCCCCAAGAATCACTGGTTCACTAGGACTGCAGGAATGGGACTGCACCACTCCAGACTAGAGATAGAGCACAGAGAAGACAAAGGACAAAACAACTACATTAGCTTAGTATATACTGCATATAGAAACACACATTGAAACTGCAAGGGACTGACGGCCAAGGACACGTACACAGCGCACACATTACAGTTCTCACATCTGTTATTAGATGCCTTAACAAACAGCTGCCAAAAATGGAGTGGAAGAAGAATTTATACTTGACAGTCATTTGGAGTGTTTGACACTACACTGATTTCTGGCAACGAAGACAAAATAGGATATTTTTTTCCTTTTTTTTTTTTCTCTTTTTTTTTTTTTAAACTTAATGTGCAGTTTTCAGTTGCAGTTATCTGTTTGAAGCTTATTTTAACCCATTCATTAGTTTTAAACCTTATTGGTTCCAACCTAGATATAAAAGAACCAAAGGGGAAAAATAAATCCATCAAATCAGTCCCCCAAATACAAATACAACCTTCCTTTTTTAAAGCAAGAAATGAAAAAAAAAATGTTAAATATTTTTTCCTTCTTTTACTCTGAAGTGTTATTGAAGTTGTAAAAATTAGTCTCAGTTAGACTGAGAAAAGGAAAGAAAAAAAAGCTCAACAAAAGGCAGAATGTACCTAAACTGCTCCTCAAGTCAGTTTGATTGAGTTTTCCAAAACCCTTTTAAAAGGGCTTTCCTGACCCATTAAATTTAATGTGAGGCTATGTTTGTTAGTTGGGAGGTAAATTTTAAGTCCTGCAGCAAACGTTAATGAGGGCTTTGTCTTAACTAACCAAGGAGACTGCAGCAGTGGACTCCAGACCAGGACAGAACACACTTTTTGTTTGTTTTTTTCCAAAACCCAGCCCAGGAGCTGCATTTTGCATGAAGACATTACAGATTAATAAATGATAGCACCATGGTTTTAGAAATTAAGTTAATGTTTCAGTAATTAACATTTAGTCCAACTTTTTGTTTTTAAACATTCTAGTCACAGGCCAGAAATTAAGCTTAAGAACCCAAATTATTTTTATGTGCAAGTAAGAAAATCTTAAAATCTTAACCATAAAAAGAGAATTAAATTCTGCATAAAATTCTAAAATGCTATCCCCCTATTTTCAAAGGAATCAGGAACAGAAACAAAACACCACCCCATTTCATTTGACTTAGTCAAACAGGGCACATTGTTTATGCTTGTCTCTTTCAATCTTGATCATATCAAGATCTTTACGAAGAACACCCAATGGTTGTCAGTTGAGAAATCTCTTGACCACAAGACTGAGTATTCTATGGCAGAGGCATATACACATGAAAGACATCTCAATAAAGATGCAAAAGAGAGCAAAACAACCCAACACACATCTCAGAAGAAGACAAAAGGGCAGGCAACCGGTCGTCTGACCCTCTGAAGGCCCCAAAAATAAAAAAATATCTTTACAGGAAAGAATGAGTCCAGTGAAAGAAAGAAAAGGGGGTGGAACGGGGACCGTCGTGGCGAAGAGAAGATGCTGACCTGCTCGAATTCAAAGTGCTAGAATCAAAGGTCTAAACGAAAACGCCGACGATGCCTCCGGGGGCGGGCGGAGCCCCCCGCCAGGCCGCCAGGGGGCGCCGCTCAGTCCTCCTTGCGCTCCAGAGTCTGTGCCGCGTGGATGCCGTTGCTGTAGACCGGGAAGGGCAGCGTGGAGAAGAGTCCCTCCGCCGTGGTGAACACGTTGCCGGCCGGCATCTGCGTCAGGCCGGCCGCGCTCACCGCGCTGCCGAACGGTCCCGACATGTTGAGCCGATGCACGTGGTGGTAGAGCATCTCCATGGGTGTCTTGGGGTCGAGGCCGAAGCCTGGGCTGTTAACGTCCACGAAGTTAACAGCGTGCGCGTTGGGCAGCAGGTTGCCTTGCATGGCCAGGGTCACCTCGGCGGGGGCGTAGCGGATGGTGCCCGTGGTGTAGACCCTCTGCGCTGCCGTGCTGGTGGCCGCCAGGGTCCCGGTCACCCTGTGCACCAGCGGCAGCACGACGTTGCCCGCCTGCAACCTCTGCAGAGCCTCCAGGTCCCCGGTGTACAGCAAGGAGTTGGCCGCGCCCGGACCACCCCCGCCGTTCCCGTTCCCGCCCCCGGGGTGCTTGTCCCGCGGGGACGCCGACAGCGGGGGCGACAGCGGGTCGGAGGCGACGGGGGCCAAGGCTGCGGGGGCCGACGTGCCGAACTGAGTCTTGCGGGCGGTGGCGGTGGCGGAGGAGGAGGTGCCGTCGGCGCCGGGCGGGGTGAGGACCGAGTCCGGGATGGCCACGTGCAGCCCCCCGGTGCCCGCGCCGCCGCTCGGCGGGGACGGGAAGTGCTCGGAGCTGGGGGCTTGGTCATGCTGTAGGGCGACTCGTTCCGGGAGATCTCCCGGTTGGGCGGGTAATTCCAGATGCTGCTGTCGTTGTCAAAGTTGATGGGTTCTGAGATCTCGGTCTTGATTTTGAGCACCGAGGCACTGTTGGGGGACGACAGTAGCCGCGGGGGCTCCACCAGGCCAGCGTCCAGTCCGCCCGGGCTCGACGCGCTGGACAGGCGCCGGCGGCTGGCGCTGCCGCCCTTCTGCCTTTTCCGCCGCTTCTTGCGCTTCTGGTGCTTGCTGGAGGCCTGCGCGCCCGCCTCGCCCGCGCTGTCCGAGTCCTTGGCGCTGTCCGACGACAGCGACTCGCAGTCCTGCAGCCGCAGGTCCGACTCGCTCTCCACGTAGCCGCGCTCCACCTTGATCTGCATCCGGCCCAGCGCGCCGAAGCCGCCGCTGCCGCCGCCGCCGTCCTCGGCCGCCTTGGGGTTCTCAAAGTCCGAATGCTCGAAGCTGTCGTCGCTGTCGCGGCTGTCTGCGTTGCTGGAGCTGTGGCCGTCGTCATTGCAGTGCATGTCGTTGTCGCACGTGTTGCCTGACTTCTTGCGGTCGGGCTCCGGGTCCTCGCTGTTCTCCGACTGGTTCCCCTTCTCATCGGACTTGGAGTTCTCGTTGTCCTCTGTGTGTGTAGGGGGAGACACAGGAGATGTCAGGTTAGCTGCACAACGCGACCTCCTCACCTGCGGGGGGGCGGGGGAGGGAAGGGGGGGGAGGGCTGGGTGTCTTGTCCCACCCTGAGGTGCTGCTCTCTCCACCACTTTGGAAACCTAAAGCCTTGGCTTTCTCTCTCGTGAGGACCGAGGTTATGGGGGCCCAGAGCACGGGCCCCATCACCTGGAGGCTTGCTCCAAATGCAGAATCCTAGGCGTCCACCCAGACCTACTGAATGGGATCCTTCATTTGAACAGGATCCCCAGGTGATTCTTAGGCACCTTAACGTTTGAGAAGGTCTGCAAAAATGCTCAGGGAATCAGCGTGAATAACCTGGAATAAGGCGTCAGTGGCACAGGAAAATGATTTGCAAGGTGACCTCCCAAAGAGGTGTGCATTTTCTACTGGCAAATATTTGCTCCTTATCAAAAACCATACTGTCTATTCCTAGAGTTGTTATTCTTCAGAGCACTGATCTGATTCATTTGTGTGTTTTATTTTTATTTTGTCTTTTCCCCCAACTGGAATACAAACTCCACAGGGCAGGGGAATTTTTGTCTTTTGGTTCACTGCTATATACTGTATAAATAAGGAGCAGCGATTGTCTGTTCTGGAACTCTGCCCTAGTGAAGACCCTCAAATGAATGCAGAAAACTTCTCAAGAGCCTCCTCACCTCCTCCTGCTTCTCTGGGGCTGTCTGGAGTAGAGGGATATGTGTTCACAGAAGCAGGTTCCCAATGGATGGGGCTTTTGGTGGGGGAGCCCTAGTCATCTGCCACATTTTAGGGAGGATAGGTTTTCTTAGTAATATAACCTCAAAACATTTAGGGATGATGCTGATTTCATGGCTCTGCTACATGCTTTTGGATGGCAGCCTGGACTAGAACGCTTGGGCAAATCACGTCACTTACTCTGGCTTTCCTTTATTTAGCAGAAAAGGTTGGGTTAGAGGGAATTTTTGCAGTTGTAAATTCTCTGAGTTATGTGCTCCCTGGATCTATCTGTGCCTGTAGAGGGGCCTGGGGATTGGAGGAAAAGTAAATTTTTATGTTAACTTTTCTGTGTTCCAAAGAACTATTTAGCCTGCTTCCCAAAATAACTAGGAAGGGGAAAGCGTGGATTGATTCAGCATAGATTCAGAAAATGACTAACAGTCCAGCACGCAGAAAGAGTCAGTTACTGATGCCATTGAGTATCCCACTTTAGGGGTTCCATCCCAGCTTGGTGAGCATGTGACCATTTGGGGCTCAAAGTCACAGTCTGTCTTGGAGCAACAAAGATAGCCCTGCTGTCTGCTCTGGTAAAGAGGGTAGAGCTTGCTATGGGGTTAGGGGCTCGCTATGGGGTTTCTCTGTATGGAAGGCTGACATTAAGTGATGGCTAAATCAGTCTCTGTATATTTGTGTATATATATATACACCATAATATACCTATGTGTATTAATATATAACATGCATATATGTATATAGTTTTACATATTTATATACATGTATGTGTGTGTTAGTCACTCATTTCTGTCCGACCCTTTGGAATCCAGTGGACTGTAGCCCACCAGGCTGCTTTGTCTAGGAATTCTCCAGGCCAGAATACTAGGGTGGGTTGCCATTCCCTTCTCCAGGGGATCTTCCCAACCCAGGGATCAAAGCAAGGTCTCTCGCATTGCAGGCAGATTCTTTACCATCTGAGCTACCAGGGAAGCCAATATACATGTGTATATGTATATAATACCGCATACATAAATGTGTGTGTTTTATATATGTGCACACACATATATAATGTGTACATATGTATGTAGTGGTATATAAGTATATATACATATGTGTGTTGAGAAAGGCTCAGTAATACCTTGACATGACTTACTTCTCTATATAAAATTTGACCAGTTTCATTCCAATGATGGCCCTCTGGCCATTGCCCACCCTCGTATTTGGAAAGGCAAGCCTTAACCGCAGAACATGGAGAAGTTGTAATACCTGTAATACCTGAGGTGTCTTTAGAGTCTGACTCAGAGTCGGAGGTCTCCGAGGACTCTGAAGTTTTCTCCGGCAGGTGGGGAGCTGTGCGATGTCCATTGGGGTGTCCTTGTACTCAGGGTTGCTGTGGGGGGAGGGAGGCATTCATCAGGAGTGCACACACCCATTTGGGATGGCTTGCCTTTGACCATCCTTTTTCCACTTCCGTGCCCTAAACTTTGGGGAGCTCAGAGAGTTGGGAAGACTAACCATGAAAACATTTCTCAGCTCATCACGGGACTTTTATAGAAGCTTGGATTGCATGGGGTACAGGTACACTTGTTACAGCGATTGAATACCCAAATGCTACATGAAAGCCACTGAAAAGCTTTTAAATAATCAGATACCACTGGGGGCCAGGGAACTGTGCTGCTTAACATTCCACCCCGTCTCACATCTGGGGGAACAGAGGATGCGCAAAGTACCCTCAACAGTTCGTCCCCCTGCCTCCTGGGCTCCTGATGAGGCCATCGTTTCAGTACCCTGTGTTGGCTTCTTGATGGAGCTCCTCAGCTGTTCAGATGGCTCTGAGGCTATGTGTGTTGGGGGGTGGCGGGGGTAGTGGGGGCAGAGCCCCCAGTGCCTAATGATCTGACAGAGGCACAGGTGCGCCTTGGGCTGCATGGATTATGGCTACTGAACTGTCAACACACCCATTACAATCACATTTTCATCTGCTCATGTGGTGTACACCTGTGGCTTGTTAGCTGAAATCTGATTGCAGTGGGGAGAGTCCCAGTGTGAGAGAGGCCCTAACAGAATAGATCTAACCCCATCTGCACAAAAAAAGTGCTTAATTTTTGTTCCATTTTTAATTCAGAAGAATGCCTCTCCTGGAAAAGGGAGTGTGTTTGGTCAGTCTCAGCTACTGATCTTCATGAAATGCCACTCCAAGGCCAGCCCAGCACCCAAGCAGGATAGGCTACCATAATCTAAAGGTTCAAGGAAATCCTCTTTCCTCCAAATGGAGAATGCCCTCTTCTGTCCTCCTGTTGATATCATGGCCTGCCAGCTAGACACCTACCACTGGTGATTACTGACTCCCTAGCTCATTTCTAGTGAAATTCCTATATCAAAGAGGCACTGTTTGAGTAACTGCTCTACAATCACCAATATCCCCAGGGTGGGGAGGGGGGTGGCATTAATTCTCTAGGATAAATGATCGGGCATTTAGCATTTACTCCTTAGTGTGAATTAGCGAAGGTGGGAAGGTGGCCGTAACTCTTACGCAGTCTCTTTGATTCTACCATGTGTTGTAAGGGTATAGGAAGAAGACTGGAGGAAATGACTGAAGTAATTTCAGAACAGGGAACTGCAAGCCTAGAGGGGGCCCAGAAGTGAGGGACTCTGGCTAGAAGAGGGAGCAGGAAAATACTGTTCGGGGAGGAGCAAAGGATAAGAAGATGAGAGGGAAAAACCAACTTCAGTAGTTGCTGTCTGGCCAAGGCCTGTCTTTGTAGACCTCCAGGTGAGGAAGTGATCCTGCTGGGTGGCTGACTTGGGGGTCCTCCCTCTCGCTGGAGCTCATCTTTTCAGCCTCCTGTGGTCCAGCTGCCATGAAGGTTTCACAAGTTACTTGTCCTCTGACAGACAGTCTTCTAGTAGTGAACCCACGGGGAGCCTTCAGGGAGTCTTCAGGCTTTTTGAGCCAAGAGGCTGGTCTTTGATACCCAAATTGCTTCCTTCCTCTCCAGATGGAACTGGGTGGAACAGGAGCAACCAATGCTCGTGAGCCTGTACCGTGTGATCCTCATCTGGACTGAGAGTGTCGCTCCAGAATAGCAGACTGACCTCTTCCTAACCCTCCCCCCTCCCTCTGTTTGGGGGCAGAGTAGGAAGTCATGAAGCTGATGAGGCTGTCAGATCCACATGGGAAGAAATCTCCTTGAATCCAGTGAACAACCATGGGATGAGTTTAGCTCCCGAGGTTCCAGCCGCTGGGGGACAGCCATCTTTCAGACTTCTGTGTCCCTCTTGCTAATGTCTAATGTTTTTAATATTTATTTATTTGGCTGTACTGGTTCTTAGTTGCGGCACCTAGGACCTTTAATTGCAGCATGGACCACATCTAAGTTTTAAGAATAATGGATCTCCCTGTCACAACACCATTTTTGCCTAGCCAAGGAACATCAATGCCGCAATACCTTGTTCTGTTTTCTCTTTGGCATCTGAGTTTTTATAACCTTATGCATTGCCTGGAGTGACTATTCCATAAACCTCTAAGTAAAAGAATTCCCTGAAAGCAGAACCCACCTTGGGTGTATCACAGAGCATAGTTTGCATGAAAAGTAGGCTTTGGAGAAAGCCCCATTAAATACTCATACTTTTACCTTTAGAGAGACTTAATGTAGAGTAGAAGAGGTCAAAAAAGGAAAAAGAAAGTAGATGAATGAAGACTCTTCTAAGTGGTTCGCATTAAAGCCCTCTCTAGAACAATAATCATTAGTGTCTGATTGATATGCTATTGGGAGCAAGCACATTCATGCCTTCAAGTCACCAATGGAGGTGAACACATGGAAGGGTCGGTGTGCTGATGAGCCACGGCTGTCAGCTTCTCAGTCTCAAGGGAAAACAGGATTCGGGTACTCCCTGTTGAGATTATCAGCCAAAGGGCAACAACTTCCATTCAGAAGACCTACTGGCAGTTCACCTCCTAAGGCCACGTGTGAGCCCTGCTTGGTGGCTTTAGGCCAAGAGAAAACAAAGACTGGAATGACGGTGGTGGGAGGGAGCCAGGCTGGGCAGTTGGAGAATTTCCTAGCGGGATTGGTGGAGAGGGTCTCAGACAGCTTGTCCCCAGATGCAAACCACCCAGGCTCTTCGTCTTGGTTACCGTGGTGCTCATCTGAATGCACAGGCAGCAAGGAAGGAGAGAGGAATGGTGTTGCACACTGGAATTCAGGAAGCTGTTGAGCTTGGCTGCATTAATGGGTATAAATTTGAGGATGCATTCAAGTAGCAGTCACACTTGCCTGAGATCACACAGCAGGCAAAAGAGGACTCCTTCATTTGTATACTGAAACTGTCTCGATTCTGGTGAAGTGACTCCCTTCACTTACCTAAACTTGAGTGCTTGAGGAATCTAACCCTGTGAAACTCAGGGCTTCAAAGAGATGGGATACAGGAGGAATATAATGAACTCTGCCATTTCTTCCCCATCCCCTTTCACACCGTTTTTGCAGGGGTTGGAGTGCATGAGTATGAGAGTGTGTCAGGGAGAAGGAGATGGTTTTTGAATGTTTCCACTGGAGGCAAAATCTGTGTTCTTTATCTGGCCCAAATGATTATGGGGCAACCAAAGCAACTTCTGCAAAGCCACCCAAATGTTGGCTGACCAAGAACTGTTGAACAGTTCACAGGTCTGCCCTGGAAGTCCCTGCTGACATAACTTTGATCCTTTCCCATTTCTTTGACTCTTGGGGAAAGAAAAGCAGACTTTCCATACAATTCCACACCAGATACTATCGAAAGATAACACAACATGCCAGCTATTAACCATCAGGCTTTATGTTTTATAACTGAGACAGGAATGAGAAAGAATTTGGAAATGTACCTCAGAAGGTAGTTCACCCAGATGATGTTCTTCTCATTTGCATTCTTGGCGTTAATAGCTATGGTGGCACTAGACTGGATCCAAATGTAGCCTCCGTTCTTCTGCATCCAGCGGTAGTACTTGGTCACACACTGGCCCTTATTCAGCACTAGTGAAAAAAACAAAACAGAAGGCATGGCATGTTAAGACTGGGATGAAATGATCATCATCTCTGCAAAATCTGAAGCTTAGAAAGAGGAGGTCCCGCACCGAGTCAGGGGGTGCCCCTCTGTATGCTTAATGTAGAATGCCATTAGTAGGACAAATAAAATCACGAATTCAATGGAGCCGCAGCTCTGGAGCTAGGGTTACTATGTTTATAGCAGGACCTGATTCCATTTGGGGCAGTCATGGTGTGAAAGGAAGGATAACAGGACTGCGGATCTTGCTGGCTCACAGAACGCTTAATGCGGCGTGGATGTTGTCAAGGGAGGGTTTGACGTCAGATGGGGCCACAGGCAAATCTGGATGTGATTTATTCATGGCTTCGAGGCAGCTCCCTCTGCGATTCTGGATATCTGAATGGTTCCGGAAGATGCTTTCCCCCTCTGTCTGATCATTTCACCTCAGTGCGAGCCATCTCAACCTGTGTCCTTATACATCGGTGCCTTTTGATCCTGTTGAACAGAATTTATAGCATGAACTAAATCTCCATGGGTCAGTTGGGAGATTCTGGGGAGAATTTGCTGAACGTTGGAACAAAATACATTCCCTTACCAAGTCAGAGAGAAAGGCTGGCCTAAGGGAGGCACAGGATTGACTTGGCTAGAGCTAAACAGAGTGACAGCTCCGCACGGACTCTGAAATATGGCCCCAAATGAAGGAACAAGTAAAAACAATCAGTAATGTGAAACGGTGCCATTAAATACCTACGGAAAGAGAGCTTTAAAATGCAGATGTTAAAAGTGATACTTTAACCAAAATCTTGCCAAGTTGAAATGGATTTGATTTGTATCTGGGTACTCCTGAGCTAGTAAAAGGGGGGAAAGTGCAGTAAATCAGCCCCTGGAATAAAGTGCTATGGATGGGAAGGGTTTAAAAGGATGCCGGAAACGTGCACAACCTGCTGTTATCGCTTGGACAGGAATCTCAGTGACTGCACTCCCCCAACAGCGCGCCAGCTGGCTGGCCACTAGAGGGCAGTGTGCACTCGTCCACGCTGCCCACTTTTGGCATGTCCTTGTCTCCGTCTGCTAAAATGAAAAACCTCTAACTGCTGTAATAAATTTGGCTAAATTAGCTGCTAAATGGTTATCTCAAGTAATATGTATTTGCATTAATCATCTTGCTCTAAACCAGAACAAGCCAGAGTCCTAAAGACGTAGTAAATTCATATTGTCCATTTAATTATGGCTAATAAGTGCTTCATATACAATAGTTTCATGAAGTACATTTTGATTTTTGGGGGAGGGGGTGTGGATGGGTAAAGGGAAGTCACTTTGGAAAAGAGCTGTGTTTAAGGCTGTGGAGGCTCTTCCCGTTGTGTCTGAGCCACTCTTCCTGGCTCTGAAAGTGATCAAATATCAAACCTCCACATATTTTATCCATAAACACATAAACTTCAATGCTTTCCTCCCATTCTTTTTTTTTTTTTTTGGTCACAAAATACACCAAATGGATGGTTGTAAAATTTAATACTTATGTTTCAACAGTTGCTTGAAAATGGCTTGCTCTGATGAGTGCTTCAAAGAGCGATGAGTTCTTTCCTGAAACTATTCTACAGTTTAGGGTATTTTAAAACCCGGAACTGTCACCTTCTCTTGGTGACGAGGCTCCACAGGTAGGACTGTACTCTGCTTTTGTAGGCAATTGTAAGTTCTGCCATTCTGCATGCATGGCTTCCCTGGCTACAAAACTGCGTAGTGAAGCTGAAAGCAGTAAAATACTGACTCTGCCATACAGCTCTTCTGTCAAACCATTGTTGCATGCAACAAGATGTGCTTTTATTCAGATCCTTTCAGCCTGGTTAACTATTAATAGAGGAACGATGGGTTATGCAATTCTGCCCACTATTTTCACAGAGAAAACTTAGAGTACCCCAATCAGTGGTTGGTGTATAATTCTTCCTGCTGTGTATCTGGAATAAGGGCTTATTTCAAATGGTCCTACACTTTTTAATAAAGGCAAAGAGCCTAAAAGTCCCTTTTTAGAGTCACATGAAGAAAACACTGAGATGCTAGGCCAGCCCAGCTCAGCCTGGCTGGGGATTTTGGACTAGAATTTGACCCAAAGCATGCAAAAAAAAAAAAAAGTATTCCACATGTGGTGCTTTGTTGTTGCTGAGTAGCTGCAGTCATATCTGACTCTTTGCAACCTTCTGTCCGTGGGATTCTCAGGCCAGATTACTGGCGTGGGCTGCCATGCCCTCCTCCAGGGGATCTGCCTGACCCAGGGCTTGAACTCACGTCTCTTATGTCTCCTGCATTGGCAGGCGGGTTCTTTACCACTAGTGCCACCTGGGAAGCCCCATGCAGTGCATAGCAAAGTGAGACAAAAATTATAAAGCCAAGTAAGAATTTGCAGAATCAACATAAGGATCATCACCCCCTTCCTAATAATACTTTAACTTAAAGAAGCAAAATCTCCTTTCTGGAATGCATGACCAGCGAATCATCAGCCTTGGGAGTGGGCCCCATGCGTGTGTTGTGAAGGGACGGAAAGGCTTTATTTACTAAAAGACTGATGTGGTGTCACCTTTTGGGTTCAGGCAGCATGACTCTGGATCTGATTAGGTGCATCTGTGTTTCCTGAGAAGATAAATACAACTTTATTAGGATCCACGATTACATGATATTATTTATCACCCAGGCCAAGGGCCATCTGGCAAAGAGAGGAGACCTCAGTGAGAGACAGGCAGGCCAGGTAGGCTTAGTGAGGAAGTGGTGGTGAAAAGACTGGGAAGGAGGAGGGGACCCCTCAGGGCTCCCACGGGGAATCAGGAGCTACTTGAGTGCCTTTACTTAATATGGTCAACACCACAGAGCAGATCCAGGGCCTATCACCGTCAGCTCAAGAAGATTAGTTTGACTTAATCCATTGATTTGCTCTGGGCCAGCCTGACAAACAGAATTATGAAAAGGGAGACATTCTAGCATGGTGTTAGATCATGACTGTTTCCTGAGGATCAGTGTTTTCTGAATGACACCCCCCCATACATATGTCTATGGGAATCTAGATAACTGGAGATAAGACTGGTTCTGAGTTAGCTCCTATTCAGTCAGTGAAGTCGTGTCCAACTCATTGCGTCCCCATGGACTGCAGCACCCCAGGCCTCCCTGTCCTTCACTATCTCCCGGAGTTTACTCAAACTCATGTTTAATGAGTCATTATGCCATCCAACCATCTCATTCTTTGTCACCCTCTTCTCCTCCTGCCTTCAGTCTTTCCCAGTGTGCTGCTGCTAACGTCGCTTCAGTTGTGTCTGACTGTGCGACCCCATAAACAGCAGCCCACCAGGCTCCCCCATCCCTGGGATTCTCCAGGCAGGAACACTGGAGTGGGTTGCCATTTCCTTCTCCAATGCGTGAAAGTGAAGTCACTAAGTCATGTCCGACTCCTAGTGACTGCATGGACTGCAGTCTACCAGGCTCCTCCGTCCATGGGATTTTCCAGGCTAGAGTAGTGGAGTGGGGTGCCATTGCAGTTTCCGGATCTTTCATAGCATCAGGGTCTTTTCCAGTGAGCTGGCTCTTTGCATCATGTGGCCAAAGTGTTGGAGTTTCAGCTTCAGCATCAGTCCTTCCAAGGAATATTCAGGGTTAATGTCCTTTAGGATTACATTTAGGTTGATGTCCTGGTTTGATCTCTTTGCTGTTTAAGGGACACTTAGCTCCTACTCTATGAAATGTTGACCACAAGATCACCCCAGTGCTTTTGTTTTTCCAGAGGACCTATAAAAGAGGTCACAGTGGAATTTTGCTTATTTTAAAATGAACAAGGAATAATTTTTGCTTGAGGCTCTAGAACATAAATGTATGATTTGTGGATGAAGTTTCCTTTTTTTAAAAAAAAAAAATCATACTAGCAAATCAGTTGGATCATTCCAGCTGTGCCAGAGGCAGGATCTGACAGCTTTTCCTGAGCTCATGTGGTTCTAATCAGCTCAAGAAGAAAAGCCACCTTGGTGCCAGTTTGAAAGGGATTTTTAGTTCATAGTAAGTTAGACAACTTGATAAACACAAAAACTTTCTCGATTCTCACTAATCCAGGG
The DNA here is from genome assembly GCA_917880005.1 of Nanger dama. Taxonomy (NCBI): domain Eukaryota; kingdom Metazoa; phylum Chordata; class Mammalia; order Artiodactyla; family Bovidae; genus Nanger; species Nanger dama. The sequence continues at coordinate 13,273,763 of CAKJTW010000038.1, forward strand.
CTGTTATTTTTATTTTGGGATTCTAGCTTTAAATAATGGAGAGAAATGAGAGACTATTTTAGTCTATTTTACAAAATCCCTTTCGTGGAGAAAAACAGAAATAAGCATGATGTAAGTTACTTGATATGGGCTTTGCAGATGCCTCAGGGGTAAAGAATCTGCCTGCCAATGCAGAAGACATGGGTTTGATCCCTGGGTGAGGAAGATCCCCAGGAGAAGGAAATGGCAACCCACTCCAGTGTTCTTGGCTGGACAGTCCCATGGAGTCCAGGGGAGCCTGGTGGGCTACAGTTCATGGTGTTGCAAATAGTAGGACATGTCTAAGCACACATACACAAAGTTATTTGATACAGAAGTCCTTAAAAATAGTTAGTTGTCCCTTGAAAAGAGATAGATACTTATGCAAACCCATGAGCCCAGGAGAACATTCATAACAATTGCTCAAACTGTAAAGAGAAGAAACCGAGAGAGAGGAATATTCACGTGGATCATATTTTTAGTCTTACTCCATGACATGGTCTGAGTACTTCTAAAACATAACTTGGCATCTTCTCTTTAATTAATCTCAAAGTTTACTTTTTGCTGTCCAAACTTTTTGGTAGAGCAGCTTATGTGTGCCTACCGAACTCAATGATCACATCATCACATTTCCAGAACGATGTCCTTAAAATCGGGCAATAAGAATTAGTATATATTTTTTTTCTAAGTATTTATTTTTGGCTACGCTGGGTCTTCACTGCTGTGCTCAGCCTTCCTCCAGTTGTGCTGCACAGGCTTCTCATTGTGTTGGCTTCTCTGCAGAACATGGGTTCTAAAGCACAGGCTCAGTAGTTGTGGCACACAAGCTTAGTTGCCCCGTGGTCTGTGGGATCTTCCCAGACCAGGGATCGAACCCGTGTCCTCTGCATTGGCAGGCAGATTCTTAACCACCAGAGTACCAGGGAAGTCCAGGAATTAATTTTTATTTAAGGATCTCGAAACACTGAAATGGCCTTGTCTTGGGTTTTGGAGGGTAAGCGTGAAGACCAGGGAGGCTGAGTGTGTAAATTTCCCAGATGCCCTTACGGTCTTGGCTGGTCCCAGGCATAACTGTGGATGCCTCTGCTGCTGCGTGAGAACATGCTCTTTCAAGCTCCGAAGTCTTGCTTTCAGCTGCTATGGCTCAGCTCTGAGAAAAACCAAGAAGCTGTCCCTAGCACTGTCCCACCTTCCAAGCTACAGATGCTTTTGAGTTACAGACTGTGCTCTGCAGGACAGGGCTGACCCCGCATTTGTGAGAAGAAGCTATCAGAGATGAGGAGAGACTTAGATCTTCCTGGTTGAGACATTCCAGTCCTGTTCATCTGACCATTGTTGTCTCTAAGTGTCAAAATATCCCCCGCCTCTAATTGTGAAGGAAAGGGCGAATATAGTTCAGAGAAAAATGTGGTGGGCTTATGTTTTAGAACATGAGACTTTTACATCGCCTATGTATTTTATGCCCAAAGACGGGATGCTCAGCTCAATTGACTATCTTTTTAAAAAACCCGCTCTCTTGGTTTGCGCTTAGTGGCAGGCATACAAGAAATGTCCTACTTGTAGAGAAAACCTCCCCAGCCCACCCCCAACCCCCTTCAGATCCGACAAGCTCTTTCCAGAGTGCGCAACCATGGCTCTGCACCCAGTGACCAACAGAGGGATTTCAGTGTTCCTGGGGAAAACTGTGTCCACAGAGATAGACTGATGATTGAAAGGGCATAAAGGAAGCCTGTGTCTGTGGCAGGAACATAACTCTCTTAGTAAATCAAAACAAATCAGTCCAAGTTTGCCTTCAGAAATATGGAGGAAAAAGAGAACATGCTCTCTTCCTGTTGGGCCGTTCTACAAAATCAAAGCCAAAGATTCTACATAGTGAGTTACTTGTGCCTTCAAAAGAAGGAAGCAGTCTAATTCAGTTTGAAGAGGAGATGAAGAACACATCTCAAAAGCGGTCTTTTAGCAGAGTGTTGCACAAAAGGACGTTTTAGAGGTTTGCATGTGCATTGCAAAGCTTCAGTACTTGGTGTATTCAGGTAAGTATAGAATCAATAGGAAATGGTGAGATCATCGGGGAGTTCACACTGGACATTCACACAGCTGGACAAAGAGCTTCATTATCGCCATGGTGATATGGGGATGCATCTGCGGCAAGGCTCACCCTGCACCCCCACCCCCAGCCTTGAGCTACCTTCATCAGTGGCTGCAGAGAATGGGGAGCGGGGAGTGGGGGAGCTTTCTGCTAGAAACTCAAAAATCATTTTCGACTTCACTAATGTGGAGAGCATGGAAAGCTGGGGGTGTGCTAGAACTGCCCTTTCAACTTAATTCCACAGTTGGGTGCTTAGCTATAGCCACTGGTTTTCTTTTCTACATTCACAAAACTGGCAGATGAAACATGAAAAAGAATACTGACTCTTTAATCTCTGCTTCTCCACCTAAGGCCCAAGGCAGGCTGACAGGGAACTTCATTCTGGAAACAGGACTTTTTTTTTTAAATTCTGGATTACTTTTTCCTCTGCTTTTGAAAACTGTGGGCTATAGAGGAATGAACCTGACATAGACTTAAAACAAGAACAAGTTTCTTTATCTAAAAAGTTATAGTCCTTGGTGCTTACAGGAAGGTCATTTTCAAAACCCACAAGAGAAACAGCGTTAGAGCCAGGAACGGTGCATTGAGTGTTTTATTTACTTGCAATAGAGACAGTTTTTCATTTAGAACTGCTCATAGGATCAAGCAAGGCTTTGATGCCATGCAGACTTTCCTATAGATTTTGCAATTAGTGAGCTGGATGTCTTAAATAGCAGGCATCCACAAATTGGTTTTTAGTTTTTTTGTAAATTTATGTGCCGAACAATATTTGGTCAAGTTTAACGATATTTGATACTTAATGTGAGTTAGAGCTTAAGGACAGAAGGCCGTGCGTGTGTGGATGGTCTGTGAATGATTGTGCATCATCTATGGATTTTCCCCTAATACCCTAATGACAGGCCCTGCTTCAATCTCTATCTGTGTGATTTATCACCTCAGAAGAGGTTTTTTCCCTGTACCACCACCGATGGATAGATTTTTATTAACTGTTAATATCGAATCATGCAGAAAACTTTTCATTGATTGAAAACATGTCAATTAGTTAAATAAAAAATAAATTCCCCCTTTGTTGATCATAATGTGCAGAATTGGAGACCAAGGCTTTATTTCAACATGGAGAGGATCATGTTCTAGGACTGGAAGAATCAAAGTAATGGTTGGCAAGAGTGACATCTGAGATCTTAAGATTTTTTTTTGGTTTCAGTCCAACCAGGGAGTTTTAGTACTCTTTATTCCTGCTCTTCTTGACCTGGGGCAGTTAAGAATAGAGTATTCTTTAGCCCTCATACCATCTTTTGGGTGGAGGTTTCTTATTTAAGGAACACTGAACTTTTCAGCATGGAATTAAGGTTTGTGACCAGGAGATCAGGAAAACAGTGAGTTTATTTATTCATCCAAGAAATGATGTTGCTGAAGGTGACTTCTGGTTCCAACACTAGGGGACAGCAAAGGAAGCAAGCCTGTTGCCCGCCTGTCCTCCTGTCTGAGTCTCAGTCGGTTCCAGAAATTTCATTTCCTTCCTGGGGACTGACTGAGGTTTGGAATGTGATGAACCCTCAGACAGCGAGATTCAGAGGGAGGTCTCTCAACCGTGGGAGACTGTTGAAAAAGTTTTCTGTCTTCGGAAAGTAAGGATTTGCCTCTCTTTGCCTTTAAACAGGAGACAGATGCTTATCAGTCACTTTCACTAATAAGTTTATCACAAGGATGACTCATGGAAAGTGGCTTGGAGGCCTGTGAATGCACAGCGGGTCCAGCCTGGCCTGGGTGAATTCTTCACCTCCTTTAAAAATGCAAATGAAGTGCTAGGATGTAGGGAGACCTACAGAAAGGTAGAAGATGAGGTGAACCTTGTAGCCAGGTTTGTTTTATGTCTCTGGCAGATCCTGTGTTTCAAGATACAGTTACTTCACTAAGTCTGCTGTCTCTACCAAGAAATATCTAAGTGGTGAGGCATAGGTATGGAGAGACGAGTTTTCCATAAAATCGGGACTCGTTAAAGGCGCTTAGGCAATGGCACCCCACTCCAGTACTCTTGCCTGGAAAATCCCATGGATGGAGGAGCCTGGTAGGCTGCAGTCCGTGGGGTCGGAAGAGTCGGACATGACTGAGTGACTTCAGTTTTATTTTTCACTTTCATGCATTGGAGAAGGAAATGGCAACCCACTCCAGTGTTCCTGCCTGGAGAATCCCAGGGACGGGGAAGCCTGGTGGGCTGCTGTCTATGGGGTCGCACAGAGTTGGACACGACTGAAGCGACTTAGCAGCAGCAGCAGCAGGCACATTTCACCTGTTCACCTGTTCTGTTAAATTGTCAGAAATCCTGGTGCTTTATTGTGAAAATATTATGGATTCTCCTAGGTGCGCTCATTGTTGATTGTCCTCTGAATAGCAAATCTGCTGCTGCTTTTTGAGTAAAAGGACTCTCATTTGGGGCTCTATGTGTGGTGGGCTTCCACCATGCCTCAGGGAGATAACCCTTGATTGTTTAAAGCAGCCGTGGTAATTCCATCCCGGGCGTGGCTGAGGCTGGGGCATTTGATGAAGCGCTGGACAAGGAGACTTTCCTGGAGAGCCTCCAGGGATATTTTCTTTCAGAAAATGAACAGAAAGTAGCAGCTGACCCTCTCCTGACTTTGGACACTGTCCGATGAGGCATATTCATTGGCGGTGCTACAGTTGTCCTTTGATCGTGGAGGGAAAGTAAGGATGATTACAGAGAAAGTGTATGTCATTTTCACTTGGGTTTTCTGTTACTTCCATAGGTGAGTTCTGACACCTCAAGAATTCAAGGAAACCAGAGAGGGGATGGGCGTTCACAAAGAGGTTCAAATCACCTGCTCCTTAGTCAACCCTATATTAATGGGAAACCACTGTATGCTCAACACATACACAAATTAAATCCTACGTTGCTCATTTGTGTTTTAATCGAAAAATTTGAGGGTTTTTTTTTGGAGGTATGCAGGGTGTCATTAAATCTATATTTCAAGCAAAGTAATTTTAAAAATACAATGTCATCTTGTCCTTTATTTTGTAAGAAGTAATGGAATTGGTTTTATTTAGGGTAATTGAGTTTGGTTAAAATGGATGATTTAGAAATATTTTTTTGGATAGTGCTTTACAACAGTAATGGGCTCATTTCTCTCAAATATTAGGTGTTTCTTTTTATGATCATAAAAAGCAGCTATTAATTGAAATAGTAATAAGAAAAACCCCAGAAATCCATGTTAGAATTGTATTAGAATGTATCAATGAAATGGAAGATCTGACTTCCTCTCAGGAGAGAGAAGAGATCCTGTGTTCTATTTTGTGTTCTCTCCTGTGCTCTTTGAAGCCTGGGATGCCCTTACCACCTACCCTTCCCCCCACCCCCAGCCCTGCCGTTTCTCCTGCCTTCTTGGCTTCTTGCCACCACTGTTCAGCGTCTGGGGAGAATGTGCTTCCTCTGGAAGTCTCATCCTCCTTTGGTTGCCCCTACCTCTGGGGCTCCTGTGTTTTGTTTATACACCATAATGTAATTGTCTTCTCTTTATGCCACCTTTTCAAATTGGGCTGTTTTCATGCTGTCTCTTCTACTAATATGTAAGCTTCTTGAAGGTGAAGACCCATATCAGTCATTTTTGAAATTTTATAGCAATACTGCAAAACTTTGTAGTAAATACTCACAAATGTTAGATGACCTTGAACAGGGAAAATATGACTGTCCTATTCACATATCAAGTACCTAGACAAATATTAAGCTGGGGAAAAAACTGACTTTTGCTTACAAGTTGACAGTTCTCTACCCTATTAACTTTCTCCACTGATACTCAAAACTTTATATGCTTATAAAGAAGTTGAACTCTTAATCGAGTTATCACGCTTCTTTCATTTGAACACTGATTGAGATGCCCTCAGAGCCATTTGACTATTCACATTTTTACTACTATTAATAAAATTCATCTCTTGGAGGGGGGATAAATGAACTCCTTAAGATCACTGGTCGATCTGTATTTTACTTCATGTAAAACAATGCCTTCTAAATACCAGTGAGGTCAGTACTTCTCAAACTTTTACATGAATGTGAGTCAGCTAGGGATCCTTTGTTAACTGCATATTTGGACTCAGCAAACCTGAGGCTTGGCCTGAAATTTGGCATTTCTAGAATGCAATGGGCCAGGGACACCCAGCTAGTAGGTAGGCCCTTGCTGGTCTCTGTTCTCTCTGTGTGCCTGACCTTGGACTTAAAAACCCAAATCAGCACTTGCCGGGGAGAAAAAAAAAGGTGTAAAGTAATAATACTAATTCGCTCCTGCATAAAAGCCTGACTTAATTTTGTCTCCGTGTGACAATCTTTTTAGTTAATGGACAGGCTAGGCTGACTTGGCTTCTGAAAAAGGCAGACGTGCCAGCTATTACGTGCATTTCCCTTTCATGTGAATTTTCATATTCATATGGAAGAAGAGGAAAAAGTCATTTGCTTTCGGTGGGGGCGGGGTGGGGGGAAGTCCAGCCAGTGATCAGGTGGCAGCTAAATCCCTGAAGACCCAGCCTTGGAAAAATCTAAGATCAGAAAATACATCCCTGTGCCATCTGCACGTGGCCCACCCAGCAAACTCTACACCTTTCCTCCTTCCTTCACTTGAGCCTTCCTCTACTGCAGGCGATGGCTGCATACCCAAATCAACAATTCAATTCCCCCTTTGTTTGTGTGGCAGATGACAAATGCGTGGAGGGCATCTTGTGTTTCCTAGGCAGGCAGGGCACTTACTTTGATTGATGCTCGGTTGTGGAAAAAAATGAGCTGGGAAGGAATTACAATGGAGGGCCTGCAGACTGGAAGGGGGTATACTAATTAGTCCTGCATTAAGCAGTCGGCTTGCATTTGGCGATGAGACGCCTTCAGGAGGGAAGTGTAGGGGGTTATTGATGCAAAACAGCATGGAATGCATTATGCCAGGTAGCTGTGTATTCGTTTTGTTAGGAAGTATGGAATTTTGTAATTAAGAAAAGAAACAGGCTACTGTATTTTTTTTAACACCTCCCCAATGCACTGGGTAGGTGGTGCTTTTAACTTTAATGATCTCACAGACAAGCTGGAAGTCCTCCTCTCTTTCTGAAATAACTCTGCCAGAGTTTTCTCATCCTGGGCCCAGTTCTAGGGAGGGAAAACTGATGCCACTTCTATACTTTCCAGCTCCTTTTTCCTCCCCCTAAAGCTCCACTGCTGCAGAGCCTTGAGCCTTGTAATGAAGAGAAAGGAAGATTTCCCCTCAGGCCACTCTTTCCAGGTTTGAGAGTCGTTGCTGATGTGACCCAGGAAGAACTCTAAGGATATCTCAAGGCAAAAGGAGCATCTTCTGTAGACAGGGACAAAAGCACAACATGAGGCATGTTTCTCTGGATAGCACTCATGGTTTGCCCTTCCATTTACTGGACTGTAGGCAGAGGCGCAGCAGGGGAGGGTCGAGCCATTCCTATAGGTAAGGGGAGTGTGTGACTCCAGGGTGACATGGCACTAAGGACCGCGGCCTACCAGGCTCTTCGGTCTATGGGGATTCTCTAGGCAAGAATGTTGGAGTGGGTTGCCATGCCCTTCTCGAGGGGATCTTCCCAACCAAGGGATAGAACCTGTGTCTCTTGTATCTCCTGCATTGGCAGGCGGGTTCTTCACCACTAACGCCACCTTGGAAGCCTAGAAGGCTTCAGGGTGATAGGCAAAGGGGCTCAAATCATTGCTAATATGGATGATTTAAAGTTCAAACTTTAAAATGTTGATTTGCTCAGTTTGGCCTGAAGAATCAGTGAAGCTGGGTTCAGTGACTCCAGTGAGGTGGCATAAAGAAAAAGTATCACACAGGTCTTTGGCACAGTGTGACGGAAGAGGACCTAAACTCCCTTGGTTTTGTCATTTCACTGACCCACTGTGTTGGTGTATATAAAGTAATTCTTAGTGATTCTTTATGTTGGAACCCAGTGAACGCTCAGGTGTCTCGTGAACCTAGTGGCAGAGTGAATGGTCAAAAGTTTTCTGGTTCACTTTATCAGAGTTGTCAAATCCTGGTGCAGCCAAGATTTCCTTTTACTTTTCTTATTCTAGAAACAAGCTCATCTATAGATTTACAGTTGCCTATGCTACGAAAATAGATCCGAGTGATAAAGATAGCATTTTGAGTTATCAAAGGCTGTCAAGTATTTTTTTTGGGGGGTAAGTTTTACCCATAAACTGGAGCATACGACAGATCTCAAAATATCAGAAGTAAGATCAGATGACTACAACCTGCCTTTCATGGACAGAGCCAGGAATTGTGCCAATAGCTCTAGGAGGAAAAGCTAAATAGTTAATGTGGTTTATTTTTTAACCATCCCTTTGTTTTAGAATTCTATCTTATTCTTGAGCTGATTCCATGTCACCATGACCTTCTCCTGCCAAGAAGGCACAGTTGAGGCATCGTTCAGTAATAGCCTAGGGCTCTGGACAAGCAAGATGCTGTGCTGGCTTTTTGCCTTTTCTTCCAGTGTTTACACAACCAAGACTTATTACATGCTCTGTCATTTTGTTACTGGGCTGGCTTTGGTTTGAGAATTAGGTAAACATCAGACATTCTATCACACAGTTTTAGACTCAATCTTACTTTATAATGATGTTAATGTTTATTGTACAAAGCGAGATGCATTTGTATATTTTAGCATTTTATTTCAGTCACAGAATGCAAAACCTGACGCTGGCATCAGTTTGATTTGTGTGTGTGTGTGATTGAAGATATTAAGCACTACAAGAACGCTGAAATTTCAATCTGATTAGGATCAAAATTCTTCAGGATCAAAACACTCCTTTTCCCTCCCCCTACAGTTTTACTAATTGTGTGCTACTTGACATTGTGGAGTTATTCCACAGCGTGATAGCTAAATATGTGAAGTGTATTTTACTGTGCTGAATTATCAGCTCATCCTATTTGTTTTCCATGCGTTTAAGGTTATTAAAAGAACTTAAAACTAGAAGTCACGTGTATAAGAGTTGAAAGACTGAACTCAATCATTGTTAGCAGGCAAAATCATAAAGCTATAGCCAGTATGTCAATATCAAGTAATGAAAAAAAAATCACAGAATTTGAAAGCAGAAAGCATACCTTCTATGTTTATTAGTTGGCAAGATACCAGGAAAATTAGGATCCTAGCACAATACTGAATGGTGGACGGAGTTGTTTATTTTCAGCACTCTCAAATTATTCCAGGTACTGAAAATGAGATAAAAGTAGGTCGGAAAGGATGGCTTCAAATGTATTTGTTGGAGACCTCTGCCTTATGGGAAGAAATGAACTGCCCTGGCTCACTGTTCCTGAGGAATTGTATTTCTTCAAGCTGTAAATCAAATCCCAGAGAGATAGCATGACGTTTTCCAAATAATAACGGAGGATGACAAAGTTCTTTTTGTCAGCATCAGACTTCTGAATTTAGACCTCGATTAAGATTCCAGAATGGAAAAGCACCAACCCCCCCAACTCCACATACACGCACATGGTCTATGACTGTGTCTTACAAATACGCATTCATTTTAAAAGTCTGAATCTCTGGCATATCTGCATCACAAAATATACTCACAGCTTCCTCCAAAGATCCTGATTTTTCTCCATTTTCTCTGAATTCCCAGCTACAAAGAACCCGATGTTTCTTTTCAGGAAACAGCATCATTTTTTTCCCTCAATTAATTGAAGAACCATCTGCTCCTGTGATACCCGACACCCATTTGTTCTCAGCAACAAGTGCGCTCCCTAAATCCCCGGGAGCCATACCAAGGCACGCGCTCAGGGCTGGGAGTAGAATCTGCCAGAGCTGCCTCGCAGACAGCCTTTTCCCAGAGAGACAGCACATACAGAACTTGACACTGCCCTCGCTCCCATGTCAGTGCCGCTAATGCAGGGTTCAACACACAGTACGAGATGCCCACACTCTGAGACTCCGGCTAGCTTACTGTCTCTCCATCATGCTTCTGAAGATCTCAGTTTGAAACGAGTCAACAACTGCAAAGGGCAGGAGAGAGAGCGCAAACAGCTGTCCTCAACCATGGCCAGAAAGGGAAGGCAACATCAACACAGAGGCCACCTGGCTGACCTTACTACATAAAAGCTTCCGTTTCAAGCTGAACCATCTCATTTGTGTCCCCTTGCATGCATTTAAAAACCAGAGTTCAGAACTGGGTTTAGAACCTTCTAGGAATGTAGATGGCAGAGCCCTCATCTTCTAGGAAGAGTCTACGGAATGGTCATAAAAAGGACCTCTCACTGGAAAAGAGAGCTTCTTCCTAAGAGGGCCACAGTGCCTCCCGATGGGACTTGAGACCCCTTGCACTCAGTGAAAACAGCCCCTTGAAGTCTGATGAGGGAAAAGTGCATGAGGATGCTGGTGTGTGAGTCACCATATGGACCCAGCGGAGCTCTGCTGGCCTGGCTTTGCTTAAACGCCCACAAAGGTGCCTTGGAGGTGAGCCTGCTGGTCAGGAGCCGGGAACCAGACTCAAAATGCTGAGATGACTTTCGCTCTTCCAGGAGTCGGGACATGGAGATACCTGCTTCTCTAAATATCCCTCTTTGTAGAAATACAGCGAAAAGTCAGCGCCTTTGAGAGCTGCAGTATTCACACCCGGCCCCTCCCCTCCCCCCTCCCCATCCCAGGTCTGTGGCTAGTCAAGTAGGAATTTTTATGAGGCTCTGGCCTAGCTGAACTTGTCTTTTCCCACATCTATTTTGAAACGGAGACCACAAATTTCAGAGTAGAAGTAGCTCTAGAAAATGAAAGGGTCGAGAAGGCACTTAAGACAAAGGTCCCCCATCACATTATGGGAGAGAGCATGCGGGAGACCACGAAATCCGGGGTGAGCACCTGCAGATCCAGCAATTTCTCTGGGCCCCAAGATCCAGCTTTCAATCTAATTCCAATACAAGTTGAAGTGATTTATGTCTCACTTTTTCTCACTGTGCACTGACAGTCATCTCAAATGTGCAGGAGATGTGAAAGGAGAAATTGGCATGGAAACCAAAAAAAAAAAGCATCCAGGAGAGAGGACCCCAGCTGGGCTGTCCCCGAGCACCGGAGGTACTTACAGTCCAAGTGACTGTGCCTGATGCCCTCAACATCTTCGGCGTGGATGAAGTGGTAGCATCTCTTCCCTACAATGTCTACGGGGGTCAGATCCATATAATCACTAATCCTACAAAGAGAAGAACACAGGCTGGAAATCAGAAATAGGGGAAATATACAAATAGTTCAATGACTTAGAAACAGATCTACTGACAATTTCCCTTGTACCAGGGTACCTGTGAGGACTTGGCATTGAGGGAAAACCCCTTTTAGATAAAATTAATTTTCTTTAACATGTAACAATCCTTTCCTGAAGCCGGAACTGCACTGGATCAAGCAGTTGTGTTGGAAATAATTAGCTAGGTTTTTCTTTTCTTCTTTAGTATCAGAATATGCATTTAGACAACATAATTCCATGAAATTATTGAGAATCAGTAACAATACAAGATCCTCATTAGAGGCTAAGATAATTCAAGGTTACATAATAAAATAAAAACATGTTATGTTTATACCAAATGATTAGAGACACCTTTCATTTAAACAGATTGGTCTTCTATTGGGTATTTCCATGAAAAAGGCTTCGACTGCTTCTTGGCACAAAATCCAAATTGGCATTTCAAGGGATATAATTTAAATGCTGAAACATACAGATGCCTGGGGGTATTATCTTTTTGTCTGAGTCATTTGAGAGCTCAGCTCTCACTCCCGGCCCTTTTAACTGGGACTTTGTGGTGGATTCCACAAGGAAACTTTTAAACCATTTCGGCAGCTCTGCCGGGCTTGTGCTCGACTGTACGTGTGTGTAAGCCTCTGTCATTGATTGTCCAGACGCCAATGTCCTCAGGCAGGAGCACAGAAAAATAGAACAAAAATTGGAAAACACGTTGGTGGAGGGGGTGGGGCGGGGGGAATCTGCCTGGTTTACACAAATGCACCAAAATGCTGCTTCTCTTCCTCCCTGTCCAAGTTCAGGTTCATTTTGGTCCGTCCCAGAGAGAATTTATCTCTTGTTTAATTGATTCTCTTTATTGCCCCTGTGCTTTTTATGTTTTATGACTTATCAAATATTAAGTGAATCTTTAGCTATGACACCTTGAAGAAACCCATGAGAGTGCTGCAGGGGGAATGAAATCTGACCCCCAAAGGCAAGGAAATAAGAAACCAAACCAAACCAGGATAATATGGGATATAATGAAAATACCCTACTCAGGGAGTGAATTTCTCAGTGTCTAGCAATTTAAATCATATCTTTGGCCAAAATAGAATTCTTGGAGTGTTTTCTCAGGAGTCCTTGGTTTTCTGGTATAAAATGGATCAGCTGGTGTTTTCCTAAAACCATTAGTTGCTTTCCAAGCCCAGTTCACACCCCCTTTCTGCAAACGAGTGAATAAGGATGTCATTAAAGGCCCTCATTCCCTCCGTGGTGTTTCTGGAATTTGCTGGATTCTCTAAAAGCATCAGAGGTTGGCTTTGCCCAAGGCTGTCCCGGGATTCTGAGGAGAGTCCAGGAGAGGCCCCTGTTTTCTAGTTAGCAATTCCCTAAGTAAACAATGAACCCTGGGGAAAGGCACCCGGTTCTTTAGGGAAGATAGTTCTTTAGTTTACTTCTTATTTGAATGAAATCCTTCAAAACAATGGAAACACTTCTGTGTACTCCTGGAGCCTATTATCAAGGTGAATGTGATGAGCTCCATGTTCAAAGACCTCTTCATCTATGTGTAGAAAACCCTAGACCAGTCTGACAACTTGTATATCAGGATCAAAATCCGGATGGCAACTATACTCCGAGACCCAGTTTCCTCATCTGTGAAACAACTTCAGAGGCTGGTGAGGGTACTAATGAATGAAATGATGTGAATGTAGCATGGTGCCCGGCACACAAGATATGCTGTTCTCTCAGATTAAATATGCAATTACTTCTAACAGGGGTCCTTTTAAATAATTACTGTCATCTTCAGTAGGGAAATAATGCTGTATTTATACTGGCTAATAAGAGGTTGTAGAAAAAAAGACATGTTTTAATGGGAGGAAAGATACATGAAGTGGGCCATAGAAAGTGATCTCAATTACTAGAGTGACACCATCAGGCACCCAAGTGCATCAAAAGAATTAATCAACCTGTAACCACAGGCCTGAGAATTAAGTGATGGCTTAAGGATTTCTGGGATCTAGGTAAATGAGATGAAGCTTCATTTTTTTGTTGTTGGTTGTGGTGAGTGGTGCTGGTAGAACTTTCAATCAAGGAAACTGACATTTGTTTTCAAAGACGCAAAGCCGTAGTTCATCCTTTGACTGTCTACTGCCTCCCTGGGTATCCAATGTTCTACATTTTAAAACAGAAGAGACTGCTTTATGGGCTGTATATTCTCTTTCATGGGTGCACACATATGAAAGATCCCCACGGTGGTTATTTGGACCGCTTCCTCACCATTTAACCTGACTTCTGAAGAGAAATTCGAGACAGGGAATGCAGGCAGGTCCTGCAGAGGGAGGATATTTGAATCTGACAGATAGAGTTCAAGTCTTGGCCTCAGTCAAGACACTTACCCTCTCTCTGTAAGCTGACACTGCCTGGCACTGGTGGGCATGGGCAACACCAGCCTCCCAGACTGTCCTGAAGCTTCAATGAGACAGCACTTTCAATGTGCTTCACACGCCGCCGAGGGTGTAGGAGGTGTTCAATAAATGTTAGCGCTCTCTATTATTCCTGGCCAACTCTGGCTGCTCATTCTGGTGAACTCATCTTCCTGATTCTCTGTGGGCCTTGGACATAGCCAGGTAGGTATATAGTCATGGTGATAAGAATTTTAATTTAATTTTAATAAATACTCTCAAAACTTGACAAATAGATTGAACTACTTGTTAGATAATAGTGACAGGCTCATGATATCTTCTCCCTGCCTGAACACCCTAAAGCTTGAGTGGGTTATCTTTTCCCAGTGAATCCTTTCCTCTGAATCAAAGCCTGACCGGGAAGGGAAGACATTTCTAGTTTGATCCCAACATCTTTAGCGCTTCCCAGTGGACTGGATATGGGCACTGCCTATCTTCTTCATGTCTGGGCCCGGGAGAGAGATCCCTTTCCTAAACCACTTGACCATCCTGTTCTTTCCTTCCTATCCCCCTGATCCTGTCCCCAAGAATGAACAACACTGCCAAGCTTCCTTCCCACAGTCACACATGAGCACCCTCCCCCCCGCCCCCTCCCCCTGCCCCGGGATTCTCTCTTCCTCACATCAGTCTGATGATAGACTGGTGACTTCTAGGTGAAAGGTCTGAAAGGGCACTGTCCCATCTCCTTGTCCCTTGCTTTGTGCCTAATGAAACAGTGAACTTCTTAACCAGAGGATGAAAAGTCCTTTTGTAAAAGCTCAGTGTTGAGAAAGGACTGCCAAGTCACCTATATGATGGGTCATCTTTCTTTAATCTATCCAAGTGAAATCCTCAGGCTTACCAAGTGTTATTGAAGAGTTCTGCAAATTTCTTTTCTGTCTTTTTTCCTCTGGGGAATCTCAAATTCTTACTTGTTCTCTATAAGCTTTGTGGACTAAATGTTTGTGTACTTCCTAAATTTGTCTATTGAAGTCCTTACCACCACCCCTTCCGCCCCCCACCTTGGGATAGTATTTGGAGGTGGGATCTTTGAGAGTAATTAGGTTTAAATGAGGTCATAAAGGTGGAGCCCCCATGATGGGATTAGTGTCCTTATAAGATGGAGACAGATCAGAGCTTGCCCTCCCATGCATGAGAACATAGCAAGAAGCCAGGAAGACACACCCCACCCTGCACCCCCACCCCCACCCCCACCCCAGCCTGCCACCAAAGGAACCTCGTCAGCCTGCACCTTGATCTTAGACTTCTCGGCCTCCAGAACTGTGAGAAATGTCTGTTGTTTGAGCCACCCGGTCTATGGGGATTTGTCCCAGCAGCCCGAGCTGACTAGGAGAAGGTCCTCAATGCCTGTGTGAACACTGCCCATCATAGGGCTGGGCCCTTGCAGTAGTCAGGAAGGGGGTCTGGCTGAGGCATTAGGAGATAGCTCTCGCTGCATTGATTTGCCAAGAAATGTCTCAGTCCTGCTCTCTCCTTGGGTTCTCGGCCAGAATGGGTCTCAGTTACAGCATATGGATGCCTGGGTATCCTAATTCATCCCATTGTTGTCCCTAAGGTAAATCAGGGCAGCGATGTAAATTTCAAATAAAAAGCATGGTTGGTGTCAGTCCAAGCAGCCATTAAAAATAAGATCAGGATTTATAATGAGCCTCATTGGGAGAGTAAAATCCTTCAGACTGCTGAAAACACCGGCCCTTACCAATGCGCAACATAGAACAGGGCAAATGAAAACAGAAACGCAGTACCTATTTTCACAGTAAATGATATTGAGGTCCATATTTACTCGAGTGACGAACATATGGCAGTCAATTCTGACTTCATTGATCGTAGGGGGAGGCAGGGCATGGGCCACAACCACGAGACCCATGATTTGGCTGGGGACGGTCCTCCCGTGGGACAGTGACACCCTCAGTCGTAGCCGGCCCGTTATGTGAATCACCTGGAATAGAACATTAAGTACAGGACACAGTCAAATTTACATCCGGGCTGTAACAGTACTTTTTTGAGAAATGCAGAATTGCGTCTGGATAACGAATGGTAGCTTAAATCTGGTGTAATCGTAAGGGCTGCCAAGGTGCCCTCCGTGTCCTCAAGGCAAGAGACAAAAGGGAAATAGTCTTATACTCTGAGCATTTCTCAGGGCAGTGTTATTACTGTGCTATTACTATTTTTCAGGACTTATTTTTTTCAGGTTTAGAGGAAGTTCACAACCAGATAAAAGGACAAAATGAGCCCTGAGCTGCAAAAAGAAATGTTTGCATTTTCATCCCTTACTAGTGGACGGTATCTGTCCTCCAAATTTCTACTGAACAGGATTCCATGGATGTCTGTTTTCAGAAGTGTGGCTCAGAGCTTTCTTTCATGCTCAAAAAGCCAAAGACTCTAGCGATTAAGAGAGTCAGTGACACTGACATGAATGTGTCCTCTTGAGCATAGACATTCCATGTTAGGCAGTGCTGAGTTACCTGTACATGTAACACCATGCTTTATCGCAATGCGCTCTGGAATCAAAGGTCAGAGGACCTCAGTGCAGGATTTGTTCCTTGAGCTCTTACCGCAGTAGGTCAGGAAGGCTTGCACCATTTTGGTGACAGTCCGAAGTACATGCTCAGAAACTGGAGGGATTTTTGGTTTCTTAGCCAAACTATGCCATGGATAGTCCTGGCCACCCACCCAGAACTAAACAAAGTCGGTTCATCATCTTCACATTATTTTCAATGATATGTTTTTATAAAGCCATCTTTAGAAAAAATTCCTTTGTTTATGAATTGAACATAGGAGGTGAGTCACATGTGAGTTTCCTTAAATAATGTTTTGGGAAAACGAAATCATAGAAAGATGGAAAGAATGAGGGTTTGCGTGGCGCTGCTTCTGGGTGACAGAAGGCACGTGTGTATCTGTGTGTGTGTACCCTAGTTGGGTTCCTCGCGCCCTGTGACAGCATGGGGTACCCTTCCAAACCAGGTTGTAGAAGTACTTGCCACCATTCCCTGTACCTTGGAGCTCAGTTTTGTAGCTGGTCGAGTTTCTGTGTTTGGTTTGCCTCTCCAAATGCACCCCTGAGCACCAAAGACACCTTTTGAGAGTCTCCTTTTCCCTCCTTGTTGGAAGAAGCTGAAGTGGGAAGTGCGTCTCTGACCTCCCTGGAGCGATAAGAACTAGCATCTGCTCTCCTTCCTAGGGGCTTGGCTGGTAATTCCTTTTTCATTGTGTTTTAAGTTATTCAGTCTTCCAGAAGCAAAGCCACACTGCTGTCAGTCAGGAAACAGGATCAAAGCTTATGGGGCCGCCCTTCGGAGTCCTGGCTGTTCTAAATGATACCTCTTCCCTTGCCTCCTTCATGTTTGAGCCCAGAGCTGTGGATCTGGAAACCAACGAGGAGGATTATTTAGGTTATTTTAGGAGCAGCTTTTGACCACCCGCATTGAAGTTGACTAAATTCATGCTTAATACACCTTTGCTTTCAGCTTTGGTCAGACAAGCTACTTTATGAATATTTGAAAATGTTCCTAGAGGCAAGGATGCTAAAACATCATCACAGACACATATTTTTGCAAGACCTCATTAACTAATAAAGAAATAGCTAAAAGAAATGGGATTAGCTTCACAGGAGGGGTGTTAACAGTCCCTGGTCCTCCTCCCAGCTAGGCTTACATAGATGCTCATTTATCATTATCTGTCTTGTTTTATCAGGAACACTTAGCTTCTTGGAAAAACACAGATCTATAAATGCTCAGGAAAACTCACACCCAGAAATGATATGTTAAATAAATCCCCACTTGGTATTCTCTTCCAAAGCAATTTAAAGGCATCTGGGGTAGCAGACACTTGAGGAAGCCAGGCAGGCTACTGGGGAGCTGCGTGCGCGTCAGAGCCACCAGCCTCTGATCTCCTCCAGCTTTGCCCAAGGCCACTGAGCTGTTGAAAGGAGTCAAAATTTGGGTTGGGCAGGAACCTAGATTTGCCATCTCCTGATTTTGTTCTCCTGGAGAAAGCCACTCTACCTCACTGCATCTCTTTCTTTTCTGTGAAATGGGAATAATAATGACTATTCTGTAGTTATGTCATGAAAGCCAAAGGAGGCAGTTGTGGTAAACACTTTCTAAATCATAAAGAAGTATAAAAATTTTCATTATAGTTCTGTTTGCCCTTAAAATTAATAAGGATAAGGACTGATTATACATTTGATCTTGATCACAGGCCAAATAAATAATTATTACTTTAAAGGATCATGCCATTTTGTATTTGGGAGAAAAATTGGGAGAGTCTATTTTAGGTCATTCTCCTTTTCATTTTTTAAGTGAGGAAAGTGGCTCTGTAACATTCCTCCCCTAACCAGAATCATCGGACTTGGAAACGGCAAAGAGAGCCTAGAATCCATGTTTCTAGGTTGTATTTGTCCCTGGAGAAGGAAATGGCAACCCACTCCAGTATTCTTGCCTGGGAAATCCCATGGAAATCTCCTCCATGGACGGAGGAGCCTGGTGGGCTACAGTCTATGGTGTTGCAAAGAGTTGGACACGACTGGGTACTTGTCAGCAGCAGGTTGTGTTTGAGCGTCATTTCAACTTTGTTATGCTTTTATATGGTATAAGTGCATATTCATATTGAACCAAAACATCAGAAGTTTATACCAGATGCCAATGTACTGCCTTAAGTAAACTGTATATGAACCTTTGAAATGATTTCATATATGGCAGAAGCCCAAATTATTTGAAAAGTCTGAGAAACTATACAAACTAAGAAGGGAAAAGAAACCTAAGAAAATCGCCAATGCAATAAACAAAGCAGTTGTCAAGAAATGTCAAAGAACATCAGAGTGTGTTCGTCTGACTGTATGTCCGTCTAGGGATCGGGGAGAGTGAGGTTGAAGAGAAGAAAAGATATGTTAGGTCCTGTAATTAATTTTGGGGTTTAAATTACGGTATTTCCCCCAAATCCATTTCATAAGGCCAACAATTGTTTTTTTTCCCCTCTCACTGTGAGAAGTTATGTTCAGATTTTAGGAACATGGCAGAGAACATGCATCCAAACAGTTTGTTTGTTTGTTTGTTTGTTTTTCTTTGTAGTTGCTTTGAAGGCCTGAGGCTGGATAAAAAGTATTATCAGAAGATCTGGGTTCATATCCTAGCTCTGGCACTGCATAGTCATGCAACTATGATGCTCAGGGAATTGAAATGACTTGCTTACTTTCCAGGTCAGCATATTAGGGATTAAAAATGTAGTACAGAGAATAAGTACTCTGTAAAGATGTCTCTTGTTTTCTTAATGAGGTCATCAAAGGGCACTCTTTTGGTTTTTTAGTTTCTAAAACATATGCAAGGAGTCTTAATAGGTACCAGAGAGAAGACCAAGGTGGAATCAAATGTAAACCAGTTCTCAAGAATTTACAGACTATACGGTGAGAGGACACAAACAATTACTCTTAATATATTAAGATTGGGAGATGACACAGAGTCTGCTCAAGTGGTTTCTCCATTCTGGTTATATGACAGCATCTCCTGTGCAGTGTTACTAAAGCATGGATTCTGGAGGCTCCCTGCCCCAGAGATTGTAATTAGGTAGGGCTGGGCTGGGGTCCAACATTTGTTTTTTAGAACAAACATCAAAGGTGAAATCTACTACAGGATAGTGTCTGGCTAAAGCGTTTGGACCTCTACCAGTAAGGTCCTCAACCTTACTACACATTGAAATCAACCAGGGAGTGGAGTCCCCACATCCAAGCTTATCCAACACCAGTAAAATATGGACCTCTGGGATATAGGGCTGCTGAGGGGATTAAGTAGAAATGTATACAAAGTGCCTGGGTATATGCCTGATACACAGTATATGCTCAAAAAAATACTATCTTCTTAAATAAAAAGTGTGCACCAAAGGAAAGGTATAGAATGAAATCTTTGGGATATCAGGGTAGGCAGAAAATACTTTTGACTGAATGGATCTGGAAGGCTACATGAAATTGGCAGTAAATTAAAACTGCCATAAGATACAATCATAGAAAGGTAAAAGGTGTTCCAGATAGAGAAAAGGGCTAGAATATAAAGTACAATAGAAACGAATACAAAAGATAACCTATGGGAGACACCCAGGGAGCCAGGAGCATTTCAACAAGGGTTAGGAGAAGAGACAGAGATGGGGCAAATACTAGGTACAAGCAGTAGAAGTTGGCAATGGGACCTGGAGAGAAGCATGGTGATTCTGAGCCTGTGTCACAGAAGATGATGGTAGAGTAAATGGTGCCTGGGAATGCAGGAAATGCTGGCAAAGGGATGAAAAATATTTCCCTGTGGACACTTAGTATTTGAGCAGCCTGGGGAGATGCTGGGGAAGGTGTCCTTCGATTGTTGGAAAAAAGGGGTTGAGTGCTTAAGAGAAGAGAGATGAAGGTATGGTTGAAGACTTGGTTGGTTAGTTGGTTGGTTTGTGCTTCACTTTGTTTTTGTTTTTGTTTTTTTTGACTGGAGGTGATACTTAAAACCAAGCAATTCAATGGAATTACCAACAGAGAAAACAGATAAGAGACCACCACCAAATGCATCCCCCACCATGCCAGCCCTTTGAGTATCTGAAGCCTAAAGCAACTTAACTTCTCTAAATTGAATTTCTCTTATTCTATAATGATTTCTTTTGCTTAAAAGGTGACCATTTCTGAAAACTCTAAGCCCTCTTTTTCTCCACCCACAATTCCATTCTGACATAAATGCCAAGCTTGCCACATGGTCACCAGGCCCCGTGGTAACATCCCAAAGAATGGGATGGCTTTTTTGTACCATTAAGCAGGTGAATGAGAAATGATGTTGACTACAAGTAGATAAACCTAAATATTAATATGATTTCAAGAACCGTGAAACCATAAAAATAGTAATTTTAAAGTGAAAGGAATACTGTGGCTTAGAAATAACACTGAATTGGGAAACAGAACAATTGATCTCAGTTCTGGTTCTGGTGACTTTGGGCAAGTCTTCTAGCTTGACCAGGGCAGTGTTTCCTCAGATATAACAGGGAAGATAAGAGTCAGGTGCTGATATCTAGGGTTCTGTCTAAGTTCTAGAAAATTCTATGGCCTGCTGCTCAGTAGAGGGCTGTCACTGTGCTGTTACCCTACCTGCCACTCCCTTGACAGCTCCATGGTGAGGGCAGGGGCTTCCAAGGACAGCTGCAAGCTAATCAATGCAGAGTTTACTATAAGAATTAATCAGCAGGGGTTCAGGGGTCATATCTGAGTTGGAACGGTGCTTTGGTTTTGGCCAACGACAGGTAAAAATTGCCCCTGTGTCCTAAAGGTTTGTCTGAGTCTGGTCTTTAATCTACAGACATTCTTCAAAAGAGATTTCTGAGTGAAAAGACTCTTGGACCCCGAGCTCAATTTTATGTAAGATCTCAGTTCTCACATTTCCTTTCATTTTTCTTGTTTTATCATAAAGAGCTGTGCAAAAATGCTAAAGCCCATATTTTTCTAAACCCCTTACACAGCACTGCCCAGACACCAGCAACAGTGAGGCAGTAAGCACAGGATTTCTGAGTGGAAATCCCACCATCTTTGATAAAAATGTCCAAATTAGCATCATTTGACAGTTCCACATTGAAGAAAGCAGCGTCTGACTTTTAGTTTTCTTCTTGGACACAAGAAGTGAGTGTGCGCCATGTAGAGAGTACATGATCACGGAGTTTAGGACGAATGTGGGAGTGTTAACCAGCCATGATTCTTGGACAAATATATATTTCTCTTCCTGCCATATGCTCCTTTCTGTCATCTGTTGGTGATAAACACTTAGATGCGCTCCACTAATATCTCCTCATTATAAACAAGCCCATCACAAAGACCTTGATAAAACCTCCCCTCTGTCAATACTTAAGGAAAGAAAGTCCGTGACGGGAAAATACATCTGGAAGCTATTCTCCATTCTTTTAGGAATAAATCTCACTACTAGTCCTATGAAACATTTTCTTTATCAAAAGGAAGTGCTAAGTATTATGTGCATTATTTTCCACATATAATGTAAAGTACAGAATAAGGCTAGGCACAGGGAGGAACCAAGAAGCTGCAGGCAGGAAAAAAAAAAACCTATGATTCCCTAGGGTTAGAGCAGCTTCAGAAATTTTTTTTTTTTACTTGTCCTTTAAAGGAATCCAAATTTACCTTAAAAATTAAGCTTCCTTCTGGCACTCTGGTCTTTTCTCTTTATTCCCCTGTAGAGGTCTGGTTCAGCATACAGATCATCAAATTACTAGTTCGGGTGGGAGAGTTAGCTAATTATTTTTAAGTGATGGGGGCTCTGGTGGCCCACAACCTGCTCAAAGATAAGGGCTTAGCTGAGTCTTCTGAATCTAAACATCTAGCCTACAGCCTAACAACTTAATCTAAACCAGCAGGAGAATATCAACCTCATGTAAATTACTTCATGCAAATTTTTAGGGAGTGGGATTTCCTGAATTTAGAGCATTATCGTCAGTTGGAAAAACTACCCTAACAGGTCTCTCTGTCCCTGTCTCTCTGACTCCTGAAACCTAAGTCTTTGCACAAGGCCTGAAAAACAAAACCAATTCATCTGAGAACAGGAAATTGTCCATAGAGGCAGACACTAAGGAGAAGAGGGCTCGCAGCTGAAGGAAGTGCCTTTGGGCTTTGTGAGGGGCAGGAGAACAGCAGTGTTAGTTTTCTTCCCTTTCCAGCATCTCAGATTTTATTTCTAGAAACTGACTGGCTTCTAGGAATGTTCATCATAATTCACAATGAAACTTAAGCAATTGGGGATAAGAAAGGACAGAAGAGGGATAAGTTGACTTCTCAAGGCAGAAGTGAGATTGAGGGTGAGGGGAGAGGTCCAGGGGGAAATTGGGTCTTGGCAGGGAGCAGGTAAAGATGCACGCCTCTTCCAGGGCCAAAAGAGATGCAATAGAGGAGAGGTGGACGTGGAATGTCATCATCAACTAGGTCTAGAGGTGTTCATCAATTCAGGAACCACATGGCTGGTAGGAAGGAGGCTTTCTGAAAGTTTGTCCCTAAGAATTTCCTTAAGAGCAGGGCTCTTCAGGCTTGGGTAGGATTTAGCACTTAAGACTAGAGGACTAGCAAGAACTGGAGAGAGTTTTAGATGGGCTCAACTTAAGGGCAGCTCTGGTGGTGGAGAAGAAAGGAGGTGAGGCTGGGTACAAGGGAAGTATTCAGGGCAAAGTTAAGGAAGAGGAACCCCAGCAGTTCTCTCAGGTAGAAGGACGACAGTGAGAAAGTGTGAATTCCCAGGGACTCCGTTTGGTTTGACTGTTAAAGAGATGAGCAGGAAGGGGAATGTAATTTGAGTACAACCAGCTGATGCTTGGTCTGATGGCTGAAAAGATTCACCAAGGGTGGGATGCAGAAGTGGACAGACCTAAAGCTGTAGATAAGGGCATTCCCGACTCTGGTAGTCAGAGGAAGAAGGAAGCCAGGGGATAATTTCTCTGTTTTCACTGAGATCCTAAGGTCCTGGAAGCAAAGACTCCTGATGCATAAACATGAGGAAGGGGGCATTCTTCCTCTTATAGCTGAAGTCAACTTGCTCTGTCCTATACACAAATAACTAAATGAGCCAAGCACACGGGGGAAACATATTTTGCACTTTAATTGGAAAGCCCACAACACCTAATGCTGATATCAGGGATTTATTTAAAACCCCAAACCCTCTAGGGTTAGTGGTTTTTAAATCTGAGCATGTACAAGAATCACTTGGAGAGCTAGATCCAGGGCAGGAATACAGATGCAGATGTAAAGAACAGACATGTACATGAAGGT
Organism: Nanger dama; assembly: GCA_917880005.1. Classification (NCBI taxonomy): domain Eukaryota; kingdom Metazoa; phylum Chordata; class Mammalia; order Artiodactyla; family Bovidae; genus Nanger; species Nanger dama. The sequence goes on from CAKJTW010000038.1 coordinate 13,297,312, forward strand.
GGGGAGGGCGGGATAACTGGGAGATTAGGCTTGACATAAATACACTGCCATGTGTAAAACAGATAGCTAGTGGGAACCTGTGGTATAGCGCAGGGAGCTCAAGGTGGTGGGAGGGAGAGGATATATGCACACATATGGCTGATCCACCTTGCACAGCGGAAACTAACATGACATTGCAAAGCAATTATACTCCAATTTAAAAAAACACACACAAATAATAGGGGTTTCAAGGTCCTGTGCCCCAACCTCTGGATTCTTTCAAGCTGGAAAGGAACCTGGAAATCTACGTGCCACCCAGCATTCCAAGGGCTTTTATGCCAGTGGTTAGCGCAGCCATCCTTTCAGTTTTGTTTTCAGGGTAGGCCATTGGGTCACAGAGTGGGGCTTCCCTGGTGGCTCAGCCAGTAAAGAATCTGCCTGTAGTGCAGGAGACCTGGGTTCAATCCCTGGGTTGGGAAAATCCCCTGGAGAAGGAAATGGCAACCCACTCCAGTAATCTTGCCTGGAGAATCCCATGGACAGAGGGGGCCTGGCGAGCCATAGTCTCTGGGGTTGCAGGAGTTGGGACATGACTTAGTGACTAAACTACCACTCTTGGGTCTGTCTAGCTGTAGTAACATCTTTATCTAGAGCTGAACAGATCTAGACATCTTAGAAAGATGACCCAGTGGCTTATCACAGACTGCTTCCTAAATGAGCAAAGAAAGATGTACATTTACGGTTAAATCAGGGCCCCCCCTGCCCCCCCTGTAAACACAACCCCTTGTCTTGGTTCCCTGGAAGTGGAGGATCAGCTCTTGATAAGCAGAAACCCTGGGCTGATGGGGGATTGGGGCGTGTTTTCTGTGCACAGGGCTGCCTGAGGGAGGCGCTGGGAGCCCTGCCAAGGCTCCTTTACTTGTGGGCTGCGGTATTGTACCCCACGCGTCTCCGGAGAGGTGGAGCTCTGCCAGTCCCTTCTCCCTAGCCCAGCCTGCTCCTGGCTTAGCTCCTGATTAATTCAGGGGAATCCTGGGAGGTTAACCCTTAATTTGATGGCTCTAGTGGGGAGCTTGAGAGATTGGTGGTAATTTATCACCCTCAGTTTTTTTTTTTTTTTAATGTATAAACATTTTCCAAGGCAACACATAAAAATTATTTTTAAAATCCACATTTAAAAGACATTAGCCACAGCATTCTTTTCTTACATGACTGTATCCTCCAAACACAGCAATTACTTCTCATCCATCTCTGTTAACAAGCTTCAAATATATAACGTAAAAAATGTAACTACAATTAGAGCCTTCGATTCTCAAAATGTGGTCAGACTCCATATTTGTTTCCTATTCCTTTCGGAGAAAACAGTCTTTCTTCTACCAGAGATAAGATTTTTTTTTTTTTTTAATTGGGATAGTTTAACTAAGCTGAAGAGATTTCCGTAACGAGATTATGTAAATGTATGCCAAGGCTATAAACCACATTTTCTCAGAGAGTGGAACACTTCAAATATCATTTAATCAAACAGGACCACGGGTAGAAACACCTTTATAAATTGTTAAGGGGCAAAGCAAGAAGGCTGAACTACACACATCCGATCAAATTTCATCTCATTCAGTTACTTTATTAAAGTCTCCTAGAGAAGGATAGAGGAATACTACCTCTGTGGAGTGCAGCATTTTTAGTCCTCTGTCACTTGACGTGGAGGAGGGATATGGCCCCTCACTGCCCCTGGAGGCCCTTATGGCTTAATGTGGCTGACTTGAGGGTGGAGAGGCAGTTCCTCACAGTGTAACTGGCTGCAATTTTATTTGCAACAGCATTAAAGAGAAAAAAAGACTCAGAATTAGTCTTACGCCAAGTGATCATCTATAGATGCTGTGGAAACACTGTATCGTATTCTTTCTTTTCTTGAGCGCTCACAGCTCCTATTAGGAAACAGATAATTCAGATATTTTCTGTTTTCCGTCCTTGCTCCATTCATCTTTGTCAAACCTATGTTTTGCGTCAATGTCTTGAGTTTAGTGACACGTCTTGTTCTAAGTTAGTCTCGCACACCTTTGTTTCTGTTGGCCAACGGAATTTACACCCGCTCTAATCTGCGACAAATGGCTCTGGCCACAGCTATCTCTGGATAGCTGTGGACTTTGCTGAGTGCTTGTCCGTGTGAAGATAGTAGCTCCAGAGAGTTCTCTGCTCTCCTGAGAAAGGTCAAGGCAGCTCTTCTCTGTCCCTGGGCTTCCCAGGTGGCACTACTGGTAAAGAGCTAGCCTGCTGATGCAGGAGACACGAGAGGCATCCGGTCTCTGGGTAGGGAGATGCCCTGGAGGAGGGCATGGCAGCCCCCTCCAATATTCTTGCCTGGAGAATCCCATGGACAGAGAAGCCTGGCGGGCTACCCTCCTTAGGGCTGCACAGATTCGGACGTGACTGAAGCGACTTAGCACTCTGTCCCCTCCACCTGGCCTGAAGGGCTGCAGAATAAATGGTTACATTTTGTTAAGAAGGAAAAGCCTTCAGAGGAAGAGCTCCAAGATATGGGAGTCAGCTCCCTCCTCTCTTCCTCAGTGGCAGAGGATACAGAATTACAGACAATTATCCAGTGGATGGGTAGACCAGTCCTTGTGGAAGGGCAACTCTGCTGTCTCAGGAGCTGAAACATTTTTTTAAAGCAGCCGTTCCTCTTAAAGGGAGAACACACACATACAAGGACTTGAATTTCTGATAATTAAAAAAAAACAAACAAACAAACAAAAACTGAATCCCAACAGAGGGGTCCTAAATACAATGGAATGATGAAAGGCCTGACATTCCCCAAATTTAGACATGAAACTCCTTACAGATCAAACCTAACAGTGATCCCTTCCTAGGAGGCTGTTGTAGGTAACATGAACTCTTCAGGAATGCAAGAACAAGGAATTCTCTTAAGCTAAGGCACTTTAGACCCAAATAGGTGCAAGAAACAAAGGATGCACAGTAGGAGCCAGGGTGCCTCACTTTTTCTGGCACACTCAGACAATGTTCCGTTCTGTGTTTGCAGCGAGGCGCTCCTCTCTCTGCGTCAATTTCCTCACTGGGAAAGCGAGTGGGCTTAACTACATGGGGTCTGAGACCCTTCCTTGCTGTGGTGTCTGTTAAATCTGGCATGTTTAAACATGAAGCTTTGAGCCATCATCAAAGCCCTAAACCTCTATAACTTCCCATCTGTATTATCTTGGTTCCATTCTTCGTGAGGCCTGGATGTTACGTGTTAGGCATTGATTAGGAAAGGACATTTTCTGAAATGTTTCCCAACCTGCCCTCCGTCTGCTATCGCTGATATTTTATAAGGCTGCTTCATTCAGCCCTATATCTCATCCTTAATGAGAGCAATTTCTAGGAATGACAGGCCTCTCAAAACGTCTTGCTTTGTGGAGTGAATGAATCCACTGCCTGCCAAACCCTCTTTGTGTGGTCCCCCAGAGAGACAGTGCACTGAGGCTGGGGAGTGCCTTGCAGACTACCTCGTGCATCTGCCCACCTTACAGTCGTGGAGACTGAGGCTCAGTGAGGTGAAATGTCTTGGCCAAGGATGCACAGCCAGTGAGGGGCAGACACAGGAAGAAAAGAGAAGCCTCTTCATCTCTCACCCAGGGCCCCTCTCCTGTTCAGCAGTGCGTTTCTGGGGGAACGTTCTGCCCACTTTTCTTTGTTTTCCCAAATATGTCTCTATCTCTATATAAATAACTTGATGAAAACTTAGGATTTTAACCTTCAAAGGACGCCATGGCACTGACATGGGTTATTATCCATTCAGCATATGCAGTTCAAAATGCTCATATGACTTTTGTGCATGTCACCAGCTCATTTGCTGCATTTGGTTTATTCAGCCATGATTAGAGATAGTCATTTACAGTCACACATTTGGAAACTCTTTAACAAGCTTCTAGCAGTTTCCTTTCCAGAGCTGTTTAAATAGATGAGGGTGTGGTATCAGCAGTTTCCTCCATCCTACTGATTATCCCTGTTAAGCGTACGTCTTTACCAGAACTTCCATTTTGTAGAAAGGCTTTTTTAAAAAAGAGAGAAAACAACCCAAAGATGCACACAGCCCGGAGCTGATCAGTCATCATTTCAGGAAGACTGACTAAAAAATTAAAATTGAAACCACCACACTATAACCTGAAAAATTCCCTGAAAAAAAAAAATCCCCCTCCCTCTTTTCATTTTAAAGAATACTTTTTGAAGTAATTGGCACAAAGACTGTTCTGGTGCAGATTGCTGCAAGTGTGCTCTTGGCAAGAACATCATAAGCACTAGAAAAACTTTAATATGCTCGAGAAGCCAAATACAAACTGACACCAGGAACTCAAGTGTGGGAACAAACAGGGGAAAAAAGAGAGCATCTCAATTTAATACAAACCTACATACAAAGGGACCAATTTCTCCGATTCATGGTTTAGCATACAATGCAGCTGTCCTCTGAGTGAATACAGAATAGTTATACATAAGAAATTAGAATTATCAATTCGAGGGAATTTCTCAAGAGTCCTTTTGATATGTAATAATGCAACTATGATACCGAAGAAATCCAGGCATCAATGCATTAAATGACATCAGGTTCGAATCTGTTTAGAAAAGGAGGGTTAAAACTTAGAGAAGAGTCTCTTTGATTTGACCTCTGGAGCAGAGCTCTGCAGCGAAACTCAAAATGAACAGCTTTACCCCTACCTATAGCCTTGCTTTCCATGTCTTTAAAATATAAGTTTGGATACATGTAGCATGGGGGAAAATTATTCTAGAGGTGTCTCCTACATGGCACGGAATGGGAAGAACTGTGGGCCTTTGCACTCTGCAGGATACAGAGAGAGTCTTCCATTCTCTTTATACCATCGAATGTAAGACGAGAACTATTAAAAGAATTTTTTTCCTTCCTCAAGTCATCATCTTCTTTGCTATTTTATGGTAAGGATTCAAGGATTTGGAGATTTTCTGCATCTTTCTCCATCCACGTTTCAAATTTATCCCTGATTATGACCAATACTTATTTTACCCTGAAACTGAAAAGATGGCTCCATTTTCACAGTCTTGCTAAGTAAGATTTCTCCTGCAACCCCTGGAGTTCAAACGTGCTATAGTTTTTTTTTTTTTTCTTCTTCTTGGGGAACGTTTGAAGTCCCCTTTAAAAATAATGCCTGGAGGATATTTTTCCCTAATACCATTTAAAGAAACTTGAAAGCATATGGCTCTCGAAGCACACAGGGTTCTAATGAAGTAATCAGCAATACTGCTCATATGCAAACTTGCACCAGAAGCGATCCTACCCAGCCCGCATCAGTCTTCGGCATGAAGTAAAATCCTGCAGAAACCCCCCTTCCTCCACCCACCATGTAAAGGCTTAGCAAGCCAGGGTTCTCAAGCGGTGACTTTCAACCTTTGAAGGATGGAAGGTGGTAGAGAGGTTGTGTTGGGATCAGAACTGTCAGGAGCAAAGGAAATCAATCTAGTAGCTTGTAAGGCAACTCAAGACAAATATTCCTCAGTCCTACAGCCTCCCTTCATAGCATGGGAGGAGAAAATAAAGTTTCTTTATAGGGTTCTATTTGATGTAGTCCCTCTAGCTCTGCCATTACCTTAGGTGATTCTCTACACAGTCAGCCAAGACTAAATAAAACAAAAACATGGGATATTAATGCACTTTCCCTGGAACTGGAAAGAGCATGCTGTTCTCCTGCAGTTTTGCAGTGGATTCTCTAAATCCATCACAATTAAAATCCCACTTCTTCAGGCACAACCTCATTAGTGCTGAAATATCACATCTTGAGCTATTTCCTTGGGATTTTAGCAAAACAAGTAATGATTCTTTTGATTATAGGAGTGACTTGTGCTATCGTGACTGCCAAGTAAGTATGCAACTGTTTAAAAGAACCAGAATCAGCACTTGATTTTTTTTTATTCCTGCCTTGGTTTAGGCAGACATAACCCCACCGCCAGCCTCCCCTCACCCACAGCATCCTCTGCTCCATAGCAATGGCGAAGGGAGGAATAAGGTGAGCAGAGAGCTGGCAGATGTATGAGTGACTCATCTTCAAGGGTAGTGTCTTACTCTTCTCCTGGTCTATAACTGGTCAGATAATGCTTCTCAAACATCCAAATGCTCCTGCAGCATTTGAAGTACCCCATTCAAACTCCATGATTTCATTCATCCCAAAAGTTTTGCTGAGATGACTCTGTTGCTGGGCACTGTTCTTGGGTCAGGGGTTATCGCGATGAAAAGGACCCCAGAGGAGAGGGATAAGATCTGAGAAATGCCTCTGGCTGTTGTCAGTGGCTGCTCTGGGGGCCTGAGTGCAGGAAAACCAAATAGGAGGCTCCTACAGAAGTCCTGGTCGGGGAGATGATGGCAGTCCAGGAGGAAATGATGGGAAGTAGTTGGGTTGTGGATTTTGAAGGTAGAGTTGATGGAATTTGCTGATGTATTAGATATGGGGTCTGAGGTCAAGACTGGACTCAAAGGATACTCCTAAGCTTTTGCTCAGGATGGAAGATGGTGCCACTTACTGGAGTGGAAAGGACTGGTGGATGGCAAAACATTTTGAGGGGTGGATTTTGTTTTGGTTCTGTTAAGATCGAGCCATTGTCAACATCCAAGAGAAGATTCAGTAAGACACAGAAGTTTAGATGTATGTCTTTAGTTGCTTTTTCAGAGTGAATTCAGAAATCTTCTACATGCTAAAACATAAATAGTTCTAGAAATTTTATACATATCCTTTATGATAAATGCTATTGGAAAATGAAATCAGTGATGTGCCTGCTCCAATCCCTGGTTTTTCTAGTCCACATCTGAGAGGACAAAGGGGGAACATTCTGATAAAACACATCATTGAGTCAGGACCAAAGAAAAGCACAGTGGGCCAGGTGAATCACCACCAAAGTGCTCCAAGTTATAAAGCCTATGAAGCCTGCAGATACTTTCACAAGACAAATTCTGTCCTTTCTATTTTCTTTAAGTATCACTTCCAAAGCAGCTGTCTTTTTAAGCAGGGGGACAAATTTCCTAATCCAGGCCAGGAGACTAAATCCAGGTATCCCAGGCCGCGTTTGGCGACATATAGGAAAGTACAGAAGGCGCGGCATTTAAGAAGATTCAAATTCAATGTGCCAAGAAGGCAAACACTGCCACTCAGTCCTGCTGCTCCCCACTTTGTCCCATCTCGGGAATACATCTGGGTTTATGACCGGGAGAAAGAGAATGTATAGTGGTTACTCCTGGCAGAAGACTGGCGAGTATTTAGAGAACATTGGTCCACCTGGCCAGGGCTGTCCTTCCAAAAACACCTACGCAGAGTACTCTGGGCGGCACACTCCCCCAAAGCAGTGACCTTCTCCTTGAGCTACCAGAGGACTGCTATTTTGTATTTGATTTCCTTAATCCCACTAAAGCAGCAAAGGCGGCTTAGGTGGTAATTTATTTATAAGAAATTATAATAAAGCTTCAACGATTTGAATGCTGTGTAAGAAGTGGGAGGCAGATCGTACAGAGGCAGGATAGCCAAACTTAGAAATGAGTATTATGACAATTTTTTGGTTTATCTACCCTTGGAATCAATTTTGTCATTTTTAATTGACCGATTTTCCCTTGTTTGCTTAACAATTTATTAATTGATTGCTATGCTCATGCAATTAATTCAAAAGCTGGCAAGTTTAACACAGAAAAATTAATTTTCTTTTACCAACATGCCACTTAAAATACCGTTTTGGAAGCCTGGGTTACCAGAAAATTACCTTCAAATTAATCAACACGGAAATTAGATGGTAGTGTCCCTTGACATCTGTCAATCCAAAATATGTCAGTTTCTTCCTTTTGTTTGAATGGGCTTTCTCTGCTGAGTAAGGGATTAAACACACACACACACACACACACACACACACACACAGGATATTAAAGCAAACTTACTTTGCATCTTAAAAGGCAGAGAAAGGGAAGCAGTTTCTTTATATAAATTGTTGTTTAGTTGCTCAGTCGTGTCCAACTCTTTGCTACCCCATGGACTGCAGCCTACCAGACTCCTCTGTCCATGAGATTTCCCAGGCAAGAATACTGGAATGGGTTCTATTTCCTTCTCTAGGGGATCTTCCTGACCAAAGGATTGAACCCAAGTCTCCCACACTTCCCAGGTGGCACAGTGTAAATAATTCACCTGCCAGTGCAGGAGGCGCAGAAGATGCAGGTTTCATCCCTGGCTTGGAAAGATCCCCTGGAGAAGGCAATGGCAACCCACTTCAGTACTCTTGTCTGGGAAGTCTCATGGACAGAGGAGCCTGGTGGGCTACAGTCCAGGGAGTGGCAAAGAGTCAGACATGACTGGGCCACTGAGCACCTCATCTTTATGTAAACAGGCAATGTTTAAATGAATTTTCTTTTTTACTGAGAGAAATTTGTAGATAAGGGGTAAATCTTAAAAGAGAATGTGAAAATGAAGAGAACATGAAAATAAATGGGCTCCCTGGTGCCTCCACCGGTAACGAATCCACCTGGTATGCAGGAGATCTGGGTGCCATCCCTAGGTTGGGAAGATCCCCTGGAGAATGGAAAGGCTACCCACTCCAGTATTCTGGCCTAGAGAATCCATGGACTGTATAGTCCATGGGGTCACAAAGAGTCAGATACAACTGAAGACTTTCACTTATGAATATAAAGCTTATCGCCTTCTTCCCTAAGCAGCTCTTTTGCAGTTTGAACCCTTAGTAGGTGCTACCATTGTGCCAGGCCTTAAGGGAACAGACTTAGGGACATAAATATAAGCCCAGCCCTAAAGAATCCCTGGAAATGCAAAGCATATGGGAGAATGTCCTGGCTAGGCACAGTGGGGAGGGGCTTTAGGAGGAGGCAGCCCTTGAGCTAAATGTTTGTGGACCAGTAGGATCTGATTGGCCTCTAAGGCCAAGAGCCAAAGCCAAAGATACAAGACTGCTGTTGGCATGTAGGATTGAGAGGAGGGCAGAGACAGAAGAGAGGAGAGTAAAGGGGAAAGGCTGGGGCACAGAAAACCGGCTGGGTGGTAGAAAGCAGTGATTGCCTTGCAAAGGAAAGATGACTATTTTGTAGACAAAGTGGAAACTGCTTTTAAAGAAAAGATCATATGACTTGAGATATAGGAAGAAAACCATACGGGAGGGCACTCATTCAGTAATTTATTCACCCATTCATTCATTCACATGATCAGTGTTTACATAGCCTTCATTAAGCAGTGCTCTGTGCCAGGCATTGGGTCTATCATAGAAGCTCACCTCCTGTTCAGCTGTACTTAGAGTGTGATTGGGCTGTAACAGGAAGGTGAATGAAAGGAATGGCTGGCAGCCTGTGGGCATGAGGGTAAAGGGGAAATGTGGGTAAGGCTAGTGTTCAGCTCTTACTCATGCTAGAACCTTGGACCACTTTCTATTTTTAGTAACTCTTCCATTTCATCAGTAAAGCTCAAAGTATGGAGCACATCATTTCTCTTGGGCTTATCTTTGATCCTCTGTTCCCAGAGCCAGTCCACCAACAAGGCTTGAGAATTCTGCCTTCACCATGTCTGTTACTACTGATGCTATATCCATTCCAAGTGACATTGATGAACACAGACCATGGCAATCTTCTGTCTGGGCAACTTAGTGGGCAGCTTCCTAACTGGGCTCTCATTTTTTTCCCCACGCTGGCCCATCTGGCATTTTGGTGCCGGGTTCACCTTCCTGCAGTATTTTCACACAGAGGAAAGCGGGCCAGTAGTGGCATGGTCTCCCTCGTCTCCTTGTGGTGGAACTTTGGAGCAGCCCCACAACCTCAGCGAGCCTCCGATTCCCCTCTGTCATATGGGCACGAGCATCCTTACCAGCCCTACCTTACGGAATTGCTAAAAGAACCAAATGAGGCAGGCAGTGCCTCTAAGATACCTTGAAAACATACAGAATCATTTAGATATAAACCATTATAATTATTACTCTTACTATTCAAGAAACTTGATTCTGGAATAAAAAATGGCCCCCTTAGCTTCATGAAAGTCTTGGGACCATTTAGTTGGAGTGTTTATAACCTCATTTTCCATAACTTCCCTCCCTAGACCCCAAATGCTTTGCACATCATCTCCCAAGCTGCTTTGTGTTCAGCTTCTCTGTACCTTTATGCTCACAATGATCAGACCAGGAATTCCTTCCCTAACCCCCTTCATCAGTAACAATAATATTCACTTGTCAAGATTTGTGTCAAATCCCTTCTCTTTGGCTACTCTAGTCTGAAGTTGTCCCCTTCGCTTTGAATTTCTACTGTTGTTTCTACCGCTCAATCAACACTAGAGATGTGTACCCAGGATTGTTCTTTTCTTGTCTCTCCCTTTGTCTCTCTCTGTGCCTTTAAAGCACAGAATGTGTCTTTTATTTCTCTACCTACCTCCCAGGACACAGACCAAGGGAGGTACTCAACTGATGAGCAACTTCTTGGACACTACATTTGTGTACTGGGTGAGAGCCCACCATCCCTGACCTACTTTGCTTCTTTTGATCCTCTAAAGGAGCAGCCTCTGAAGAAGGTAGAACGGGTATTTCCATTTTATAGGTAAGGACCTGGAGGCCACAGAGACACAGTGTCTGTGATTCCAGAGCTGAAATACAGCTCCGATGGTCCTCCAGGTTCGCCCTTTCCATGGACCATCCTGTATCTCCTGCCGCTCTCAATTCCTCTTCTGATCCAGCTGAGTCTAGAACTGTCCACTCCTCCCTTAATACTTGAAAATTTTTCAATACAAACTATCTTTAGAAAATATATACTGGTAAGATTCCCCTTATGGCTAATTACTCCTGGAATACAACTAGATACTTCAAGAAGCACCCTGTTGGAACCATAGGAAATGGCCAGTGAGGTTGGCTTATTCTTGCCCTGAAGAGCACCTTTATTTATTTTTCAGGGATCATAAAGCGTATTACTAGTTACTGACTTTGGTAACTAAACACTTGATCTCAATGCAAAGAGCAATATTTAAGGTGTCAATCACTAAATAAATTCACAGTTGGCTACTATTAACATCAGAAAGCTAATAACAATAACCAAAGTGAGCACCATCTTTATGCAGCCTGATCCCATCAACAGTGGATTCACGGCCACTTTAGGAATCCGTTTTCCTGAGGCAACCCACAGCCCCCACTGTGAGGATGGAGCCACGGTGGTGAGTTCCAGACACTTCCTTCTCCTCTTGAGAACAGACTTCTGTCCTGTGTCCTCCTCAGAAGTAAAATGGGTAATCTGTAGGCTTCTATTGATATTTAAAACAACCTCTTTTCACAAAAATATATGCGTCAAGACCAGAAATAAAATGGGGAAAAGCTCAATTCATAGTGATAAACATGAGCTAAGACAGTATCTTCTGAAATGCTAAAACCCGTAGATTTTACCGTTATAATCCAATAAGGATAATATTAGCTATTAACAGAGACTTGGAGATTTCAGAACATTTTCACTCATTTAACCTCATAGTAACTCTATGATACTTCATAAAGGGTGCTGTTATTTGCTTTCCACAGATTGAGGGAGGCCAAATGAGTTCCCTAAGAGCAAATATATACCAAATGGCAAGTGAAAGTGAGTGTTAGTTGTTCAGTTGTGTCCAGCTCTTACCAAGTGCCAAAATCAGGCCTAAAACCTACATTTGTTAATTTTTAAGACCATGGCTTAGTATATTCTACCAAGTTACCAAAAATACTATTTACAAGATTATTTTTGGTATTAGTCATTACATATATGGGATTTCCCTGGTGGCTCAGAGGTAAAGAATATACCTGCAATGCAGGAGACACAGGTTTGACCCCTGAGTTGGTAAGATCCCCTGGAGAAGGCAACCCACTCCAGTATGCTTGCCTGGGAAATCCCATGGACAGAGGAGCCTGGCAGACTGCAGTCCATGGGGTCACAAAGTGTCAGACAGGACTGAAGTGACAGAGCATGCATGTAGGCATTACATATATGAGAGCTACTTACAAATATCTGTGTTGATGGTTACTTCCAGCTTTTAATAATTTACAGATTATTTCTATTAATTTGCTTGGTAGCTATTGGACAAAAACAATGACTTTTACAAAACTGATAGCTGTAGAGTGTTTAGATTTCAATGACATGTGACTCAATTTCTGTACAAATATTTTAGTCTCCAATTAATTTTTATACAACTCACCAAATGGATTCTGTGGCAGTCTTCACCAATCATAAACATCCCTACTGAATTATCTATAGTTATTTTGGAAAAATATAGAACAATCCTTCTCTCTGTCCACAGGCTCATTTTTCTGTCTTCCTCTGATTTGTAAAAGATACTACAAACAGTTCTGGGAGTTCACCAGCATTCAGTCCTTTTAAGAATTCTGGTTTTCTAAGTGATATGTTCACATTCCAGCGTGAGCACTAGAAATAACAGATTTCACCAAATTAGAAGTAGAACAAGTGTTAGGGCTCCCTTCTGCCTATGGCAGAACCATCAGGCAGAGCTGGGAAGCAAGTCCTTCTCTGTGAATGACTTTTCATTTCTAAAAAAGGAAGCAAGGTGGGACATTGCATGTCTTTCACTGGGATGCCATTCACCTTCTCCTGTAGTCTGTGCCCAGATAGGCTAGTGAGGTGCTAGGTGTGGTCACTGATGGTGAGTGCCAACAGTAACCAGTGATACATAGAGGGAGAGGCTTTTTGTCAGGCTTCCTCTGGAGCTGGAAACCTCCTCTTTGGGCCTGGTACCCTACTTGTGTTGTCTAGCACTCACCCCCACGGTTGGCCCTGGGCTTCTCCATTTGGCTAACTCTGCATGCCTAAAGACTTGTCCTGCTTTAGTGTTGGTCTCTCATGTAAGACCTCACATGGCAGTTAATAAACCCCAAACATCCCAGTAAGAAATGTGCATATTTCAGAAGGCCCCGTCAGCCCTTCCTCACAGTAGTCAAACACCACATCTATGGACTTCTAAACTCTACAGTTCTGTTTCTCAAGAGTGAATGGGAAAAAACATATAGGCAAAGAATCTCAAAAGAATTTGTGGTGTTTGTCCTTGGGACAAATGGACAGTGAGGATACTTTGTCATTCTCTGAGATGGACTGTCTATTTGTGCCTCTGTAGTTTTTGAAAATTCAAGGATTGATATGAAATATCACCTGTCCACACTTGACTGAAGCCCTGGCCTCACTAGGCTCATATTGTCACCTCAGAGCCAACATTCTGGGGCTGATCCCAGGCCCCTGCCCCTCCTAATGCCTCCCCCGACCCTACCCCCAACTCCTAAGCATCCTATGAAAGTGAGGTCAGAGAGGAGAGGAAACTGGAATGAACAAAGGACCTCCGTGGCCGGTGAAATGTGTCTTTCATGTCATCTTTTTCCATGTTCCTCTCCCCGCTCCATCTTCCAGAAGTCTTATCTGCTCACTTTGCCAACACCCATGATGTCAAACCACAGTCTGTTCCATCCCCATGCCCTGCCTGTGTTCTTAGCGTTCACTTGTAAAGAACATCAGAGAAAAGAAGAGCCCTTTAATATTAGATGGTACTGCTTCACCACACCACAGACTATTGCTTAGTTTCTTTCATTCACTCCTTCTGTCTCCAGCCCCTCTGGCCCTGCTCATGGGGGTTCCGGGGCACGTCTGAGCGCTGTTTCTCCTGCTGTTCATCTCACTGGTTACATTAGTTTCTTAACAGGCACAGTTATCAACTCCAGAGTAACCAATTTTCCTCTTTCCAAAAGTCTGAACTGACAAGAGAGATGCCCTGGGACTGACCTGAGAACAGCAGGAAGCCAAGCTCCAAGCAGGGAGAACTTTTCACTAGAAAAAGACGGCTCTGTATTTTGTTGCTCTTGTAAGATGGACATCTGCCCATACTTTAGGTGGAAAAAAGTTTTTAAAAGATGAGAGAGAACAAGTTTGGGAAGTAAAGGCTCAGGGAAAAACTTCTTCCTTTCCCTAAGAAGTGTTCTTCCAGTTGTAGTTCCTGGATTCACGCCAAGGAACCCGTAGATTTTTCTGGATATATATTTTCCTGCTTTGTGGGGTATTGGCTGCATGATCTGATAAGAGCTGTGACTAAATGAAGCCTACGATTTGTATTCCCACAGCCACGAGTGTACTGGCTATTTCTCCTCCTCCAGCTTTCCTCCCCTTGGCTCTGGAAGGTTCATTACTTACAGTTACTGCAGAATCAATCTGAAGTGGCCAAAATCAGTGATGGAATTTATAGCATAATAAATGCCCTGCCTCACAAATGCAGTTACACATGAAAGGCTTGGGAATGTTCTTTTGAGCAATCCTTTCCATTGCAGCGTGTACTATTTTTTATCAATTTACCAGAATCATCTTAAGCATATTTTGAGAAGTATAATCCTGACAGCTACCCAGCAGATTTTCCCGGAGGCAGGTATTGTTGCAGAAAAACAATATTATTGATAAAAATCTTAGCATATTGGAGCTTGGAAGGGAAACTAAATACATCTTTTTCATTCTTCACACCAGTCCTTTAGAGCTCCATTTCCTTAACCTCACCTTGCCTTCTACTTTCTCTTTGAATTTTTATTTTTATTAAAGTGTCCTAATACACCTCAAAGCACACTAATGAACTGTTGCCTTTGAGAGGCAGGCAGAACTTGAAGAGCACTGAAAAGATAATGCACAGATTGGGGTATCAATGATTTTCCCTTTTGAGAGTCTGCAGGTTCTAAGATAGCACTGGTATCTGGCCCATTTTTCTTGCTAAGTGCCCATCTTATGGATGAATCCTGTTTTACAGTATTCTGATACACAGAGGGTTGAACTTGAGCGTGAAAGACCGAAAAAAAATATCAGAAAGACAGATGGCAGGCCGTCCTCCCTAAAACTCAATTTCATATTATGCATGTGATTGCTAATAGGCAAGCACTAAAAACAATTTTCCTTGACGGAGAGGAGCTGATAGATTGTCAACATAAAGTTAGACTGTGGTTGCTCCAGCGATCGAAAGCTCGTCTATGAGTTTGGTCTCATCAAAATCAGCTTCTTACAACCGTCACAAAATTTATGAATGCATATGTCTATAAAGTGACTGAAAACCACCCCTAATGCATGTTTGTTTATTGTGTGTCAGCTCTGTGTGGCTTTAGCACATGCAAACACACACACACACACACACACACACACACACACACACACACACACACACACACACACACACACACACCCAAACCCATGTTTTGTCCAGATCTCTTTTCTAGCCTTTGTATCTTGCACTGAAAAAGTCAGGAACCAACTGGGGATGTGATTTTTCCTTTCTGTCCTGAGAGCTGACTTAAATAAAAAGATCTCTTAAATGGCTCCTGCAGGGTTTGGGTGTGTATTGCACACGGTTACACTGGCTTTACAGTGATAGAAATAGATGCATTTGAGAGTGATTGAGAGCACTGATTATTCAGAGAAGAAAAAGATGTTTGAGAAAGAAAAATAAATAAAATCAAGTGGTTAAAAAGCAGCTCAGCTAATAATCTGCAACACAAAGCACCAAAGTTTCATATTATTCTTGCTAGAAAGATAAAGCCTGTGTAGACACTGCAAATAAAGAGAAAAAAGATTTTCTTCCTTTTTTGTGTGTTCAGTTTGTTTTTTTAAAAAGTAATTAGGCATTCAATCCAGGAATATAAAACTGCATTTTCTGGAAGGAGGGAGAGAGAGGGTGAAAATTTGCCCATACTGAAAATCCAATAGCTGTATACCTTATTTGATTTTTAAAATATCACTTAACATATTGAATATTTGCATGGTTATCACATTCAGATTTTATGTCATTGGCTGCTGTTCACTTGAAAACAGTTATTTAATTGCAGATGAATTGTAACTGATTTGACATGCAGAGAATTTTCTGGAACAAAAGGATTGGGTGCTCAGATAATACTGTTTATAAAAGTTGCTACAATTACTAGAAAGGCTCAGTAGCTAACCAGCATTAGAAGTAAATAAGTTGAAGAACAAATAATTTTCTTTTAGTGAGAAGAAAGCTATCATCCTTAAAGCCAGGGATTTTAGTAAATGGTACATATAAGGGAAACCTTAGGTTGCCTGAAATGTAGGCTTTGCTTAAATTGTGGCGAATATCCAGACATTGCCCAGAATCTAAACACCTCACAGTGTACAGACTAAGTTGTTGGGTGACTGAGATCTGTGTGAGTCTTCCTTTACTGATTCATTTTGCAACCCAAGATTTCAATGCATAAAAATTTTAGTTTTTTTCTTGAGTTACTGGTTCTTGGAAAATCATATTTCTACTTTCAGAATGTCTATGTATACCAGTGTCTAAGATTCAAGGTGGGTGACGGAAGGAATTCCCAGTCCGCAATACAGGGCAGAATGATGGAAGGACAAATAAATTGAGAAAACTCCAAAAGGAATTATCCAATGACAAAAATCCACATGCTTATTCTAGGGCCTGAGAACAGTTTTCTAGGTCTCCTTGTCAGAAGATAGTCATCATTTTCTTACAATGAAAGCAAAAAGTTTTGTTCGAATGAGACAATCTTCACATTCTTGCTATCCTAAACACTGATTAGCCCATTGGGCTGGTATTATACTAAGACTCCTTTTCCCATCTGCATTTGCTGAATTAGGTGGGTTCACTGATTCCCTTGAGGACCAGATTTCTTTCTGCTCAGTACACTTGCTGCTTTCATCTCTGTGTTGATACTGTTCCCTCTGTGGGGAGTTCCTTCCCTAATACCTCTGTCAGGTTAAGTCTGTCCTTTAAGAGCTGTCTAAAATCACACTCTCTTTGAGACTCTCTCCTCTTCCAACAGGCATAATCATTTACAGATCTTCTTGGACTCATGATGGAGTTGCATTCTGATGGACCCATCATCAGCTGAAACTATTTTAAGTAGAAAATACATATAATAGATGATCTAATGAACATCAGAGCTTAGCCCAGTCTTTACCCTAAACATGCATATAAGGGAAACCTTAACATTAGCCTGCAGTTGGGCAAAATCATCTAATACAAAGTCTAGTTGTAAAGAGAGCATTGACTTACTTCACTCTGTATGATAGACTCTAGGTCCATCTACAGCTCTACAAATGACCTGATTTCATTCCTTTATGTGGCTGAGTAATATTCCATTTACACATACACACACACACACACACACACACCCCCACAACTTCTTTATTGATTCATTGTTGATGGACATTTAGGTTGTTTCCCTGTCTGGCTATTATATATTGTTGCATACATGTGCAATCTAAAAAAAATTGGTACAGAAGAACGTATTTGCAGGGCAGGAATAGAGGAATAGAGATGTAGATGTAGAGAATGGATATCTGGACACAAGGAGGGGAGGGGAGGGTGGCATGAATTGGGAGATTAGGCTTGACATATATACAGTTCCATATGTAAAACAGAGAGCTAGTGGCAATATGCTGTAGGCACTGGGAGCTCAGTTTGGTGCTCTCTGATGGCCTAGATGGGTGGGAGTGGGAGGCAGGTTCAAAAGGGAGGGAGGATGTGTGTGTGTGTGTGTGTGTGTGTGTGTGTGTGTGTGTGTTTAGCTGATTCACTTTGTTGTACAGCAGAAACTAATACATCGTAAAGCAATTATACCTGAGTTAAAAAGAGCATTGAGAATCTCATGTAATTTACTGAAAACTGTACTGAAAACCACTGAAAGTGAAAAAGAGAACGGATATAGAATGGCTGAAGTGTATCAGCCATTAACCTCATGATCACAGGGCTGTGGCTACCTGCCATCATGAGACTACTGTACCATATACTAGTAGCCCAGGAAAAGATCAAAATTCAAATTTGAAGTATGGTTTCTACTGAATGTGTACCACTCTTGCACCTTGAAAAGTTGAAAGTTCATAAGTAAAAACAGAAGTAAGGGGTTGTCTGTACTTCCTCCCATTATCCTTGAACAGATCTCTATTATCTTGGTCCTTTCTTTGTATGCTTGCTCTGTTTTCTGGACCAAGGATTCTGTTTTATCCATCTTTGTCTTCCTAGTACCCAGTCCAGTGTGTAATACGCAACAGGTACACAATCAGTATTGACTGCATGATTGAGTGAAATCAATTCCTAAATACTTGGAACAAAAGGTGATGCTGAAGAATGAAAATTATAAATTGTTCTTAGTTACAATAGACTTCTCTTTGATTCCCCCGGTTGTTATGGATGGATAAAGCTTGTTTTTGAAAAAGTTTCCATTATGTAGATGGAAAGCTTTGGGGAAACCACATTCTGAAACTCTGGCTGGAACAATTAAAATTAGTTATTTCATATCAGTCTGGAAGGAACAAAAGTAGATAAGCTCTAGGGTCAGCATATGCCTTGTTCAGCTTTCTTTAAAGGCATGGGGAGTAATAAAGCTTTCCATTTTATCTTCTGTGAAATAATACTGCTGAAATATCACCTCATTTTTGATGTCAGTGATGATTTCTTCTTACCTCCATGATGTCAAAAGGGAATTATTATTATTAGAATGACAGATTACTAATGATGCTGTAAAAAAAGAGGAAGAGCCGTAATCATTACAACCCAAACATCCAACATATCCCTTCTTGTCTGAGCCTCAGCGTTTGAATCGAGTCACTTGGCAGTATCACAGCTGTGTGAAAATTATTCTAAGTCGGAAGAAAATCAAGAGCAGGTGCCTATGAATTTTCACTAGCAGAGCACTAGCCTTTTAACGTTCTCAGGACTGGATGGCATAATTAGGAGGTGTGATTTCTGTATGCAGCAAGAAGAAGATTCTTTGGGGGCCAAAATGTGTCACAGGCTTTTGTGGCATCTCTACTTCGCTGATGCTCTTTCCCCAAGAGGAGAACCACTGGCTGCGGAGAAAGTGTGGACAAGGGTCCTCTCCAGGCTTTGGATTCTGTTGCCCTCTATGGCATGGCGACAGTTTGGTCTGTTGGTTCGGGGCTACACTTACACATTCTTGTTGACTTCTGGGTTCTGATTCACTGTTTTTGACATACGGGGCTGAAGGCTTGACAACATGGAGGTATCAGGCACCACCACTTTTGTGTCCTAGAGATAAAATCCACAGAACTTAACATTCCTCCACTGTGCCAAGGTGCTTGGGATCTGGATGCTAATGGGTCATTAGCCAAACTGTATCACTCCCCTGATCTGTCCAGTGGACAGTGGGGAAAGATACATTTCAGAGAGAAGACAGTAGTTTCTTACAAAAGAACAGCTTAAGAATAAGAATGCTTTACATTTCCATGCTACTTTTCTTTGAGGAGTTTGACAATTATGATATTGTTAACACCACTCATCATTAAAGAACTCAAGGACTTTGCCTCTAGGGCTATTCCAGGCAGGTTAAAAGATGCATTTCCCTTCAACTGGAAACTTACAACCATTTCAGGCAACAATAAGCCAGTTGAAAACAAACAAAGGGAAAAAGAGATAAATTTAATAAGAACATGATATTGTGCTATGTTTGGAATTAACAGAGAGGTGAATATGTATTGTATTAAAGAGAGTAAGGAAAAGAAATTTGTCACTGCTCATGGAATAAGGCAAGAGAGTATTAATCTCAGACCATCGTTTTATTTTTCCCTCAATTTAGGATCTAGATTGTTTTTGCAGAGTCTAGTCTATCCATAGGACAAAGTACAAAGTCATCTGAGCCCTCCTGAAGAATTACAAAATCCTTTCCAGACCTCCTCTCCCTTGTTGCAGTGACTGGGTTAAATGTTTGCTGGAATCTTTCTCAAATCAGCAGTGACCACGAGGCAACATGGCAGCTCTTAGTAACTGTGTGGCCTTCACTGGAATTTACTGGCAGGTCTTAGCCTCTTTCTTCCCAGGAGTCAGGGGCTGCTCCTATTAGGCAGATCCTATTCCATTCCACCCAGAGTGTCCCAGAGGGGCTTTCACCCTAATGTAGAGAGTACACTCCAGGGAGGAAGTAATCTCAACCGTCAAATGACTAAAGAACACTGAAGGCAAGTCCTGTTGTTTTGTTTCCAGCCAGGAAGCCCAGAGTAACAAGGATGCTTGTCCAAAGTTGCAGAGCAAGTCAGCAGCAGTGTGCTGGTGGTGGGATGAAATTTTCTGAATCCTCTCACCAGGTGTGCCCATATTAAGCCACTCTGTTTTCATGATTTCTACAAGAAGTCATGAGTTTGAAGGACATTTAACAAGGAGCTGTTGAGACCTGTTAAATATATTCAGAACTACCAAGTAATAATCAAGTGACTCTTGATTGTACTTCCAGAGTTCTAGACACTAGAATTGGGTTTAAGTGGGATACAAGTTAAATACATGTTGATTTTTAAAAAACTGAATATGATAGCATGAAAAATATGTCATAGAATACATCAACCATTAGTGAAGCCCTTTTAAAAGGAAAACTGAAGAAAACTTCAAAGTATCTTAGCAATAGGGCCTGGAAACCAAAAATTATATAATTCTATTGGATGAATATTCTCATCTCTCTATCCCCTTTAAAGGAACTAGAATATTGACCAAAGAAAGGACTATGTTCTGGCCTTAGTATAAATGATGTCCAATATTTATAAATTTATTTTTTTAATGTTTATTGAATTTCTACTATGTGACCAAAGCTATTCTAGGAGCTTCAGCTTATATTGAGGTGGGGGAGACAAATTCTATACAGACAAATTTATGAAACACTGTTACGTTATAAAGCAGATGATGGAGTACAGAGGGTGTGCTTGAGCTATTTTTATAGGAGGTGGTGAGGGAAGTGACATTTGAACAGAAATCTGCATGAAATGTAGGTGTGACCCGTGGATCTATCTGAGGACGATATATACTCCAGGGAGAATAAACGGCAGGTACAAAAACCCTGGTGAAAGTGAGGTGTAAATACTGCTATCAGTCAAATGATAACTTCTATGGATTGCTTCTGTGGACCATTGCAAACAATGAGCTGAAAGTTATGTTTCCAACATGACAACTTAGCAATATCCACTGCTCACTGATAGTTCAGATTAAACACATAGACACAGACACAGACACACCCAGAGTTAAGGCAGCAGCCCAAAGTTTCTCTCTCTCGAATATTGCTATAGAAAGCTGAGAACTGATTATGGAGATGATTCTTGAGTTTAAATCTGAGTTTTCTTACTCAAAGCACTTTGAGGCCATTTTCTTACTCTGATAGTGGAGGGCATCTCAATCGTCTGTCATCCCCTTCCCCTCCTGCCTTCATCTCTCCTCAGAGGGTTCCGTTTTTATGTATATAGATGTTTTAAGCAAACTTGAGCCTTTGTTGGCTTACAGGAGCCTAGAAACTCTATTTATTCCAGAGATCAACAACATCAAATTGGCCCTGCCCCCTACTTCATTTCTTGCATTAAAGGGCTACATTAGTCTTGCCATGAGGCTAAATCAATAACAAAGAAATCCATTCGATCTGTGTTTCTTTTGTTAAAGGGACAGATGACGTACTTCAGTTATATTTTGTATCTTATATTCAAATCAATATTCAGGATACTTAAGCAGGGAGAAATTTCCCAGAAATAAATGCATTTTCTATACTCAGAAGAAATCATTTATTATTCTAGAGTGTATGTGACTTCCAGAAGACAATCTGAACTATTGCTGATGAATTACTATTTTCCGTGGTTACAGGTGCATATGCAGATGTGCAGAAGTTAAGGTTTTGGATTGTCTAGATCAACCTTTATCAAATTCATAAAATGAGTTCCATAAACTTAGAACTTCACATATGGACATGAATTGCGAGCTCACCATGGACCAGGTATTTTTGTAGTACTCACTGTGACTGTGCTACCCCACTTTATTTCATACTAGTCTCTGAAGGCGCTTCTATTGGCACTCTGATTTTACAGGAGAGGAAACAGACACTTAAGGAAGTTAAACAATATACTTAAGGTCACGGAGTCAGGAAAGGCAGGACCAAGTTTAAATCCTTGGCTGTCTGATGTCATAGCCTACGGGCTTAGTCACTCTTCAGTAAGGTGGTTTTGAGGTAAGGAGGGTTAGAAAAGGGACATATCTTGAAGCCCTTGAAATCTGCAGAGTTAGGTAACTGCTACTTTGGGACCACTGGATCCAGAGATTACTTTAAGGAAACAGAAATTGTGGACCTTTGCAGCTGTTGTTGGGGCATCTCAGTACATTAGTACACCAAAGAGTGCTGAGCCTAAAAAAATGAGGAACTGTGCTTATGTTTACTTTTAGTTCTAAAGTCTGTTTTTTTTTCTTTCTTTTAAAAATCTTAATTGGCCAAAGCCTCATAGTAGATGATATTATAAGATCCATTAGATTGAGAATATACTTACAAAGAAATTATCATAATTTTGGAAGGGCATTCATTAGTCAGAGGTGAAGTCGCTCAGTCGTGTCCGACTCTTTGCGACCCCGTGGACTGTAACCTACTAGGCTTCTCCATCCATGGGATTCTCCAGGCAAGAATACTGGAGTGGATTGCCATTTCCTTCTCCAGGGGATCTTCCCAACCCAGGGATCGAACCCAGGTCTCCTGCATTGGAGGCAGACGCTTTAACTTCTGAGCCACCAGGGAAGCCCTATCTCATTAGTCAAATATATACAGAAAGGGCGTTAATCTTTGCATCATTGACATCATTTTCAAAGTGATCATCATTTTCCTTATTCTTAGTTAGCAAAGACAAAGGAAACCAAACTGGAAAGATCTAGAATTACTAAAAATGGGATGCTCTTGTTTGTCTACCTCCTTTCTAAAAGCTACCTGTAAGTGAGCAGCATACCTGGACTGCAGTTACTGACATACTTAGAGTTTACAGACACTTCACAGAATGACTAGTGATTATGCCTCTAGTTGGCAAAATAGCTAGCTGATTAGTCCCGGCAGAAATGACATATCCCAAGCTAGAACTTCTGTCATGCCTTGGTAATGGGAAGTAAATTCTTTAAGATCAGAAACAATGTCAGTTATATTTAAAATGACACTGGAAACCACATTGTAATGGACCGTTGTGCAGAGGTGAGCAGGGACTAAAACAAGATAATAGGATTTTAAAAATTTGATTTTATTGGTTCTCTCCTCTATTTGCATTTTTCATCAGGATAACCTCTGCCTGTAAGTTCTACTCTGGAAGTTTTTTCTCCTTCAATTTATTCTGGGTGTCTGGGTTGATTGAAAGGCAATATATGTGTAGTCTTAGAAAGGCTGAATGGGTTGACAGAATTTTTGGTCTTCTCTGAAAATTCATCTATTGATTTGACAAGACAGTTACATTTTGTGAAGCTTGGAATACCATAGTCGTCATTTCAAGACAACACAGAGCTGAAGCGAGGCTTCAGGGGAAGCACTGATATGTTCGGATACCTGGAATGTTTCTCAGTCTCAGATAGGAAGAAACACCCAGATGGTATCTAGTCTGTTCACACTTGTCTAGAAGGAGAGACTCCTACGTGATGAATTTCGTGTATGCCTTTAGAAATCTCCAGAGAAAGACCAAAACCCCACTGTCCCCTACATTAGTGCTGGGCGTGTGTGCGTGTGTGCATGCTACTCCTTTCAGTCGTGTCTGACTCTTCGTGACTGTATGGACTGTCAGCCTTCTGTCCATGAGTTTGTCCAGGCTAGAATACTGGAGTGGGTTGCCATTTCCTCCTCCAGGGGATCTTCCCGACCCAGGGATCGAACTTGAGTCCCTATGTCTCCTGCGTTCTTTTACTATTAGCACCACCAGGGAAGCCTAGTGCTGGGCGTACTTCCCAGCTGAACTTCTCTTGGTCCAATTAAAACTCATTGCAACCAATTAGCCTCCCAGTCTTCCCATAGCAACACTTAACATGTTTTTAAGCAATCTTTAACAAATCACTGAGTTGTAGCAGAAAGCGGGTTATTATTGAATTCTGTTATACTTTTCAGAGAGATAGAGCCTCAAAATGTTAATATCCAGAAAAAAAGCCTTGAAAGATGATTTAATAGAAAATGGTGATCAACAAATGCTAATATGAAGTGATGATGAATAGATGAGGTTAAAATGACTGTATTTTCTAAAAGGAATTCTCAGCTGATGGCTCAAGGGAATGCTATGGATGTGGTACATTCTGGTTTTCAGAAGGTGCACTGGCAAAGAGTAATGATATCCTAGTAGGCAAGGTGGAGAAGGTGAGCCAGATCACAGGATAATCATCTGGGTGCATAGCTGATCGAACGGTCACATCTAAAAGACACTGATGTCAATTAGCAGGTTCCCTAGTAGTATGTTATAGGACTCAGGACTGTCAACATTTTCATTGCTATTTCAGAAAAAAGAGAGCATGCAATTCTCTCCAGCTAACATGTACTGAATGGCAATTACATGCAGCATACCGTGCTGGGTGCTAAGGGAAGAAACAGAATAAGAAAGCGCCCAGTATCTATCACAGTATATGGGAATGAAGAAAGAATCTGAAATGAGAGGATCTGGATATTTCTCTCAGTTTTGCCATTTACCATTCACATGTCCCTAGACAAGTCAATTCATATTTCTATGGCTCAGTTTTTAACCTGTCTTCAAAAATTGGAAAGAGATAATTACCAAAAATTGTGAGGGTCACATGAGGTTATATGAAAGTGCTTTATAAAATGGAGAGAAGATAGCAGAACCCGTGTTGTCTCATTTGATCTGTAGGAAGATTCTTTGGGTTATATGCTATTAAGAGTTTTATCTTGCTGGTGAGAAAACTGAAGCACAGAGAGCTTTAGTAAAAACTAAAAATGCTATTTTAGCACAGAGGAGAAGGGACAGGTGTATTGGAAGAAATGCAAATAGAAGTGATGTTTGAGTGGCGCCATATTGATTCAGTAAAAGTTCTCCAGGTGGAAGTGTGGCAGAAAGGCATTTTTAGGGGAAAAATAATATCATGGTCAAAAGGATAGCAGTGTGAGTATGCAAATGTATTTCAAGAAAGATGATTGGACTGATTTTATTAGAGCATCAGTATTAGGAGTTCTAAGAAAGAACGATGGAGATGGTGGTGGGCAAGGATCAGATTCTTGAATATGTTGGCACTGTGAACTATTGAAGTCTTAGGAGTAGAGAAGTAAATGGTCACCAAGACTTTGGGAAGATATTCCATGGAGCCAAGTTCAGGGCACACTGGAGAAGTAAATTTTCTGGGAGGTAATTTGGGGGTTTCTCATGACAGATCTGGGAAAAAGGCATTAAATTAGAGGAATAGCAATA
This sequence comes from Nanger dama, assembly GCA_917880005.1. Classification (NCBI taxonomy): domain Eukaryota; kingdom Metazoa; phylum Chordata; class Mammalia; order Artiodactyla; family Bovidae; genus Nanger; species Nanger dama. Next base: position 13,322,450 of record CAKJTW010000038.1, read on the forward strand.
GGAGCCAGAGAAGGTGATGGCAACCCCACTCCAGGGCTCTTCCCTGGAAAATCCCATGGATGGAGGAGCCTGGTGGGCTGCAGTCCATGGGGTGGCAAAAGTCGGACATGACTGAGCGACTTCACTTTCACTTTTCACTTTCATGCATTGGAGAAGGAAATGGCAACCCACTCCAGTGTTCTTGCCTGGAGAACCCCAGGGATGGGGGAGCCTGGTGGGCTGCCGTCTATGGGGTCCCACAGAGTCAGACACGACTGAAACGACTTAGCAGCAGCAGCAGCAGCAATAGGAGCAGGTGGATTCAACTGATTTTGGCAGCACCTTACAGTGGCAGGTGATCAAGAGGGAGGGGTTGATATAATAGTATCATAGACTTGGTTTAATAAAATTTAAACAAAGAACTAAAATTCCAGATGATTGAAAGAGTAATAATTCCCTTCTAGTTTGCTATCATCTTGAGTCTTGTCAGTATACGCATTCAATCAAGAATATGTTTGCATATGAAAAGCCTTCAATTCCAAAATTGACCTAGCTTGACATTGAAAACCCTGATGACGCGACTCTGTTGCACACTGAAGTGAACAGGAAACAAAAGAGGACCATGTGCCACAGGAAATATTCTCAACTACAGATCGAATCTTTTAATCGTCAGTATTATGTTTATAAAAATATTTTCTGAGAAGTGCTTTTTCAGAAGATTATCTCTGTGTCCATGTGGGGGTCAGAATGGAAATCTTCTCTTTGTCCTTCTGTAATCCAGGAGTTGATGTCTTTTGTCACAGAACTTCAGTACGTATTACTAACACTAAATGGACAGAAGGGAGCGAGAAATGAGGAGGCAGGAAATGACTATTGTAATATTGGTGAAATATGTTCTGGAAGATGCACTAACTTGATTTCTTAATAAGTATCAAAGATTAATCATATTAAATAGTGTTTTGTAACCCGAAATCACTGAATACACTTCAGTGATTCAAGAACTTCCTGATGCAAAATACATTTACCTTGGGAGAGGTGCCACAGATTTCATCAAATCCTTAAAGGCATCTAGTGCTAAGTCGCTTCAGTCATGTCTGACTCTTTGCAGCCCATGGACGGTAGCCTGCTAGGCTCCTCTGGCCATGGGACTCTCCAGGCAAAAATACTGGAGTGCGTTGCTATGCCCTCCTCCAGGAAACCGCCACAACCCAGGGATCGAACCCACGAACCCACGTCTCTTATGTCTCCTGCATTGGCAGGTGGATTCTTTACCACTAGCGCCACCTGGGGAGCCCCATGAGCATCTATGACACCCCAAATAAAACAAATCACTGGTAAAATTATGGAAGGGCCTTACTCTACAGAACAGATGCAACAATGAATTTTTTTTTAATGAACAAAAGAAGTTTCTAACTTAAAACATGTTTGTGGGCTTAGACTAGACAAAAAGAATTTCCTGTAGCTAATTGGTACCCTCTAAATTTTTGCTTTTGTTACTTCATGTTTAGATATTGATAAGAGTCTTAAAGCTGAATTATATCAGCAAGCTGAATAAACTAGTGAACCTACAAAGTGTTTTTCTCTATTATTATTTATACGTTGACTCTTTAGACCATAACGAGGCTGGATAGATTTCAGATATCATTTGGCTCAACACGTAGCTACAGGCAAATTCATAGCCAAGTTATCCCAGATGGGGAAACTGCTTATTTTTAAGTATCTGGAGCTCTCCCATCCTCTGTTAGTAATGTATGTGTGTGTCAGAGTGGGAACTCCTGAATTTGAGGATTTTCGAGGAGTCATTCTCAGCACGGTATCAACATAACAGAGACTCTCTATCTGTCTGTGTTTCCCAGACCAGGATGTTCCACCACACCCTGAGAGCTAGGATATCATCATGTATGTGGATAAATACTCTAGAAATGACAGTGCTGCTGGTGGGCATTTAAGAATAGAGTATAAATTGGAATGGTTCCATCCAAGGGACAGGAGGTGAGGACGCAACCCCATGAGTCCTTCCTTCTCTTATTTCCCTGATTACATTATCTCCTATTATTATCCCTACTGTCCTATACCTAGGAAGTTCCCCAGACCTAGACCTATGCAAGAAGGCAGAATATTGATGCACTGCAACTGAAAGGAGAGGCCCATTATGTGAAGATACGTGGCCAACAATGAGACTTAAACAACAACAAAGCCCCTGAGGCTAAAAGGTGGCTGGTCTAGATGGTGGCTCAGATGATAAGGAATCCATGTGCAATGCGGGAGACCTCGGTTTGATCCCTGGCTGGGGAAGATCCCCTGGAGAAGGGAATGGTTACCCACTCTAGTATTCTTGCCTAGAGAATTCCGTGGACAGAGGAGCCTGGCAGGCTATAGTCCATGGGGTCACAAAAAGTTGGACATGACTGAGTGACTAACACTTTCACTCCATCAGATAACACAGCAAATGGAGACAGACAAGGAATGTCAGCTCAGCAGGGAAACTTGACTGGAGAAGAGAGGGCAACTTTCCTGAGGCCTGGGGTGTGGAAGCAACTCCAATTTATATACCACTGTCAACCTGGATTAGCAGGTACAGGTTGGCACTTCTTTGGCTAGAATTCTTGACCATGGCTATATAAGTGGGTATCATATACCCTAGAAAGAAAGGTAGATCTCTGTAAACTGGTGCTGTGAAATCTGCTGAGATACCAAGGGAAGGTCTTAATCAAGCAAGAGGTTTTTCTTTTAAAAAATGAAATTTAGAAACATGTATATTTTCTTGTAAGAAACGAAGCACCAATCTATGTTCAATGTAGGATGCAGGATGCATGGGGCTGATGCACAGGATGATTCAAGTAGAGGATGTGGGGTGGGAGGTGGGAGGGGCTTCGGCATTGGGAGATTGTGTTCACCTATGGCTGATTTGTGTCAATGTATGGCAAAACAAATACAGTATTGTAATTAAAAAAATAAATAAATTTAATAAAAAATATATATTGATGAAAAATTTAAAAAAATAAAAAATGAAATTTATTTTTCCTTTGTTGAGGTCCATTTTGTGCCGAGCCCTTCTTTGGACTTAATATGTTAAGCACTGAAAAGGATCAGTGAACAGACAGGGCTCTGGAGCCTGAATACCTGGATCAATCCTGACTCCTTAGGAGCTACTTAAGAAGTATAAGAATGAATGTGGACAAAGTATTGAAGCTCTGGAAGTCTCAGTTTTACCACCTGCCAAACAGGCATAATAAGAGAACGTAAACCCTGAACAGTGTCCGGCGCAGCGGACGTTTTGATATGAAGCGGTGGGGATTTGGCAAAATCTGTATCAAATGGCACTGTCCCTGCCAGTCTTCAGTAAGTGGTATTTCTGTTACCATCATTAGTGTCAGTGACAACAGTGAAGACGCTGAAAAGCTACGGAGAAAGTCAGAACAGCCCATGTTCCAAGTTCATAGGAAAAAAATGGAGGAAAATGTAGTGACCTGCATCGAGCAAGGCTTAACATCTTGAATCTTCAACTAAGGGGAAAGAAATAAGCAAACAATGGTAATAAATTAGGGAGAATATTGGGAGTATGGAGAAATTATCATCGCTGTTTCTTTTTATCTGTGTTTATTGTGTGGTGTGGGGGGGGTGATTACCAGTTTTATTTGAATGTTTTATAAGCTGTTAGATTTATTTACTGAGAATGAACAGATAAATAGGGATGTTATTCAGCTGTGTCATGTCACGGCTTCTCATCAGCTCTTCCACTCACTTCCAGACAAGGTTAATTAATGAGGGAAGTTCACTGTGGCGGAGGAAGGGGAGAGCTGGATCTGCTGGGTGATTCATCTTATTGGGGGAACAGGGGATGAAGCAACTCTCTCACGCGAGCAGTGCTGGGGAGGGAAGTCAGCACTGGATGGAGACTCGCAGGATATGTTGAGAAAGATGGTCACTGTCAGAGGACCGTGATCACTTTAACACGATATAATTCATCTTTTTTATTTTTGTAAATTATGAAAATATGTTAACACACTTACAGGAGACGGAAAATACAGAACAAAGCTGCCTATAGTTCCAATATGTTTTACAGTTGTTATAAGTCGATAAACTAAGATTTTTAGTTGGAGTTTCACTACGAAACTCTCAGAAATTAATAGAAGGAAGGTATAGAGCAGTAGAAGAATAGAGTAAACCTGAAAAGCATTATTGACACAATTAAGATTTGTACAGTTTTCACACAAGAGTAGGGTACACTTTCCTATAGACTATAAACTAGGAGACCCTAGAACATATCCAGAGAACTAAGACCAAGTGCAGAAATTTCATGGTCTAAAAGTATTGAAATCATACAGAGTCTGTTCTCTTATTACTGTGGAATTATGTTAGAGATCAATATCAAAAGATATTTGAAAATAACCCACATATTTTCAAGGGCAGTGTGACATTTACCGGGAGAGATCTTTGACTATGATCATTTTAACATGATATAATTTGATAGAAACTGGAACAGCTTCTAAATCTCTTCTAATCCTGGATGTTCAAGGTTGTACTTTTTAATATTTTGTTTCTCTTCTTAGAGCAAGGTGTCTTAATCCTAAACCAGAGGAGTTCCAGAAACATTCTTCTTCTGTTTATGTTTTCATGGAGGGCTCTTTTCATTCACCTCTCCTAGGTGGCATGTCACTCAGGGAGACCTTCAGTGAGCCTATGGAACGTGGTCCCCATCAGCCATTCCCTCACATTACCTTGCTTTACTCTTTGCCTAAAAGAGTGTGGCCTTGTGGCTAAGTGCAGGGGGTGTAGAGCCAGACTGCCAGAGTTCAAACCCCAGCCTTGTCCCTCCCAGTGTGTGACCTCGGGTGTTTAACATCTTGAGGCTTAGTTTCTTCATCTGTAAAATGGAAACAATGAAAATACTTCCTTCTTGGACAGTCGCAAAGACATACAAACTGTCTCACCCTCAGCATACTGTAGTGAGCACAAATGTTAGCTGTTTTAGCCTTCACTGCTCTCTGAAATCACTGTATTTATCATTTATTGTGTTCTTTTCCCTTGCTGCTTGTTAGCAGTTAGCAGGGACTTTTTGTTGTTCAGTGCTGAGTTTAGGATCTCAGATAGGCTCCACAAATATATTTATGTATTTGTCAAAATAATGAATGAATATTCTATCAGTATTTAAGAAATTTCAGATCATGTAGCAAAACAGGTTGCCTGAGCTGCCCAAATGACAGGACACACAGAACCCAAGTCACTTAGGCTCTTGCCTGGACTGGAACTCAAACTATTTCTCCATGTTGTTGTTATTTTTACTACACCTCCTACTCTATGGCAAAGCTAAGATGCTGCAAAGTTTTATAATCTCTAGTTTGTTGTATGAAAGTAGTAATACTTTTCTGTTGGTTTTCAAACAATTAAGTTATCTAATGATATTGAATTATACTAGATATTACTTTTTCAAAATACACCTCACCCCTTCCACCCTTCTTTCCTTCTGGGATATGCCTGCTACAAACCAGTACAAACTGGGAAAGACGAAGAACTGAAATGGAGACAAGTTGGAATACCAATAATGGATCTTTCTAGCATTAACATGACAATAATCGCTACATCTAATAGTTTGCCTATATAATTTCAAACTGGCTGAGTACACAGCTAACAACTGATAAATGTATAGTGTTTCAGTGAGGCAGGAAAATACAAAATTGGTATAAGATAGTCTGTTTTCTGTCCTCCGGCTTACCCCCTTTATCACAGCACTACAAATCGCTCTGTAGATGGAGCTAATGCACCCAGCGCTGCCCAAGTACCTACCTCTCCCTTGCCTCGATCCCTGTTAAAAATTAAGGGTGTTCCCAATGTGCCCTTTGGGTTGTGGGACAGCCCATCTAAAGATTGTCCCTAGAAAGACCTGCTTTGCCATTGCTTTATTTTCTTTAGAGAAGAATTAATATCAAAGAAAATGTCTGATTCTGACTTTTCTGTAGCTGCTCCTGTCCTGATGACTTATATAAGGCTTTCAAAGTCTGATGAGAATGGTTGTTATTATCCCTGGCAAGGCTAGAACACTGACCCACAAGAACTGGCCTACTGGAAGCTCTAGACTCTCCAATGGGAAGAGGTCACGCCGGCGACAGCCACAGTGCATTCCATTTGTTCGCCCTCCTCATATAATAAATACTGTTTGAGAGATTGGTTAGCGTGTTGTAAAATTGATAAGATTCAGGTTGCCAAAGGCATTTCATGAATTTCATAGGTCTTAATTTATGTTGCTATGGTAACTGAAATGTTGGAATTTCCCAAGATTAGAGCTTTTATATTCTTAACTTTAGAATGGTAAAATAATGTAGATTATGACTCTGGACTTGGTCTTTGCTCTTGCGTGAAACATATTTTCTGTAGGTGGAGTGTCCTATCTATGCTAAGGTGTGAATGAACGTCCAGCCACTGTAATTTCAAAATTAGGATTTCTGACATCCAACCTGATTTTCTTATCTACATGTGTGACTCTTGGTGGCCAAGATTTTTTTTTTTCAAATGGACAGTCTTTCTCTAAAGAGAAAGAGGGGATTGGAAGAGGGAAGTGGGAGAAGTTGAATTTTTATAGTAGTAGTTCTAGAATAGTCATCTTAAGGACTAATGTGATTCTGGCTCACCTTCTCCATCAAAGTGAATTTCTAGCAAGTGCTGAAGCACTTGATGCATTATTAACATGTGTTTTAAGAAAAGACACTCTGTTGAAGCATTTAGCGAGCCAGCACTGTCTGAAGTGAGAATGTGAGATATAATGAGTCCCCTGCCTTGAGACAGGAAGATAACTAAGAACACTGTGTGTGGCTCACAGTCACGTGTATTGATCATGTGGACCCAAAGCAGCTGGGACACGCAATGCAAATGACCTAGGATGGACCCGAGACAGGAGTCTCACCCCTGCTGGAACCCAGCTTACCTTATATCCTGATGATTTGATGTGCACGCCGCGTTTGGTCAGAGTAGATTTCATTCGGATGAAAAAGGAGCGCTCAAGGGTGTTGTCAGTGGTGAGCAGACTGGGGCTGGTTGATTCCACTGCAGAATATAAAAATACATACAGATGATTTAGATCTCTACACAGCCCCTTTCAGCTACTGCTCAGGTGCCATCCTTGAGTTCACTAAAAATAAATGACTGATGGGTGCTAAGAGCCTAGTAATCAATTTATCTCATTTAGAAAATGTTTACTTTGCAGAAAATAAAAAAGAAAAATTAATGTATCCCAAGAAACTCCATTTTGGTTTTGAGCAAGAGCTTTTCAGGTCTTTTTAGGTTTCAGCAGCTCTCCAAGTGGGGTCTGATAGTAATTGTAGCATATCATGAGGCTTGGCTGGTGCACACGGAGAGAACAGTCATGAAAAAGAAGGACCCCAGAGATTTATGGGATCAACCAAGACTCAGGAGGAGATGCTTCTGATCAGAGTCAGGACGACCTGCTTTTGTTCTCCCTGCAAATCCCTCCTTGGATCACTTGCTTGCTGGGAAGTTCTGAGCACCATGACATCACCAATGGCCAGTGTCTTTGCCCTTCTGAGTTATTTTCCTTCATTATGGGGAATAAGAGGCCTGAAGTCTTCTCAACCGACTGGAGATAGAGGGCTGAGAATGGGCTATACGTATAAAAACAAAAACGACTCCAAAGGTCAGCTTGCTCTTGCTGTCGCTAGTGGCAGCTTCTCCCCAGCCCAGAACAGAAAACATCCTCTGTGTTTCGACCTCTTTGCTTCTGAGAAAATCATAGTTTCTTCTCTTAAGGCAGCTACTCTTTCCCTTTCAATGTATTTAAGATTAAGCAGAGTATGTTTTGATTTATAAAACTTAAAATGGTAGTTTTCATTCTTGCTGATCTAAAACCACCTTTATGCAGGTCAGGAGGCAATGCAAATCTATTTTCTTTAGAAATAAGCTTCTATGGTATTTTATACATTTAAGTACTTTTCTGAAAAGAAATTAACTTGGGGGTTTTAATGCCTAAAAAGACTCAAATTTTACTCTTCTAAAATATACTTTAAAGTTTTTCTTATTCTAAAGTTTAAAAAAATTTAGCAAAACATTTTGAGCAGCTCGACAAGAATGCTAATTTTCTTTAGGATGAAGGTCAAGAAATATGTGTAATAAAGAGATTTAAGAATTAAGTAGGTGAAAAAATAGCTATTAAAAACAAAGAAAAAAATAGGCAAAACAAGCTTTTCAATTGCAAATTCTGAAACATATTCCATATATTTCTATGGGGAAGAAACATCTATTTTTTAATATTAAACTTGATGCTCTGATGAAAGAAGAGTGAGATAATAAGAGAAGCCTTACTATTTCTGATTGGGGGTGTGTATGATTCTTGCCTTCACCTGACTATATTTTCCTATATTTATGGCATTTCTATTCTAGGGTGATGGAACCACTGACAAGTGTCCCTTCTTATGTGTCTCTCTCAAGATTTTCTTTTTTGTCTTAGCATGGATCTGATGTCATTTTAAATGTACAGCTTTTTATCACTCGAGGGAAAAGCAGAGCCATGTTATATTTAGTACTTTCATTTCTTCTGATTAAATATGAATTACTATGAAATTTTTCTCATCATCTAACACGCCATAATACGCCAACAGCTTTTAATACACTATATAAGCACAAACTTCTGCTCTAAGAGTTTAATTTGCCCCTCTAATCCAATCACATCAACCTTATTTCTCTTATCAGAGATTCCCATTTTGAATTAAATGAGCTCATTAGTTTTAATCAAAAGCAGAGAGATCAAAACTTAAACGTAAATGCTTTAGATCAGAACTGTCAGTCAGCCGTGCAGTTCTATTTTACTAAAACACAAGATCAGAGACCCTTAGAACCAATTTTTCTCGTAAGGGATGCCGAGAGCTTGAAGATGCTATATCCACCTCCCCCGCCTTTTTTTCCTTCCTCCCAAGGACAGATTATACATTTAAGGTTAGACTTAATTTATAGCAGTTTTTCATCCTGGTGGAAATGGAAAAGTCTGCCAATCTTCTAGGGTCCCTTTCACGTTTATTGGCCCAGTCCTCAGAGACTTGAACTAACGTGAAGCCATCAGAATCCACATCATAAACTCAGCTTTAAGAATTCAGCTCTGTTCAGTGAGATTGTGTTTGCAACAGCCGAGGAAAAATGCAACTTCCCAGAAAAGTGAACTGTGTTTTAGGGCTGAGGTCCAAGAAACCCTGACCCAAGAAGGAAGGAACGACGTAATTGTAGGAAGGTGAATAATTCAGGCAGTATTAGAAATTGTTATCATTTTCAGTACATGGAACTTTCACGGGTAAACACTTAGTGGATACTTTAGAGAACCCAGCAAGGGTGGTTCCCCTTAGGGGACAAAATGGGAGACACAACTCTGCATGAGCTATGAAGGTGAACACCGCGTCCTGCTCTGGCTGGGCAGTGAATACAGCAACCCCCTGCCCCGTGGGTTAGATCACCAGTATATACAGGAGCAGAAGGAAATGGCAGCTCACTTGCCTGGATTCTTCCCTGGAGAATCTCCATGGACAGAGGAGCCTGGTGGGCTACAGCCCATGGGGTTGCAAAGAGTTAGACACGACTGAGCGATTGAGAATATACAGGAGCAGCCTTCATCAAAACCAGGACAACTGGTGTGAGAGGAATTCTGAGGTCAGATTTTGCCCCAGTGAAATCTAGATTGAAAATCAAAATAATAACTGCTCCTTAGGCTTTATTTCAAGAGCATGGGGCTATGGTGCGAAGGGCGGTGAGGGAGAAGGAGAGAAGACAACTTAGGAAAGAGTTTAATTTCTGATAATGATTTCTGCTTTAACGTGCCTTTCGGAGGACAGGGGCAGAAGTAACCTGCCACACTGGCCCTTTCAGAGGCTACCTAGCAAACTAATCCCCAGTACACATGTACCGTGGCCATGTGACCTCAAGGGCTGGCAAATGTGCTCTAGCTATCCCAGCTCTGACAGGGATGTCTCTCATGTAAAGAGATGTAATCTGCATGTGACAGACAAGAGCAGTACTTTTAGAAGAGAAGCTTTCTAAGGGTCTCAGGTGAGAAGCATGGATTTTGATGAATGTTCTACTGGGAGAGAACCAAGGGAGCTTGGCCTTGGTGATGTGTGACATGACTGTAGCATGGAGAAAGGATGTGTGTGTGTGTGTGTGTGTGTGTGTGTGTGTGTGTGTGTGTTGTGTGTTTTGGGTGGATATGAAGAGAAGACAACATAATGAGAAAAGTATCCTTAAGACTGATGCTCTGTAAAGACTGTGGAACCAATCTATGTCAAAAAAGCGTTTTAGAGTGCTTTCCAGATATCACAAGCTTTTCTGTCAACTTTTGGAGACAGGCCAGGATTGCTGCATGATCTGATAAAAAAAAGAAAAATTGGGATTCAAAGAAGTTCTATCTGCTGCCTGAGACAAAGGAGATATTGATGGGTAAAACTGGATTAAGTGGTCAAAGCCCAGAGATGGCCAGTTGTGACCTATGAATTATAAACAAGGAACTAAAAAAAGAAAACAAGACCCACACGGATGAAAGCGAGATAAAGAAATAGACTCTCTTTTGCTGAATCTCAAGGGCTTCAACTTTAAATAAGTCTATATGATCCCAGCTCTTGAAATGTCAATTTTTGCATATTTTGTGAAATTTACAGAACAATTTATAGCAAAAGTTGTAATAATTTTTACGTCGGCAAATGCCACCATAATGTGAAAGCATGTCTGTGTTATTCCCCCTCTGTTGGTGAGTCCCTCACTGGTACTGTAGTTGCTGCTTTCTTATCAGGTAGAGGCAGGAAGCCGTGGCGAGGGGGAGAGGGAAGGTGATGGCTGGGAACGATCCTGCTCTCTCTGACTAATCCCAGGTCCAGGTGGATGCTGAGCACTTTTGGGACTCTTCTTGGGGTTCCTGCAGGAGGATGAGGCCAAAGCATAAAGACAGCCTTTCTTTTTAGCATACTTCAAATATTTGCTGTGCAAAACTAGTGTCAGAGCCCTCAATTGCTATGAAATCTTGATGGAAGTGAGAAAGAAAAGCTACATTTTGAGACAACTCTGTTATTCCTTAAGTGTGAGCAAAGTATTTTTCCTTTTAAAGGAGAAGTGGAATTGGTCTAAGTTGTTAAGATACGAAGTTAAATATACTCTTTCCTCACCTCACTGCTTAATTGAATCTTTTCCTTTTTGAGATGTTCTGGGCAAAGTGCAGACAACCAAAATGACCTTCACAAGACTAGGGAAGAGATGTTGGGCCATTTCACAGTTCTCTTGATAAAGTCAAACTTTCACTGGTGTGTGCTGTTAACTTTGTGAGATACTATGTATGACTTGGTCATAACAGGCTTCCTTGTTGCTGCCTCATTCACTCTAAAAGAAATGTAGGACTTTAGGACTTTAGAATGTGACAAGCTATTTCTTTTTTTGCAAAAGGTTCCCTGCACTTCCTCTGCCACGTGGAAATTAGGTTTGATCACGTGGCTTTCTGTGGCCAAAAGAATAAGAACAGAAGTCATGTATTGCTTTCAGGTGGGATTTCCTAGAAGAGCTGGTCACAAGGTCCTACTTTCTCTTTCTCACTGCTGTGTTGACTATCAACGTTTCAGATGGTGGCTGCTCCATTGACCTAGGTCTTGGAATAAGGACAATAGGGGGCAGAGCCTTTAGCCCATCTTTACAGAAACAAAGCTTTTGTTGTAGTTTGGGGATTGCTTTTTATTGCAGCTTAACTTAGCCCATACTGACTGATGAAAATATCAAATCTTTATCATTAAATAAAAATACATGTTATCCAAGTCTCCCAGATAGTCAGTGGCAGAGCACATAGACATGATCTGTTTGTCTGACTCCAAAGTTTGTGATGTGTCCAATATACTGTTCTTACATTTATTTGTATCCTCATTTTATCTCTTATGCTAGGCAGCAGGGTGGAGACAGGTCTAACTTTGATTCTCTATAGAACATAGGGTGTATATATATATAATTTACATATATTTAACATATTCAATAACTAATATTCATTAAATATTGACATTAATCTAATAAGATCTTCCCAACTTAGTAGTAGGGCTTCTCTGGTGATTCAGACAGTAGAGAATCTGCCTGCAATGCAGGAGACCTGAGTTCGATTCCTAGGTTGGGAAGATTCCCCTGGAGGAGGAAATGGCAACCCATCCCAGTATTCTTACCTGGAGAATCCCATGGACAGAGAAGCTGGCCAGGCTACAGTCTATGGTGTTGCAAAGAGTCAGACACGACTAAGCAACTAACACTTTCAACTTAGTAGTAGGTCAGTGGTAAAAATAGTATGTCAACGGTAAAAAGAAATCTTTTCTCACAGAAATTGTCCCCAGCAGATTTTATGTTTATCTAGGATGACAACTGTGGTAATTTAAAAGTGCTACAGATTATTCAACACTCCTTCAGAAAGATGGAGCCTGCTTCCTCTCCCTTTGGCTGTGGGCTAGACTTGGTGACTTGCTTCAGATAAATAGCGTGTGGCAGACTTGGTGGGGTATGGCTTGGTCACGACAGGCAGCATGGCCCCCCTGTTGCTGCCTCATTCACTCTAATGGAAACCAGCTGCCATATTGTAAGGATGCTTGAGCAGTCCTCTGAGGGAGATCAGTGTAGAGAGGAACTGAGGCGTCCTTCTCACAGTCACATGAGTGAGCTTAGATGTGGGCCTTCCTCCCCAGTCAAGTCTTCGGATGACTATGCTCTGACTGACATCTCCATAGCAACCTCAGGAGAGACCCTAAGCTTGAACTACTCAGACAAGCTGTTACTGGATTCATGACCGATAGAAACTATGTGAAATATCTGCTTTTAAAAGAAAAGTCTGTAAGTATTTGAGGTGATTTGTTATGCAAAGATAGATAATATAATACCCACATGGAACATTTTTTTGGAAAAATCATGACCTTGTTTTGAAATGTGATGACACGCACATGGGTAAAACTCATGTGATTTTGTGAAGGAATGCATTGCCCAGAGTACATGGTGAATTCACATATGTAGGGAAAGCTACCTATAGTGCTGATTTTTATAAGTGGGGTCTATGTTTTCAAAGCTAAATGCTCAACTGATTTTTTTTTTTGAAACATGCAATTTGCAAAGGTGCTATCAACAGTATCATCTGCAAGACTGTGACATCCTGAAAGGCAGGCTTGACATCTTGCTTATATTTATTTGTATCCATTCCCTGCCCTTCTCCAGCCCCCTTCATCCCCCAAGTACCTAGGATTACATTTTACATAAATAGACACTCAGTTTGCATGTTGAATAAAGTAACAGTCTGATGCTTTCTTTTAGGAAGAATTAGTTACTTTGCCCCTGCCCTTCATTCTTTCACACCAAACATCTTGTCCCAAGAAGCCTTTATTTTTTTGTGGAGAGGGAATCATTATGTCCTCTTCTTGTATTCATCTCTAAGGAAGCATTTTCTGCTAAGCGTTATTTTAGAGTCATGGACCAGTGGGTTTGGTAGGCAAAAAAAAGGACTGGCCTGATTTTGCCTAGAATTAGAGAAAACTTTGTTCTCTGTCTTTTGAGAGTTGGTCTCCACCCCACTGGCCCGTCGTCTACCATGCACCAAGGCAATTCTGAAGAGGGTGATGGGCCTCTGTATACTACACATAGATGCTCAGCCACTGGTGGGGAGGCAATGCCCACTATTTCCTGGGTTTCCCAGGCTATACCAGCTTTTGGACGTCAGGCAAATACAATTGCAGCCGTCATCCTCTGGCTCAGCCGCCAGCTCTCTCAGCTTCAGTGCTTGCTTGGGAGTATGACGGAAAAGCCCTATTTATTGAAGTCTCATTAGGGCTGGTTGCTGCTCCCACTCAGTTGTGAGTCTTTAGCTTTGTTTAGAAACTTATGAATCATTAACTGAAACTCTAGAGCATAGCTGTGAAAATAATTGTGGCTCAATAATGATGCAATAAACTTCCTTCAAAGTAACGTTAAAAATAATCCGCCAAAAAAGAAGAGGAGGAAAACAATAATAATCTGCGAACCCATGCCACCTGTCAGCAAGAGCTCCCCGGCGGAATCTGCCTGCCTGGGATGAGAATCGGAATGCATGAGGTTGGCATTCAGGCTTCCTGCGCCTGGCAGGGGTTGCTACTTGGGGAGGCTGTCCCCCGAGGGAGAGGAGCGCGTTCAGCTGCCGCCTGCTGCTCCACAGTTGGTGTTTGGATGATACCACTCCCGGGGAAATACACACAATGTCAGAGTCAAGCTGCTACCAGTGGGTGTTTCTGTACACAACTCCTAAGCATCAGGAAAGTTCAAGGGGAAAAACTGGGTATTGTAAAGATGGCCTTTGAGAGTATATGACATCCGGCGTGACCCATTCGGCAGCAGTCTGTGTGCTCTAAAGCACCTGCCGTCCGAATACTGCAGGCGACGGTTTTAAATCTTCCTGGAGACTCCCTATAAATGTTGCCACTTGAGGGATCCATTCTGGGAGAAAAATATAGTACGTCCTCCCGGGATGCCTCTTGGATTCCATTACCAGTATTGCGTATGGGATCGAGTGTGGCAATGCTTTTATCACGACTATAAAGTGGTTACGAGCCAATTCCTCATATAAAACATACTCAGTAATGTTGAGGGTTTTTTTTCCCTTTTCTGTTTCCTTCTTTTATTTCCTTCCTTTCTCTCCTTCCTTCTTCTTCTTTTTTTTTTTAATGACAAACACGATGTCAGACAAAGGGCATCAGGACTTGGTCTTTGTAGTACAAAACAAAATAACAATACATAAACACCTTTGTGAAGGCAGCTTGAAACCCCATGTTTTCTATTAAAAAGTCATGTTCAATCTTCACTGTTGATAGAACCGAATAGCTAACACAGAGAACACTGTATATCAGAAAGGTCAATAGTTATTATGAGCTACAAATATATTTTTTCCATCCTTCAGGCTGTTTAGCGCATATCACAGCATGAGCAGCTGTCTTCTTTAATGCTTTTAAAATTAGAATCCCAAAGAGGAAGAAAAAATTATGGTTGCAATGATTGCTCTTTGCTTTTGTAAGTTTACTTTAATATACCATTTCATACACATGCATCTTCTGTGCAGCCTATCCATGGGGCAGTAACCGGTTGCCAGTATCGAGTTGAACTGCCATGTTTATTTTCTTAGCATTCTGGCCAAATCTCCATCTCAGGCACAGATGTTGTCGACATACCATATTTTCAAAAGGAGTCATATAGAGGAGTCTGGTTACAGAGACACTCGCAAACACACACATATGCATTCTGCCTTTTCATTGCTTTAAAGCTCTGTGACTAACTACAACAATGCCATGTGATGAGAAAGTTATGCAGCACTGGGTGAAAAATCAGGCAGTGATTCCAACCACGGATGCACGAAGTATCGCCCTCCACCTGTAGGTGTATGGACTGAGAGGGCACCTTGCAGGTTGTTAAAGGTTGATCTTTTGCCTGTGCCTGGAACTCCTGGCCCTTACTAGGCATACGGCCCTAAAGACAATGAGTATTTTAAATAGCACATACTGGATGTCATAGCTCGCTCAGTCTTTGTTCAGTTATTTACAGTAAATACGTAATGAGGATCTATAATGAGCTGGGATAGTTTATCACAATGTTTTCATTTGGGAGGAGGGAAACTATGTAATAGTTTCTGGTAGTAATTAATGCGCTATAAAGAAGAATGATGCAGGGTGAGGCACTGGCGAGTGATGAGAACCACATTTTGGTTGTGTGGCACAGGAGACTAAGCCACGGGGATACTGGGGTAAATGCGCCACACCTCTGGGCTCATGATTTGAGTTGCAACTTCATCACTAAATAGCTTTACAGAAAACTGTTATTTGGATAGATATGCACCAGTGCTGAGAAAATGCTAGAAATGTTACCTTTGGACTTTAGTACAAAATTAAAATAAGTGATGTGCTAAGGATGAAAATTTAACCTGTAGGAAACCAAGGGAGGTGTTACTAAGAACTGGACAGACAGTTGAGCCTCCCAGATGAACATATTGGCATTGTCATTTCTTTGGGGATCTCTAGAGAGAGCAGCTTCAGTAGAAAGGTGGGATAAAGGTTGAGTAAATGCATGATATACTTCTCTTTGGTGAACGTTGGTGATGAAAATATTGGTGAGTATGTTTATTGATTGAGAGGACTGAGTTTAAAGTTGTCTGTATTAGAAATGCTAATTGAATTTAGTATAGAACAGTCTTTTGGACTCTGTGGCAGAGGGCGAGGTGGGATGATTTGGGAGAATGGCATTGAAACATGTATAATATCATATAAGAAATGAATCGCCAGTCTAGGTGCGATGCAGGATACAGGATGCTTGGGGCTGGTGCACTGGGATGACCCAGAGGGATGGTATGGGGAGGGAGGAGGGAGGGGGTTCAGGATGGGGAACACGTGTATACCCGTGGTGGATTCATGTTGATGTATGGCAAAACCAATACAGTATTGCAAAGTAAAATAAAATAATAAAATTGAAATACTTTGCAAAAAGATAAGAATCTAAATCCTAAGGGATACTGCATCAGTAACAGAGAAAGAGAGGAGAGCCTCTGAAATGGGGAGACGGAAAAATGGATGTGAGTTGATGGGAGGGGAGGGAAAGAGGGGAGGGGGAGAGAGAGGGAAAGGTGATGGGAACAGGGTTGAACAACTTAATAGAGTAAATGTCGTTTGTGGAGGTAAAGGAAGTGCGAGAAGGAGAGGATTTTGAGAGTTTTAAAAAGAAAAAGCTATGGAGCAGCCCATGTGGGTAAACCAAGAAGGATCGATAGAAAATAAGTAATAAGATTACACAGTAGTTAGAAGTTGCATGGGTCAAATTTAAGCACACTGGTTTTCTAGGGGGCCCTGATGATAATGGCTTTGTAGTTTTTCTAGGCCATGCTCAACAGTGGGCTTTTGCCAGAGATGGGATCAGACACAATGGGAATGAGAGAAGGACAATAGAGAGAAGGACTCCAGAGGGTTAAGGGACAAACACGCAAGGAGGGAGTGATGAAATGGGGAACAGGAGAGAATGAGGGGGAAGGGATGGGGCTATGGGTGAGGCAGCCAGTAAAGGGCACTTTGTTCCCAGAATGATTTGTGAGAATGCTGTTTGTTGCTTTTAAACAGGTTTATGTTCTGTATCTCTCTTTTTCCTATGTTCATAGAAAATCTGGAAGATAATGCAAAAGTATAAATAAGAAAAAAAATATGCAGTTACCTTATCACCCAGAAACTATGAACACTAATATGTTTTGTTGCTCCCTAATTTACTATTTATTTATATATTTATTTCAAAATTAGGATCATACCTGAGTGTCTCCCACATTTTTGATGTTAAAAGTTATAGCTCACTCTGTGGTAATAGCTGGGCTTTTATTAGACACCGTTTGGGGAATAAAAGGATGCTGGGGCTCCAGTGGTCTTGGCTGTAAGGCAGCTTTAAAATTAAGTAATGATAGTATCTGCATGTGTCCATGTCAGTACATCACTTTCAAACAGTACATCACTTTCAAACAGTACATCACTTTTTCTTGACTGTGCAATATTTCATTGTATGGTGACAAATTTCTTGGAAATTAGTCTTCCTTCAACATTCTTATCATGTCTTTGGGTAGATTTCTATAAAAGTATTACTCGGTCAAAAAGCATAAGTTTTTTTTTTAAGCTAATATGCATGATTTGTTTTTCAAGAAAGTTGTGGGTGTATCAGTTTATATGTTTATCAGCACTGTTTAATGTTCATATTGCCATCTTAATGTTTTTGTTATTTGATAAAAAATATTAAATTAGAAGATATCCTAGAAAGCATTATGTAAAAACATCTCATGTGTTTAATTTACATTTTTATTTCTAATGATGTTGAATAATGTTTTAATACTTACTGGCCATTTGAATTTTATTTTAGTGATTCATACATTTATGTCCTCTGTTTTTCACTTGAGTTTTATTATCTTATCAATTTTAATGAGCTATATATTTATATGTACATATAGGGTTTCCCAGGTGGCTCTATGGTAAAGAATCCACCTGTGAATGCAGAAGACATGGGTTCAATCCCTGGTTTGGGATGATTCCCCTGGAGAAGGAAATGGCAACCCACTCTAGTATTTTTGCTTGGGAAACCCCATGGACAGAGAAACCTGGCTGGCTACAGTCCATGGGGCTGCAAAAGAGTTGGACACAACTTAGTGACTAGTCAATTAATCACTAGTGTCTGGCTCTTTTGTGACTATATACTATATATATATATATATATATATATCCTTAATGTATATATTAAGGATACTATCTCTGCCACATTTCTTGCAAATATTTCCCCATTTTTGCCTTTTACTTCTTTTTATGATGTTCATTGATACAAAAATGTTTTTAATTTTTATATAGAGAATTCTATACATTTTCCCTTTGAAACTTTTGTTGCTCTCACACCTTAGAAAGCTTTTCCTCTATTTTTTTTTCTAACAGATACTTGGCATTTTAAAAATGAAGCATGGTTAAAGGTCAAGGAATAGCTGTGCCAATAGATGGCTAAAGGTAAGTCAGGAAATGAGTTTGTTGAGCTTGGGCAGTCAAGGAGATGTGTGTGGAACTGTTACCCCTCCTGGAAACTCTGATGCGGGCATCTGTGGCCTCCTAGTGGAGAGGGCTGGACAGAGTTCAGAGCATGAGCCTCCGACACTGAGGTGGGTCAATGAAAGCTGTGGGCATCACCGATGGAGAGCAACAGTGAGAACAGGTAAGGAATGCTGTTTTATTTTTGTTCCTGTTTGTTTGTTTTAATGTGCTGATATTGGGGAAATAGTGGGTGCGGTGGGTGATAACCACTGCTCTTTCACGTTGGGAGAGTCAGAAGCAGAGGAATGAATCACAGCCTCTGTTCAGAGTGAGTTCCGAGTAGTGGGCTTCAAGGAAGAAATGTTTCAATAAAAGTCAATAGGCAAAAGTGGGATTCATGGAAAAGATGGTGGCAATTGATGTTTGTTCCTAATGAAGGTTCTCAGATAAAAATACAGGACACCTTGCAAAATGTGAATTTTAGATAAATAATGACTGTTTTTTTGGTGCTTGGCAAAGAATTCACCTGCCAATTCAGGATGTGGGTTCAATCCTGGGTTGGGAAGATCCCCTGGAGGAGGGAATGGCAACCTACTCCAGTATTCTTGCCTGGAGAATCCCCATGGACAGAGGAACCAGGTGGACTATAGTCCATGGGGTCCCAAAGATTTGGATGTAGCTGGGCATAGCACAGCACAAATATTGCATGTACATGTCAAATTCAACTGGGAATCCTGTCTTTTTATATGTTAACTCTGGCATCCCTGCTCATGGAAGAATGAGGACTCTGTGTGGCGCTGAGGAAAGGGTTGGTGTGAGAGTCACCTGGTTATCAGGAAACAGGATGGAGGCATCCAGGAAATTGACTTGGGACACATGTATCTGGCACAGAAAAAGTTCAGAATGGCTGGAACTTTCTCACTGGAGAGTGTTAGAGAAGCAAGTAATAACTGAAAATCTAAGTGAATATTGGTGCGATGGTATGGCTTTTAAAATTTGCCTCAGTTATGGGGTCCAGCACAATGACCAATTTTTATTTTCCCATATGAATGTGTGTGTTCTGGGGAAACAGTCTGGTTGACAGGTCTCTGCAAATGTCTCCTGAGTCAGTGTCTTCTGCTAATTTATTATTTTTTTTTATCATACAGAAATTTGACAAGGCAGCTAGAATTTGTTGATTTTACTATGGCTCTATTTCAGCACATTTTGAAGTGGTTATTTTTCAAAATGTTTTCAGTCTGAAGTACTGTATTAAATCCATCATCAATAAAGGACTGAGGTTTATTTATTGGAAACTACTCTTAGTAACATTATTTATACTTTACACTAATTTACAGGAGCCAGAAAGGAGATAATCTGATAATTATCTATATCTGTTATTTTGCTAACGAATATCTATTTTTGACATCTTCAGTTAAGCAAAGTTTCCCTTCTATTATGATCACAGCATGTTTCAGGGACCACTGCTCCATCTCAGGACCCAAACAAAGTACTCTAATCCCCTGGCAGAAGTAACCCTGCTTTGCTCCCAGGAAGACAGGGCTCTATCCTTATGGTCTTGGTCAGTTAAGATACATGCAGGCATCACAGTCAATGTATAGGCATCATTTCCATATCTGAGCTTGATGATAAGTCATTTGTAAATTGTTTTCAAGGCTACCCACAGTCCTCCCAAGTGGTGGGAGATAAAAAAAAAAGCGGTCATTTTCTAATGATTCTATTTATTGTTGTTTGCAATTAGCTCTGCTGTAGAATTACGCTTTTCCTTTCAAGTTGAAAATATAAAGGCTATATTGCTAAGGGTGATGGTGAAACTGGGTGGAAGTAGCCTTTTCTCAAACTGGGTGCAAAACAAATGTGTTGATACTACTTAACTGTCCTGGTCTCGGCTTCACATATAACTCTCTAATGATGTCCTTGGCATTTTTAATATCAATACTTTAGCACTGTATTGGATGGAATCTGAGTCTAAACAGTATATGCTATAATGCCAAATGATTGTTTCAAAGACTGGCGCCACATATTTCCTGTTGCCTGGTAGCAGAACACTCTGCCTGCTTGTGTCATCATTGGTTTGAGGCTCACACGTATCACAGCAGGGACCCCAGTATTTACGGATGCCTGTGCTCTAGGTCTTCAGTTACTTGATCTTACATGAGAGTGAATCTATTTATAATAGTAGGCTGTCCTTTGCCCACTTTGCTATTTTATTATTGCATTTATTTCTAATAAACTCCATCTGCATGTCATAGCAAACATCCTCTTCCAACAACACAAGAGAAGACTGTACACATGGACATCACCAGATGGTCAATACTGAAATCAGACTGATTATATTCTTTGCAGCCAAAGATGGAGAAGCTCTATATAGTCAGCAAAAACAAGACCAGGAGCTGACTGTGGCTCAGATCATGAACTCCTTATTGCAAAATTCAGACTTAAATTGAAGAAAGTAGGAAAAACCACTAGACCATTCAGGTATGACCTAAATCAGATCCCTTACGATTATACAGTGGAAGTGAGAAATAGATTCAAGGGATTAGATCTGATAGACAAAGTGCCTAAAGAACTATGGACAGAGGTTCATGACATTGTACAGGAGGCAGTGATCAAGGCCATCCCCAAGAAAAAGAAATGCAAAAAGGCAAAATGGTTGTCTGACGAGGCCTTTCAAATAGCTGAGAAAAGAAGAGAAGCTAAAGGCAAAGGAGAAAAGGAAAGATATACCAATTGAATGCAGAGTTCCAAAGAATAGCACGGAGTGATTAGAAAGCCTTCCTCAGGGATGCAAAGAAATAGAGGAAAACAACAGAAGGGAAAGATGAGAGATCTTGTCAAGAAAATTAGAGATACCAAGGGGACATTTCAATCAAAGATGAGCACAATAAAGGACAGAAATGGTATGGACCTAACAGAAGCAGAAGATATTAAGAAGAGGTGGCAAGACACAGAAGGATTATACAAAAAGACCTTCATGACCCAGATAACCACAATAATATAATCACTCACCTAGAGCCAGACATCCTGGAATGCGAAGTCAAGAGGGTCTTATGAAGCATCACTATAAACAAAGCTAGTGGAGGTGATGGAATTCCAGTTGAGTTATTTCAAATTCTAAAAGACGATGCTATGAAAGTGCTACACTCAATATGCCAGCAAATCTGGGAAACTCAGCAGTGGCCACAGGACTGGAAAAGGTCAGTTTTCATTCCAATCCCAAAGAAAGGCAATACCAAAGAATGTTCAAACTACTGCACAATTGCACTCATTTCACACACTAGGAAAGTAATGCTAAAACTTCTCCAACCGAGGCTTCAACAGTATATGAACTGTGAGCTTCCAGATGTTCAAGCTGGATTTAGAAAAGGCAGAGGAACCAGAGATCAAATTGCCAACATCTGCTAGACCACTGAAGAAAAAAGAGAGTTTCAGAAAAACATCTACTTCTGCTTTATTCACTAGGCCAAAACCTTTGACTGTGTGGATCACAACAAACTGGAAAATTCTGAAAGAGATGGGAATACCAGACCACCTAATGTACCTCCTGAAAAATCTGTATGCAGGTCAAGAAGCAACAGAACTGAACATGGAACAACAGACTGGCTCCAAATTGGGAAAGGAGTACGTCAAGGCTGTATATTGTCACTCTGCTTATTTAACTTACATGCGGAGTACATCATACGAAATGCTGGGCTGGATGAAGCACAAGTTGGAATCAAGATTGCCGGGAGAAATATCAATAACCTCAGATACGCAGATGATACTACCCTCATGGCAGAAAGCAAAGAAGAACTAAAGAGCCTCTTGATGAAAGTGAAAGAAGAGAGTGAAAAAGTTGGCTTAAAACTCAACATTCAAAAATGAAGATAATGGCATCTGGACCCATCACTTCATGGCAAATAGATGGGGAAACAATGGAAACAGCGAGAATCTTTATTTTTGGGGCTCCAAAATCATTGCAGATAGTGACTGCTGCCATGAAATTAAAAGACACTTGCTTCTTAGAAGAAAAGCTATGGCAAACCTAGACAGCATATGAAAAAGCAGAGACATTACTTTGCCAACAAAGGTCTGTCTAGTCAAGGTTATGGTTTTTCCAGTAGTCATGTATGGATGTGAGAGTTGGACTATTAAGAAAGCTGAGTGCTGCAGAATTGATGCTTTTGAACGGTGGTGTTGGAGAAAACTCTTGAGAGTCCCTTGGATTGCAAGGAGATCCACTCAGTCCAGCCTAAAGGAAATCAGTCCTGAAAATTCATTGGAAGGACTGATGCTGAAGCTCTAATACTCTGGCCACCTGATGTGAAGAACCGACACATTGGAAAAGACCCTGATGCTGGGAAAGATTGAGGGCAGGAGGAAAGGGGATGACAGAGGTTGAGATGGTTGGATGGCATCAGTGACTCAATGGACATGAGTCGGGGTCTGGGAGTTAGGCTAAACAGGAGCCTGAGTGCTGCAGTCTATGGGGTCTCAAAGAGTTGGACATGACTGAGTGAATGAACTAAAGTGCATGTCATTAGTAAAGTTCTTGGTGTTTTTTTTTTTTTTTTAACCGCTTGAGAATCTGCAGTTTAGAAATGACGTAGAGGTTCAGATCATAAACCTGGGGAAAATGCCCCTCTTTTGATGCTTATTGTCATATGTGACTCAGCGATAGGACTTGTGTTCTTTAGTTTTCGCCTGAATCACTTTAGGTATAAGCCAACCAAATACAGCCAAATCAGTTTCCCTGGAATAGCAAATGATTTCTATATAAACCACTTGTGATAGAGCATTCTTTTATTCTGCAGAGAAGCTTTAGAATATTTTCCACTCATTGTCCAAATAATGCACAAGTGTTGTAATGACTGCCTGGTATTAACTGTTTACATGGGAGATAACACTGCCTTTACTTTCTTCTGGTAAGTGTTGTATATTATTCTTTTGGTGCTACAATCCTGGGATAGTCTTTAAATTATAAACATAATATACTTGACAGCGTAGCTTATACCAAAAATGGGAACTAAAATATATAAAACCAATCTAGAAAGGTCTTTATCCTGAAAGCTATGTCTTGCCCTTCAAAGTTTTTGTTCTTGTTAACATTAATAACCAACATCTACAATCCTTTCTCTAAAAGTGGAATGCCTCTCCCCAACCAGGTAAAATAGCAGTGTGTATGGGAGTAATTTAGGGAAGACAGAAGGAGTCTTAAAGGGGAAACAAGGGCAAAGAAGAAATGATCTTTTTGCCAAGAGAATTAGTTTACTTTAGAAAGAATATTCTCTTACACAATTAAAAGTCTGACATTTTAGGAGATGCCTATTAGTCCAAAAACATAAAATTATCAATAACAACCCTTGCTATTTTGACAATTATTTTCTTTTTCTCTTTTTGGCTTGTTGGAGAAGAAAGAAAGCATTTAGATACATGCAGAACATGTAAGTAATTTCAGTAAGATGATATTCTTGGGATTTTCCATATTTATATATTTTTTCCTACATTGTATTTTCACTACCCAAGAGCCCGGGCTGTTATTTTTTCCCAAAGTCTGAAGATCACCCCATGGATTAACAAATGATTGAGGATTCTCTCTTAAAAGACTCTTTAAAAACTGTCAGAATCAGCCTGAGACAAAGATTTATTATGAACTATTTAAAGGGCTTAATATATGTATCCCCAATGAGCCCTTGGAGCAAACTAAAAGGAAGAGTGGAATTCTCAAAGAATAGGACAAATCTCCAATGCCCCACTTTCTTCACACCGTGATTACTGTTTACTCAAAGGATAAAATGCCTAACCTGTCACACAAAGTCTTCAGAAGCCACAGGCCTGCTGATGTACAGTAAAAACAAAACAATGAAGACCGACAGTCATGTTGAGAAAGGCAGCTGTAATTTACTTCCTAACCTGTTCGCTAACACACTAATGTGGCTACATCTTGTCGCCGGGGGCTGATCCCTGACCCACACAGCAATCAAACAACTACCCGAGTGTCGGCTGTCACAGAAGCTGGGACCGTCACCTTAATTATACGTTTCCGGATAACAAACCTTCTGTTAATGGGCAACTTTTTCTCTGCCGTGCATTGCTGCTCACCTCTTCTGTCCTTGAAAAGGCCCATTGTAGATCACTGTGGTTGGAATTTGTGAAGCATATTCATAAGTAGTCTTCCTAACAGGTAATAAATACTACCTGAGCATGCTATTTGCTTTATGAGAATGCCAAGATACAATTAAAATTATAGGCTTGCACTCATGGGAGGCTCTGGAGAAGAATCACTCAAGACCGAAGGGAAACTTTTCAGTGAGCTTAGAACCATGCTTCTTTCTTTTCATATCTGTAATATAATAATCATTTTTATTGTCAGGGCTATTTTATTTTCTTTGGGATTTGTAGTCGGTAATGAGATTCCCTCCCCACCCCCACTGCCCCCTCTTAATTGTACTAGCGTTCCTTCTTCTAGACATGAGAGTTCTTTATTTTCCTTTCATTTTAACATCCCCCAATTCTGCTCTGATCCTCTGACCATGCCCTAACTGTTAACACAGGCGTATAGGAGGGTCTTACAGGGAGATTTTATAGATATAGTCATCCCTGGGATCCATGGGGGATTGGTTGTAGGAGCCTCTCCTCTTCCTCAAGGGAATACCACACCCAGGGATGCTGCAGTCCCTTATATAAAATGTCAGTACGGTCGGCCCTTGGTATCCAAGGCTTCCATCCATGGTGGGTTGAAACCATGGCTGTGGAACCTGCAGATATGGAGGGCTGACTCTACTTGGAGAGAGGTAGTGCCTCTCTATGGCAAGAGGACCTTTAGTATCGAGAACAAACAGCCAAGACAATCTTAAATATAAAGATTTATTTCCCTGGGTCACTAGATCAGTGCTAGGCTGGGACTGGTCCACCAGTGAGGCTAATGGCATAGACTGTTAACTTAGTGCAGAAAGAGAAAGGACCTGGAGATCAGATTTGTTGGTTCTACTTTGATTTTATTTTGTTCTCTTTAATACTTTGATTCTTTTTCTTTTCCCTTCGTATGGGTAGATATGCTTTCTTTATAAAACAGCTTTAGTAATGTTTGATAAGATACACAGTAGGATGTGTAGTATTTACAGAACTCAATTGCAGTCACTTGAAATTGCCACGTACAGTGGAATACAAGGACCAATCCATGTAAATCATATCACTTGGTCCATGATGAGCCCTCAGTAAATGTCAGCTTTTATGGTTGTAGTTGGTATTGCTGACAACTCTGCAGGCTGGTTCCAGTGTTTGTGATTAGGATTATTGGGTGGATCAAGGAACAGGAATGGACAGAAATGCTCAGTAGTCCCCCAGGTCCCAGAGCAGGGGATCTTGAACTGGAATCACAGCAGTGGTGCCCTGGGGCAAGATGACGCCACAACACGGAGAGCAGCAGGGTCACGGGGATATGCCTTGGAATTCGGAAGCTTGAGTTCTAGGTTTGGCTTAGCAACCGAATAGCTCTATAGTCTTAAGTCAGTCATGTATCTCTCTTCCATTTACACCTTATACCTCTGAAGCTTACAGTATTACAACAGGAAGTTGCTAGGAGAATCAAATAAATCCACATGAAGGAAAAGCTTGATTAATGTCAAGTTAAATTTGAGCAGCAAACATTGTTGTATACTTGTGAGGTATCTGGTGCTGAAATCCCACATCAAATGTGAATCTGACTAATATCAGAAAGAAAGCAAAGTACCTCTGTACGTGTTACTATTTTGTTCTCAAAATTCATATATTCACCAACATTTCCGGTTGTGCTATTATCATTAACATGACTTTGGGTAAAAGATTTCTAGGGTGATAAATTTCTGAAATGGATAGGTATCATGAACCTGACTGCGAGATGGTAAGAAAGTTTTACAGTCACTGGTTTTACTAGAAAGTGCTACAGAATAAATGTGAACAGGAGAAAATGCAAATGCAAAAGAGGAGAGGAGAGAATTAAACAGGGAATAAAAATGAGGAGGAAGAAAGATGGAGGGTAGTAAGAAAGAACCTGGAGAGAAAGGTCTGAAAAGATGAATGCAAAGGACTCAGAGAATGAGAAAAACACAAATTACACAGACAAGCAATAGTAAAAGATACAAAACGGGAACTTTGGAATATTGAGGGAAAGAAAGGGAGAAAGGAGTGGAAGGAAAAGCAATGCTATTCTTACAACTCAAAGCTGCTTTGAGTTTGCAAACCAACTGCTGGTTCTCTGCTTTATGTGCTAATGACCTGTGCTTTCCCTAGGCCTAAAAACTGAAGAAGTATGCATTAACTCATATTTGGAGTTTTAAAAAAATAAATATAATCATTACAAAAGCAGGTAGCCCAACAATTGCAACATTATAATTTTAAATCCACATGCTGGGTGAGAGGCTAGATTTTCTTAATAGCCATTTTATTTTGTGCATTGCTGGTCTGAGGTACAGGGAATTAGGATTAATGCCAGGTGATTTACATACACATTTAATTTAGTTGTCACAACACTCTTTGAGATATAAGCTCTTTTATTTTTCCCATTTTAAGGAGGATCCATTGTCTATGACCATGCACGCTAAAGTACCCATGGCTGCTTATATAGCATGGCTTAAACTAAATCTAGATTTATTAGTTGTAATTTACTTAGAAATCTCTAACTTTCATTTTGGCTGCAGCATATTTCAAAGAATCTCGGTGTATGCAATAAAGTGTTTGACATGGTGAGCAAAAGGATATTAGGAATTTGGAGCGATTTTAATTTTTACTTCATTTTTTAGATTTTATGAGATGTATCTTTACTATTCTACATTAATATCTATCTCTGTGCACTATGTGTGTTTAAAAGGCTGATGCTTGTATTGTCCACAACTTCACAAAACACACAGAAACACCCAGAAAAAAAGGAATTTTAAGCTAATAAAAGAGTGTCTAAAAATGGTGGTGGGGGTGCAGAGTTTGCTTCCATCTTTTCTGGAAGTTGAGACTTCAGGGAAAGTTGGTATTGAATGCGAATAATTAGAAGGTATATCTTGCTCCTTATCAGAGAGAAGGACTCAGTTTGCCTTTGCAGCTGAACTCTTGGATTCCTTTCTATCTTTTGCCCCTAAGGAAATTGGCTTTCTTTGCTATTTTTTTCTTTTTGAGGGGGACCAGCGAATGCTTAGGTTATTTGACAGTCCCCCTGCTGCTAAGTCACTTCAGTCGTGTCCAACTCTGTGTGACCCCAAAGACGGCAGCCCACTAGGCTCCCCCATCCCTGGGATTCTCCAGGCAAGAACACTGGAGTGGGTTGCCATTTCCTTCTCCAAAGCATGAAAGTGAAAAGTGAAAGTGAAGTCGCTCAGTCGCGTCTCCGACTGTTCGAGACCCTATGGACTGCAGCCTACCAGGCTCCCCCATCCATGGGATTTTCCAGGCAAGAGTACTGGAGTGGGGTGCTATTGCCTTCTCCAGACAGTCCCCTAAGTTTATGCAAATCCTACAATGGTTTCCAAACAGGCGAAGCTTTCTCTGGCAAATCCCCTTCTCTTTCTTCTCTTTCTAGCGCTGTCATTTTCTGAGCTGGCCCTTTCTAGAAACCTGCTTTCAAAAATTTTACTGAGTAATATTTCTGCCTTTAAATGTTCTGTGACTTATTTAAATATAATAGAGCAATTTTATAAAAGAATGAATTAAGAACCTAAAAATTAGTGTGAATATAACAAGGGCTTCCCTGATAGCTCAGTTGGTAAAGAACCTGCCTGCAATACGGGATCCCTGGGTTGGGAAGATCCCCTGGAGAAGGGAAAGGCTACCCACTCCAGTATTCTGGCCCGGAGAATTCCATGGACTGTACAGTCCATCAGGTCACAAAAAGTCAGACACAACTGAGAGACTTTCACTTTCATAACAAGGAAATACTAAGGTAGTGTCCTGCCGTAGGTGCAACTAAGGATGCAGAGAAGGACAGAGAAAAGAAGACAAGGCAGGAAGAAGGCAGCTTCAAGGAACAACAAAAACAAGAAGGGCACGTCGGAGAAAATAAGGATCAGAAGGAGCAAGGGAAAAGCCCTAAATGCAGGAACGAGTAGGATCCCACACACAGGAGGTTCTAGGACAGGCAAGTTAATAGCGATGGGAAGTCCAATAGTGGGTCTCAGAGGCTCAGAGGGGAGGGGCAGATGGGGAGCACTTGTTTTATGGGTACAGAGGCTTAGTTTAGGGTGATGAAAATTCTGGATGGTGACACCAGTGGTGCAGTGTGAATGTGCTTCGTGCTACTGACCTGTACACTTGAAAGCATGTCACGCATGTGTTACCAGAAGAAAGGAGACTAAGACTTATGCTAATGAAAACGCATGATGCCAATGAGAAAAATAAAAGGCAGAGAAATAAATGTAAAAGTAGAGGTGCCAAAAGGAGAAAAACAAGACAGGGAAGACCAGAGAAACAAGGCATGGAAGGAATGGAAAACGATGGCTTCCATCAAGATGGAAGGGAAATAGCAGCTGGTGCTACCGTTCAGTTATTCAGTTATTTCGCAAATAGGTATGAAGTGCTTACACTCTGCAGGGCACTGGGCGTACAGAAAGAAATTACATCTATAACTGTCCTCGTTTTCAAGGAGCGTCTGTGTAGTGATGGATTACAAAGATCCCTGAGACATTGTCTTGCCCTCAAGGAGTTTGCGTTCAGTGCTTATCTAGGTTTATTTCATAGATAAACTAGTGTACTTAGTAAGGCCCAGTCCTCCTGAAGAGCAGCCTGAGGACAGAGGCTGGAGCTCTAGCCCATTCCAGCACAAACTTAAGAGAATGAGATGGTCTAGAGCAGTCTTCCCCATTTATAGGAAGAAAAACGAGAGCAGAAAAAGGGTAAGTGATTTGCCCAGGTATACCCCATCACCCAATTTCTTGATTCCCAGCCCAACCTTTGTTTGATTAATATAGATTAAAAGGTTGAAAAAGAAAGAACCCTTGATTAGTAATCAGAACAATAAAGGTGATTCACACTGTTCCACTGAGTGCCAAGGACTTACTGAAATAAAGAAAAGCAGAGGGTTTAATTTCAAGGACTCAGAGGTGACTATTTTATAGGCCAGCAAGCGATCATATAAATATCAGGATAAAGAAGGCACAGTCAGAGCCAGATGACAAACACAAGCCAGAAACTGTTCCAGGGTGACTAATGGAATAATATTGAGGAATGTCACAGGTCCCTATTATAGTCAAAGTCACTTTAACTAATTGGCTCAGGCTATAAAAACGTACAATCTGGGTCAAATGACACTGCTGAACGAAGCTTCTCTGTTCAGACATTATCTTAAATCAAAGCATCCCAATAAGAAGGCAAGAGACAAAGAGAATGTCCAGTTTTCTGAGAGATCATGAGAGATTTTAAAATTGGTTTATTTAATTGCAGTCAGCTTATGTGTCTATGGACAATGATGATAAAATTCTTTCTTCCTTGGTGTTACTTCGAACTTCAGAGGCATACGATATTTCAGAGGATATGATGGGATTTCACTGACTCTAAGACATCATCAGTTTAAGGGACCTCATACTGGACAAGACTTAGTGACAAAACAACAACAGTACTTTTATGAAACACTAGGTATTTTTCCTGACTTAGGATTAAATGTGTTAATTATCTCTCTTGTTTTTACAAAGGGAAGTAAATCAAGAAATGTGTAATTGGCACTGTTGAGTGGTTACCCCAAACTCTGCCTGTCCTTTTTTCCTTAAAAACACCCTATTCCCACACCCCTCTCCCTCACCTTGGTATTTCTCTCTCCTATGTACCTCCCTCCCTCCATCCAGCTGCATGATTCAGGGGAAGCAATCTTAGCTCCAGGCAGGAATCTTGATTGGTTAAAGCCACTATGGGTCTAGTTGCCTACAACTGGTTTTAGAATTTATTCATTCAATAAGTACTTAATGAGTTTCTGCTTTTCCAGTCCCCGTTCTAGGTTCTGAAGTTACTGCAGTGGAATAAAAGTAAAAACACTCCCCAGTGGAGCTTACATTCAAAGATGAATAAGTAAACTCTATCGTATGTGAGATGGTAGGAAGTGTGATGGAGAAAAATGAGATGGAAGAGGAACACAAGGGCTATAGGGAGACAGAGTTGTAATTTTAAATAGTGTGGCCAGGAAAGCTCTCAGTGTGAAAGTGGTCCCTGACTACAGACTTGAGTGAAGTGAGATGGTGACCATTTGGATATCTGGTCAAATAGTGTTTCAGGAAGAAGAAACAGTCTGTAGGAGGTTCCAGAGGGTGGGTCCATGCATCGTGTGTTTAAGGAACTGCAAGGAGGCCGCATGACTGCAGCAGAGTTTGGGAAGGAGAGTGATGAGGCTATGAAGGCAGAGAGATGGTGAGATGGATGATGTGACCACGTTAGGAATGCAGCCTTGAAGAACCTGGGATTTTACTCTGAATGGGACGACAAAAGCCATGTGGCAGTTTTAGTCGAGCTGAGACATGATCACAATTGAGTGCTGAGACTGCAGGGGAAGGGTGGGAGGTGGGAGCATCATTAGAGAGGCTGTGGCCACAGCCCCGGGTGAGGGGTGGTGGGGAAGGTAGGGAGACCTGTTCAGACTCAGGACCTGCTGAAGGAATAACTGGTTGGATGTGCCAACAGATTGAATATGGGATGATGGAGAAAGTAAGTGTCAACAATGCCCCTGTGGATAACCGCATTGCCAGAGGTATACTTCAACCATGAGAAGTTCAGAGATGTCTGCTGAATCTGGCTTTTGGGAGAAGTTTTAAAAGAGATAAAAGAAAAAACTGTAGACTCCTCTGCATCTGGACATTGTGGTTGCTACAAATGTGAGAAGCAAGGCTGAGGACAAGGCTTATATACTGAGGTGGCAAGAGCAGAAAGATGGAAAGAACCTAGTTTCTGATGAACTTGAAGTCATCACTTGGGTCACTGCCTCACTGAAGGAATGAATTAGGACTGTCCTTCCAATGGGCTTATTTCATGAGATGACAACTTCTTTTTAAGTGGATGAGACTGATACTGAATTAATCCTCCTGGGGAGAGAGTAGATGATAAATCCAGCAAAGGAGTATAGAGCCTTGAGCATGTGACTTGATTTTCCTGACAAACAATATCTCCAGTGAGGGAGTGGAGGGTTGATCAACTTCAGGAAGGTCTAGCTCTGGAATAACCAGAGGGGAGGAGATAACGGGAGGGGAAGAAGATGACAGTGGTGAGGGACCCCACACAATGTAGACTCAGCCTCCTATTGGTGAGATGCATGGTATAAGTAGGTATTTTTTTTTAAAATTAGAATCAAAATCCATTAATTTCCTAATAAAGAGCCCAGCTTCCAGAGCATTCACTTCAACCCTCACCCACCCATATTCCCTCCTGCTAGTGGCCTGCACCACCCGCTAAGAACCCCCAGCTTTTCCAGGGTCTACTGTTCATCATCACTTAAACCACAGACACCCTGCAGCTTCTCCTTTGTAGGTGAGATTTGACTACCTGGAATATTGAGCACTGTCGGAAGTGTGCCCTACTGGTGGGGACCTGACTTCCAGGTCATCAGAGGCAGCGGTGATTTCAAGGACAGTGATTAAGTGATCAAGGCAGGGGTTCTGTTTTAAGAACTTTGTCTAGAATTTGAGTGTCCTTTTGTATGAAGCTGTGCCTCTGCTTCTCCATCTTTGGCTGCATAGAATATAATCAGTCTGATTTCGGTGTTGACCATCTGGTGATGTCTATGTGTAGAGTCTTCTCTTGTGTTGTTGGAAGAGGGTGTTTGCTATGACCAGTGCATTTTCTTGGCAAAACTCTATTAGTCTTTGCCCAGCTTCGTTCTGCATTCCAAGGCCAAATTTGCCTGTTACTCCAGGTGTTTCTTGACTTCCTACTTTAGCAATCCAGTCCCCTATAATGAAAAGGACATCTTTTTTGGGTGTTAGTTCTAAAAGGTCTTGTAGGTCTTCATAAAACCGTTCAACTTCAGCTTCTTCAGCATTACTGGCTGGAGCATAGACTTGGATAACTGTGATATTGAATGGTTTGCCTTGGAGACGAACAGAGATCATTCTGTCATTTTTGAGATTGCATCGAAGTACTGCATTTCGAACTCTTTTGTTGACCATGGTGGCTACTCGATTTCTTCTGAGGGATTCCTGCCTGCAGTAGTAGATATAATGGTTATCTGAGTTAAATTCACCCATTCCAGTCCATTTTAGTTTGCTGATTCCTAGAATGTCGACGTTCACCCTTGCCATCTCTTATTTGACCACTTCCAATTTGCCTTGATTCATGGACCTGACATTCCAGGTTCCTATGCAATATTGCTCTTTACAGCATCAGATCTTGCTTCTATCACCAGTCACATGCACAACTGGGTATTGTTTTTGCTTTGGCTCTATCCCTTCATTCTTTCTGGAGTTATTTCTCCACTGATCTCCAGCAGCATATTGGGCACCTACTGACCTGGGGAGTTCCTCTTTTGGTATCCTATCATTTTGCCTTTTCATACTGTTCATGGGGTTCTCAAGGCAAGAATACTGAAGTGGCTTGCCATTCCCTTCTCCAGTGGACCACGTTCTGTCAGATGGAAAAGCTCTATACATTCAACAAAAACAAGACCAGGAGCTGACTGTGGCTCAGATCATGAACTCCTTATTACCAAATTCAGACTTAAATTGAAGAAAGTAGGGAAAACAGCTAGACCATTCAGGTATGACCTAAATCAAATCCCTTATGATTATACAGTGGAAGTGAGAAATAGATTTAAGGGACTAGATCTGATAGATAGAGTGCCTGATGAACTATGGAATGAGGTTCGTGACATTGTACAGGAGACAGGGATCAAGACCATCCCCATGGAAAAGAAATAAGCAAAATAGCTGTCTGGGGAGGCCTTACAAATAGCTGTGAAAAGAAGAGAGGTGAAAAGCCAAAGAGAAAAGGAAAGATATAAGCATCTGAATGCAGAGTTCCAAAGAATAGCAAGAAGAGATAAGAAAGCCTTCTTTAGCGATCAATGCAAAGAAATAGAAGAAAAGAACAGAATGGGAAAAACTAGAGATCTCTTCAAGAAAATTAGAGATATCAAGGGAACATTTCATGCAAAGATGGGCTCAATAAAGGACAGAAATGGTCTGGACCTAACAGAAGCAGAAGATATTAAGAAGAGGTGGCAAGAATACACAGAAGAACTATACAAAAAGATCTTCATGACCCAGATAATCATGATGATGTGATCACTCATCTAGAGCCAGACATCTTGGAATGTGAAGTCAAGTGGGCCTTAGAAAGGATCACTACAAACAAAGCTAGTGGAGGTGATGGAATTCCAGTGGAGCTATTTCAAATCCTGAAAGATGATGCTGTGAAAGTGCTGCACTCAATATGCCAGCAAATTTGGGAAACTCAGCAGTGGCCACAGGACTGGAAAAGGTCAGTTTTCATTCCAATCCCAAAGAAAGGCAATGCCAAAGAATGCTCAAACTACTGCACAATTGCACTTATCTCACATGCTAGTAAAGCAATGCTCAAAATTCTCCAAGCCAGGCTTCAGCAGTACGTGAACCGTGAACCCCTGATGTTCAAGCTGGTTTTAGAAAAGGCAGAGGAACCAGAGACCAAATTGCCAACATCTGCTGGATCATGGAAAAAGCAAGAGAGTTGCAGAAAAACATCTATTTCTGCTTTGTTGACTATGCCAAAGCCTTCGACTGTGTGGATCACAATAAACTGTGGAAAATTCTGAAAGAGATGGGAATACCAGACCACCTGACCTGCCTCTTGAGAAATCTGTATTCAGGTCAGGAAGCAACAGTTAGAACTGGACATGGAACAACAGACTGGTTCCAAATAGGAAAAGGAGTACGTCAAGGCTGTATATTGTCACCCTGCTTGTTTAACTTCTATGCAGAGTACATCATGAGAAATGCTGGACTGGAAGAAACACAAGCTGGAATCAAGATTGACGGGAGAAATATCAATAACCTCAGATATGCAGATGACACCACCCTTATGGCAGAAAGTGAAGAGGAACTAAAAAGCCTCTTGATGAAAGTGAAAGAGGAGAGCGAAAAAAGTTGGCTTAAAGCTCAACATTCAGAAAATGAAGATCATGGCATCCAGTCCCATCACTTCATGGGAAATAGATAGGGAAACAGTGTCAGACTATTTTTTGGGCTCCAAAATCACTGCAGATGGTGACTGCAGCCATGAAATAAAAAGACGCTTACTCCTTGAAAGAAAAGTTATGACCAACCTAGATAGCATATTCAAAAGCAGAGACATTACTTTGCCGACTAAGATCTGTCTAGTCAAGGCTATGGTTTTTCCAGCAGTCATGTATGGATGTGAGAATTGGACTGTGAAGAAGGCCGAGCACCAAAGAATTGATGCTTTTGAACTGTGGTGTTGGAGAAGACTCCTGAGAGTCCCTTGGACTGCAAGGAGATCTAACCAGTCCATTTTGAAGGAGATCAACCCTGGGATTTCTTTGGAAGGAATGATGGTAAAGCTGAAACTCAGTACTTTGGCCACCTCATGCGAAGAGTTGACACATTGGAAAAGACTCTGATGCTGGGAGGGATTGGGGGCAGGAGGAGAAGGAGACAACCGAGGATGAGATGACTGGATGGCATCACGGACTTGATGGACGTGAGTCTGAGTGAACTCCAGGAGATAGTGATGAACAGGGGAGGCCTGGTATGCTGCGATTCATGGGGTCGCAAAGAGTCGGACACGACTGAGCGACTGAACTGAACTGAACTGTGCATCTGCTGGGTGTGCAGGAGCCGGCTTTCTGGAGACAGTGGCCTTTGGCCCATTTGAAATATTTGGCTTCTTCAGGAACCCAGGCTGTGAAGTGTGTTTGCATCTTATGGCTCTCGTGGGCCGCTAGGATCATTCATAGAAGGTGCCTCTCGGACTCATGTGTGCTATTATAGAATACAGATCTATTACACCTGAACCTGGTGGCTTCTTGGTCATTTGTGGGCACACGTTCAGTTCTACCTGCACCGGCTCAGACTGGGAAATGGGATACAGAAACCGTCCCTCAAAGGGAAGACTCTGACTGTAGAACCATCAAGCCCTTCTCATCACTGCCCCTCTTCTGATGGGTGTTTTCCCAGGTCTCAGTCAGGGAAGGGAAATTTTAGAACAAAGTGGAATACACGGAGTGCTTATTTGCATGTCAATTTCCAGAATGTTTCTCTCACTTTTCACCATGCCATAGTGATGCTTTTGTATCTCTTCTGCCTGGGAACAAACAGAGAGGAAGGGACCGAAGTGGGTCAGCACAGTATCCTGGCACTTCCTTTGGCTGAGTCCTTGCCCAATGGGGTGGAAGCCAGCCTGCCACTTCTCCCGAGCCCCTAAGATCCTCAGCAGCCCTACAGAGGTGGGAGGTCTGCTCTGTTTCTTGGGGTTCAGTGTGAGCAGGCACCTGACCATGGGAACATTCCTGCCCTGGGTCACAAGCCTTGCGCAAATGACTGTGGTGGGAATCTAATGATCTCTATTTGCCGCGTTCCAGCCATCTTCCCCTTTAACCCGTCACTTACCCGTCCTCACCTCTAGCTGCGAATAATCAATGTGGCGGGAAGCAGGATTTCTTTTCCTTTGGGACAGTAGCCAGGTCCCATCATTATAGTAAATCAACTGTAAGTATCCTGCAGCAGTATCATAAAACGGGTGAATGAAAACATTTTTTCTCCATCAAAAGATTCTTTGAAGTTGTGTTCTCTGGCTGAATCTCACAGCAGCGTGTACAGGAAACAACGCTCTGTGTATGTTGCTTTGCCCTGGTCCCCTGTCATGCAGGGAAATTCTCCACATTATAGTCTCAAAAGCACTGTCCGGTCACATTTTAAAAGGGCCCAACTTCAGCCATTTCCCCTGGGAGGCACCTCTCAGAAATGTGAATAGACAAGTTCCTCTGCCGGTTCAGCTATTGTTTGGAAGGGGCTGTGAAAGAGGCAGATATCTTGCATGCGGAATTCCAAATAGTTTTCTCCTTGTCACCTGACAGTCTGTATATTAAAACAATATTATTAAAATCACATTAATTTTATCTTAGTAAATTTTTAATGTGCTGTTATAAGGTAATCAGGAAGTTTTATTATCCAGCGCATGCATGTATATGTTACAGCAAGAAATCCCTGTCTGGTAAAAAGAAAAATAATAATAATAGAGAGGAGTTTCAGTAATGAAGGTGAGGGAGTTGGAAACACGTGCCTGCTCCCAGCAAAATGTTTAAGCAGATGTTCCGAAAATTCTGTGGGATAAGGTCGGGCTATGACCTGAGGACCCTGACACTCTGAGGACATTTCTGGATCTTGGACTATCTGCCCACCTGATGATCTAAGTTTATGTTTATAATGTATGTATACAGAAAATGAGGTTTCATTTATAAAATAGGTTCAGTATTTTTACATCTTATTTGCTGGAACCTCAAAGCACTTCCAGTTGGCTTCCATCACTTGTATTATGGAAGCCTAGAATGAACAAGATTTAGTACTAGAGTCGGACCCTCAGAATTTCCTGGGGACACTAAGCAATGCCTTGAGGCCAGTTCCCACACTTGCAGCTTCTTTTTCTTTGGGGATTCCTTGTTTGAATGTTTTTTCACATTTATGACAGAAAGCAGTCAGGAGCGAGGTGCTCCCAGGGAGGTTAAGCCATTTATTTTCTACTCATCTAGCACACAGGTGAAGGGCTTGTTGGAGAAATGTGCTGCCTGGGCTTGATCCATGAGATTTGATATTATTTTGGTGATTTCAACACACATGATTTCCTGAGACTCTATAAGTCTAGTGATTGAGAAGCTATGTAATTCACAAATTAAACCCTATTAAGTCCAAATGATGTAAATGAGATCTCAAGCCCAACAGTGGCTCCTCAGATGTCTGCCTGATCACAAACTTTTTCCATCCCAGACTGTTCACCCTCCACCTTGGTTCCACTCTGATCTGAAATATGAGAACTACTGATGTTCCTGTTTTCTGATTCATCTGTTCATCAGAGACTGGAATTGGTGTCCTGCTAGGAAATTCTGCTGTTGCTGCCAAAGTCTAAAAGTTGTTCAGTTAAGTCTCATTGTGTTTTTAACTTCCTGTGCCATTAGCAGAGATTAAATTTGCCAAGAAAATCACTAACATGAGTGCAAACAGAAATCCCAATCTCCACAGACCTGCTACAGGTAATGTTGAGCATGTAAACATGTCTCCAGTGGTTTGCTCTGGCTAACCCCTGAGAGTATCCAAGTGGCCACTTCCATTTACCTTAAGTGCTCGCTGGGCTGGTGTGTGTGTGTGTTTGTGTGAGTGTACGTTTGTGGGCTTGTGTGTGTGTGTGTCAGTCGCTCCATCAGTCTGACTCTCTGTGACCCCATGGCCTGTAGCTCTCCAGGCTCCTCTGTTCCTGTGTGTGTGCAGGCCTTGGATGAGAAGGGTCCACAAAGTTGCCAGGGATGATAAGCATCAAGCATCCCCATGTCCATGAGGTTATTTAAGTATGGAAGAATGGCAGGTTCAATTTCTTCCTTTTCTTATTTGGTAAGAGAGTGGGTTTGTGTCATGAGAAGAGCCAAGCTCTTTTGTGCATTAGTATCACGAACTTTTCCATGCCTCAGTTTTGGTTTTCTCGTCTATAAAATCGTGAGATGTGGAACTCCCACAACAAGGTCGTTATGAGAATTCAACAAACCAAAGGACATGAAAGCTCTTCTTAAACTGGAAGGTATTTTGCAAATGTTACCATATCAGCTCCTCTTCCCTTTACTTCTGCTTTTCCTCTCTGACACCACCCAATTCAGTTGCAAAGGCACCCTCAACTCTTGCCCTCCTATTTTTCAGAGGGTGGGCTCTGCCCTCCAGGTGGCCTGGATCGGGAGAGGGGGTTGAGAAGTAACAATGTGAATTCACTTCCTGGCTCCGTTAGATATTATTCACTGGACTTCGGGGTGGGACAGTATTTCTTTATATTTGAAATAGCTAGAATTTATCTTATAAGAAGCCGATTAACTTCCTATTCATGAA
This sequence comes from Nanger dama, assembly GCA_917880005.1. NCBI lineage: Eukaryota > Metazoa > Chordata > Mammalia > Artiodactyla > Bovidae > Nanger > Nanger dama. The sequence goes on from CAKJTW010000038.1 coordinate 13,360,962, forward strand.
CCTTTCTCCTGGGGACAATGCCTGACACACATGCAGGGTATGCTTTGGTGCCAGTCTGTAGAAATAAAGCATTTTTGTGATCAGAAAAGAGCTTGAGTATGTGCCAAAGGCAGGCAGTAGAATGGAATACAAAAGCCATTTGGGCATTTTGGAGGCCTGTCTACTAATTCAATCAATAAATACATGGGGTAACCCTGTGTCACTTGGGAATTTTTCATCCAGATCAGGTCTTACCCCCTCTCCCCCATATTCCTACAGATGAGGCCACCTTTATTGTCCTTATTTTACAACTAGAGAAAATGAAAAACCAGGGAGCTCAGGTTTAGTAGTGACAGATGATAAACTAGTCTCCACAATAACCAACGCCCCAATCCCACAAAAGAACAATACTCTAGACAACCACATCCTGGCTGCCTAGCTCTGTAGAGAGCTGTTCAGGTGTTCTAGGCTTTTCCTTCTCCTTTCTAGGGTGGATTGCCCTCTACCTGCTTTACTGAACTTTTACTTGCTGGGATATTTAAAATTTTCCTGTCCCTCCCCCGTCCAGCCCCACTGCCATATGCTGTGTTTTCTAGACTCTCTCAGATTCTTCCATGACTCAAATGCCCGTAAATAATTCCTTTTCATCAACAAGTTTTGCCATCTTGCTTTTCATCTTCCTCTTCCAGGTTGTTATTAAGACTGAAGAAAGCTGGTATCAGCATTCTCCCCTGGGCTCCCCACAATTAACCTCTTTCTACAGAAAGAAATGGCCTTTTATTCCCACTCATTGCTTTCCATCTCTTAACTAGTTTTTAAGATGTAACAGAATTTTAACACTTGGCCCATGGTTACCAATTTTGCTTAATAGCCTCTTGCAAGGATTATTTTTTTTTTTCCTTTTCTCTCTTTCTTAAAGTCCTTTGAAAGTCAGAATGCATTACACCCACCAGTTCTCTTTTATCCATGGTTTTGGGGACTCCTTCAAAGGACTCCATAGCTTCTAAGTCTTCTCCAATTTGCTCTGATTCCACTATTGCAGTGTTTCTTTCCAGAATGCCACCGCGCTCGCTCGCTGAGAGGTGAGCCCTGAGCTAGGTGTCCTTGGAGACACCTGCCTGCTTCGAGCTTTCGGAGCTGCTGCCATGGGGATGATGGTGGTCAGCTTCCTTTTGGCTGCTCTAGGACTTGTCAAGTGAGGGCATCAGCCCCTGGGGAGATAATGAAATGTAATTTCCACCCTAGCTTTCTTTGATATCCTTGTCTCTGGGGCATAGCTCCACCCTCACCACCCAAAATGCCCTTTCCCTCACTACCCGTGGGCAAGAGGTGTCCCCAATGTGCTCCCCGCCACTCAGGCAGGCATTTAGCTGTGCTCTGCGTGTCCCCGAGCCGCTCCCAACAGCCCCACCTGCGGCTGCCTTTCCTCCTGGGCCACTTCCCTTGAAAGACTCGTCGAGAGGCTGATAATTTGCCTTGATGTCTTTTTTCTTTGACTTTATTCTTCCTTCTTTTGCCCTCCATCTCTTCCTTTCTATCAGCTTCACTTGGGTGGGTGCTCTGCCTCTTAAAGTCGACTTTTCCACCCCACTGCATCCCTGCCACCTGAACAACACAGGTTTTCCTTCCTCGCCTTATCGCTTCCTTTTTTGTTGTTCTGGGATGGGCGTGGAGTTTTCTTCTAATCAGGTATTCCTCAGCTGCCTTCATTCTGAGTCTATGGATTTTAATTTGCTAACGTTTCCCTGCAGGCAGTTTCCAGCATCCAGCTCCTAGGCCTTGCGCAGCACCGAGAACACTGTTGGCACTCAACAAATATTAAATAATCACCATCCTCCTTTGGAAAAAAGAGAGAGAAAGCAAGTAGCTGCTCTTGAATCCTGCTTGTCAAAACAGAACGATTTGTGTTCAAGTCCTCACTCCGCCGTGTCCAACCTAATTATGCTGAGGTCAATTCTGGTTTGCGGCTCAACAGCACATACTGTCTAAATCAGAATCAACTCCTCTGCTTCTTTAGAAAGAAATATATTCTGCCTTATTAATCATCTGGGCTTAGGAGCAAGAGACTGATTTGAGTACCCACAATCTGCTCGACTGTACCAAGTGTGTAAAATAAATGTTATCTCTTCCCCAAGCTCGCACTGTTTGGACAGGAGGATTGAAGATAAATGGTATTTTATTTTAGTGGGTGGTATTATTTCAATGGAGTGATTTCGTTGCTGTTGCTAGGACTATTTTCTTAATGATAACCTTTTCTTCTAATAGACCATCAGGTGGCCACATATCCTTTTCGCCCCAGGCGAGTTCTCACTTCCCTCCTGGTCCTTAGGCTGGAGGGCCGAGGTGGTGGTCAGGGAGCAGGCTCTGGAGCTGGCTGCTCACGTGGACTCCTAGCTTTAGGTTTACTGTGCTGTAAACCTAAAGCTTCCTTGACTTCTCTGAGCCTCAGGTCCAACAGCCAGAAAGGGCACTCAGAATAGTCCTGACTCCAAGAGTTAGCCTGAGGATCAAACGTGTTAATGTTGTACTTTGAAAAATGCTGGGCATGTTGTAAATACTCACATTAGCCACTGTTGTTTGGATTTTATATTGACGGCCATCGACCAGGTCCCTTGTCATTCTCTGTACCCCCATGTGGGTACCCTAGCATCTTCTTGGTGAGACAGTTCCATCTTTTGGATTATGAGGAGTAGCAAGATCAGTGGGAAAGACACAGGGTTTGTTATCAAAGAAGCCCGGGTCCAGATTCTCCTTCTACCACTTTTAGGTACTGGACAAATCAACTGCTCTGATTTTCAGCTTCCTGAGTTGTGAAAATGGGGTCCACACTACCTTACATGGGGATTATGAAGGTCAGTCTTTGGCATGTAGCGAACAGTTCATTTTCCCACTGTTACTTTGCAGAATTTGGAATTACTGGGCCTCTGCTCACCTCCAGCCACCCTGTCCTAGCTCAGATTCTGATGTAAAGAAAGGATAAAAAATAAGGGTAGGAACCTGAGAGGACTAATGGATAGAGGGCCGCTTTTATGTATTGAAGGCTCTCCCAGTCACGATGCTAATGTCATCCCAGGGTTTGTTATACTTGAATGAAAAAGGTAGTGTGACCACAGGGCCTGCCCTAGCAGTGATATGTGTACAGGGGTGGAGGATTTAGGCTAATAACACATTAGTGTATCCTCAGAGAATGCATTTTTCATTGGTCATTCACTTCATTTTTCATTTGCTATTTTTCATTATGGTATTAAACTATGTGATAAATGAAAGGTAGAGGAACTTGACAGATGATTTGATTTCCGCCCTTGTCAGATTATTTGGCTTAGTTTCCTTATGAAAATAGAAGGCAGGCTCTGTAAAATTGTTCTTGTGGATTTGTTTTTCAGCATGTGATTCCCGCCACTGCCATATCTAATCTATCTATTTACCTATGATTCAGTTACTGATCTGTATCCCTCCGGAGCCTGGATACATATTGACAAAGTTTCTTATTTGCTACAGTGGGTAAGACCCAAGGAACATGCCACACAAAGTCCCAATTTTTTTTTCCTACACAGCTTCTCCACACCCTGTGTTATTAAAGGGCCTTCAGTTATAGCATGCTCACAAAAGACATGGACTCGACAACAAAAGGAAGTCTGTCCATTCTTCTGTTTAAATATAGTGGCAGATTTTGCCTCCCTCTTGATAATGTGGAAAGGATAAATGCATTTTTGAGCATACTCTGTCATTTATGGGCTGCCAAAGTCAGGGTTAGCTACACAACTATTCATCTGAACGCTCCTAAAACTTTACTGAAACTTGTTATTGTGAGTGTTTCTGGGGGAAAAGGGACCCATGAACTCTATAGATGTTATTAACTTAATAAATTATCACACTGCCCAAGGAAGACTAAGATGCAAAGAAAAAAAAAGATATTCCAATTTTTATCCCCTCCTGGTTGGCAAAAATAAAAAGGTTCCAAGATGGATCCATATGTTTATCTGTCTTGCTGCAGCTTTCAGCAAAACTGATGTGATATGACAAAAACAACCTCTAAGTAGCAGCTTCACTTAGACAACAAGCAAATATAAATGAGAGCCTCTCTTAGTTCGGACAGCTTCAGAGAAAATGGCAGTGATGTGGTCAATCCTTAAGCTTTAATAATGGAGTTAATTGTGAGCTGCTAAAGCCGCCAGCGATGGAGAAATAGTTTACAAGCCACCTGCCTTAACGTGAGGCCGCGTTGTCAAGAGTGCACGCATAGTGATGCTGCCGTACTTACCCTCTTCCTTCTCCCCAAAGCTTGTGAGTAATCTCAGGCTTTTACGCAAGCTTTTCCTTCTGAACTCCCCATTAAGCAGCATTCAAAACGCATGCGGCAAGTGTCAGTTATTAGCCTTGGCACTCGTCAGGCCCCTCTCTCCCTCCTGTTAATGTGAGCAGTTACTCTGCTCTTGACCTATTAAAACTTTGTTTGCTATTATACTTGCTGGCAAGCTAGTCATGTGGAAAGGTATCGAGGAAATGAGCCGGCATGTTCCCCAGGTGATATAAACACTTTATCAAGCTGATCCCTGCCATGTTATGTAAACTACACCAAGTAGCATTCATTTTAAACAAAGAGATAAACAGATCTAATATGCTTCAGGGCATCATGCTTTATGCATGAACTACTTTTATTTTTATATTTGAGATTTTTTTAAAAAAACGCAATCCATTGTAGTGGAAAAGTAAAATGATGTCTTAACCACAAGCAGAGCTACACCTCCAGTTTCCAGGTTCTGAGAGTGATCGGCTCAGTTAATCCCATGTTAGCTTTTCAATTAATTTTCAACTAAAGTTCTGTTAATAGTTGGAATGAGAACTACTCAAAGTGAAGTAATCTGCAGAGAAAAAAATTATATGTATACAAATTATAATTTATACACATAAACACTTAACTTTCAAAACTTATACTAACCATCTAAATGGTCACTTCAATTTGTTATCACGAGTCTCCTTTTTTTCCCCTCTTTATGTGTAAAGTAATGGGTTATAATATGGGGCATTTACGTTGTGTTTTTCGACAGAGTTTTCTTTCATCCTCACATGATCCTTTGAAGTGGCATTATTATAGCAATTTACAGATACTGAAGCTAAGAAAGTAAAATAGAAGTTTGGGATTAACGTATGCACATTATTATGTATAAAATCGATGACCAACAGGAAATCTATATAGCACGGGGAACTATGCTCAATATTCGGTAATAACCTATAAGGGGAAAGAATTGAAAAAGAATGTATCTGTATCTGCCTCTGTCTATCTGTGTGTACATGTGCATGTGAATCACTTTGCTGTACGTCTGAAACTGACATTGTAAATCAACTGTACTTCAATAAAAAAGGAAAGTAAATAACTTGTCCAAAGTCATCCAGGTCCAAGACAAGACTTAAAGTCAAGTGTGTCCTGCCCTTGATATAGGGTGGTGGATTTGAAGTTGGGCTGTGGGGTCAAATCTGAGCCCCGCTGCTTATTGTATAACTGTGGGATAAGGTACTTAAACTTTCTGAGTTTTTTTTTTCACTCTTTGTAAAATGGGGTTCATAACCTCAGAGGGTTTGGTGAGAATTAAATGAGAGAATACGTGTCCATTGCCTAGCCTATAGGGCATTCTCATGGGCTACTGGCTGCTATTATTACCATTGTTAATATTATTATTGTATCCTACTGCCTCCCATACAGAAAACTAGTAGATATTTAACAGTTATAACTTCCCAACCTAGAAAGTCACTCCCCTGATTGTAGAAGAACTAAGGCTAGGAGAATTTTTAATGTCATAATACTCTTCATTTAAACCATGCCTCTTTCACCATCTTTTTTACACGCTCTACATTGAAGAGTACAGGAATTCTTCTATCCCAGTCCTGAGCCCTCCTTCCTCTATCTGATGCAATTTCCAAAGAAAATAAGCTGTCTCGGGATGATGTTTATGTTTTATTATCTACTGTATGAAACCAAATGTCTTAATTTAGTCAGGAAGCTCAACATAGATGAGGCCATATAGTATGACTTACGTCTTCTGGTATAAGTAGAAATGTTTGGGTCAATATTGTGTACACAGGATTGTCAATTTGTGGCAACGTTTTCAGTGAAAGGAGACAGGTTACAAGGACTTCCATCTCCCAGTTTCTCAATCCTGGTTTGCAAGAGTTGTAACTTGACTAGTTGGCCCTTCGGAAAGCTGGGGCCACTCTCATTTCTTCTCTGCTAATGACAGTCAGGGTGAGGTCTCTGTCCCCTACCCCATCACATGCCCTCCTTTACCTCCTACACACATGTCTAGAACAGGATTTGGTAAGTGACAGACTACTTTTAAAAAGATACGAGTCCCTTACTGTTTGTTGGCTGGTAGCTTTTTTTTTTTTTAAACTTTTGTATTGGGGTATAGCTGGTTAATAATGTTGTGACAGTTTCAGATGAACAGTGAAAGGAATTCAGCTATACATACACATGTATCCATTCAGACTGCAAGAATTATAAAAGTGTGCCTATGTCGTGAGTTTGTAAACATTTATCTGAATTTAAGTATATGATCCCAGCTCCTCCTGAAAAGAAAAATAAAATGATACGAGTCCCTGTGCTGTTGTTGTTGTTCAGTTGCCAAGTCATGTTCAACTCTGTGACTCCATGAAATGCAGCACACCAGGCTTCTCTATCCTTCACCATATCCTGGTGTTTGCTCAAAGTCATGTCCATTGAGTTGGTGATGCCATCCAACTATCTCATCCTGTGTCATCTCCTTCTTCTCCTGCCCTCAGTCTTTCCAAGCATCAGGGTCTTTTCCAGTGAGTTGCATCAGGTGGCCAAATTATTGGAGCTTCAGCATCAGTCCTTTCAATGAATAATCAAGGTTGATTTCATTTAGGATGACTGGTTTGATTTCCTTGCTGTCCGGGGGACTCTCAGGAGTCTTCTCCAGCACCAGCCCCTGGGTAGCATGAGCTAGCCCAGCGAAAGTTAGGGTTCTCCTAGCTTTGAGGCAGCACAGTCGTGTTCACCAGAACCAAACAGATCTCTGGATTCAGACTCAATCCACTCTCTTCACATGGACACAGCTTCTGTTTTTCAGTTTCCTTATTTGATAAGTAAGAGCAATTAACCTCAAAAAGTATTGCTATTTGTGGTGTATTTATAGAATAATTTGTTAGGATTATTTGCATCTGCACTGAAATTGGTTTTGAGTTCTTTCCAACTGGAGAAATCCATCAAAAGGACTGAAAATGAGTGAAAATGATAGGAGTATGTTCCAAATGCAACAGAAAGCCACTCTCCCACCAAATGCATTTTTGGCTGAATTCCCTCCTTCTTTATATAGCTAAGATAATTCTGCCCAAGGGATAAGGATAAATACTGATATTGGGTGGGAGCAGAGACCAGATGACCAATACCACTTGCATGTTTGAAAAGAATTTGAAGGAGCATGATAATTAACATCCTCTAGAGACCTACCTCTGAAAGGAATGGGAAATACTCCTTTTAAGTACTCTTCCAGAAAGTTCTCCTCTGTTTATGTTTGCATCCCCTGTAGAAGGCTGCACCTTTGATAACCTACGTTCTTCCTACTACACCATAATTTAGTGTTGATTTTTCACAGTTGCTTCCAGTTTCCTTTTCTTTCTGGGCTTCTTTGGTGGCTCAGATGGTAAAGAATCCTCCTGGAATGCAGGAGACCTGGCTTCAACCCCTGGATCAGGAAGATCCCCTGGAGAAGGGAATGGCTACCCACTCCAGTATTCTTGCCTGGAGAATCCCACAGACAGAGGAGCCTGGTAGGGTACAGTCCATGGGGTCACAAAGAGTCAGACGTGACTGAATGGCTAACACTTGCAGTTTCCTTCTCTTTCTATATTTTAAGATCCTTGAGGGTAGGTTCCATTTCTTCTTCATCTTTATGTCCCTCAAAGTATCTGGTAGAGATCTATGCACACAAAATCTGGGTTGAAAGAACAAATTAGTGACCTACTGATACCCTGTCCCTCTGGGATAGGAGCACTGTGAGTACCAACAGGTGCTCACATGGATGAAGCAATAACTGAATGGACAGGAAACTGCTGCATACCCTCTATGTAGAAATCAGAGACAAAAGGCAGCTGGCAGGGGAGCTGTGTCTAAATACCAGGCAACCTGGATCTCACGGTATCTCCCCTGTTCTCCAAGGAAAAAACCAATCTAGTGCCATTCATGAAAAGCCAGAGAGAAAAACTGATGAAAGATTCTAATGAAACAGTAATTCTTACCCTCTTTGGAATCATAGCCTACTTTGAGAATTTGAAGAAACTCTTTCCCAAGAACAATGCACTTATATCATACACACTGTTTTGTACACAGGGTTCCTCTTAGTGCAGGATGACTAAACAGATCCTCAGGTCAGCAATCTTGGCTATAATAATTAGAAAAGACTTTGAAGTTCAGGTTTAAATCATGAGATATAAGATCAGAATTATCTCTGTTTGCAGTTTTCTCACTTGTAAAATGGAAATAATAATACTCCTAACCTCACAGGATTGTTTTGGAAGTAAATGAGCAAACATAATTTGTATTTGAAAATATTTGATAAACTATGAAACATCTTATTCACAAAAGGTGGTCAAGGGTTATGCTTGTTACACTGGGGCAGGGTAGGTATTTGAACTTTGGAGTCAGTGTCTTTTCTCCTCCAGCCTTTGTTTCACTGACTTCCTTGTATTCTTTGTTTAGATGGGTGCCTCGCCTAGAAGCCCTATTAAGGCCAGAAATGCGATTTTATTTATCTCTTTCTCCAGATCCTCGCATAAAGCTTTATATGTAATTGACAACTAAACTACATTTAGAAATATATTTTGGATAGTAGCTAAATCTCACATGATAGTTGCAAGAGCAATGGAATGAATTGCAGGGAGGTTCCAATATATAAGTGGATTGGTCAGACGAACCCCATTTCGATAAAATACTGTATTCAGAAACACACTTGCTTTATAAGTCCTGGAACAATCACCGTCTGGAGAAGGGGTGATTTATTAAGTAGCTAAAACATTCTCACTGCTATAGGATAAGCTTTTCAGCCTTTACCTCCATTTGTGAGGCACTGAAAATCAAAGAACTAATAAAATCCAATCACCCAGAACTTCTTCCCATAGACAGACTGAATGATAACTTTTTAATTTAGGCAGGTAAAGAATTATTACAGTAGGACTCTAGGGCAGGAATGTGTTAATAAAATCATCCTCTCTGCCTTTTCATTTAAAATAATCCCTTGAGCTGATTAAATGAAATATCACTTGTTTAATAACTGATGGAACATTATTTTTAAGCACAAATGTTTTGCATATCATGGCTTCCTCATTTTTAATTCCAGGCACAGAAGGGTGGAGGCACTGACATCACAGAGAAGGAGTCGAGCTCTGTGCTCGGATGCAGTTTGCCCTGTCATTGTGGCATCTATAATTTAGTGTGAAGCAGCGAGGTAGACAGGGCATTATCATTAGAAACCATTCTGAACAGGGATATAAAAACACAGTCGCAATAACACTTGTCAGAAAGGTGACTCCAGTCAGAACTCATATCCACGAGTTTCAAGATAAATGCTGACACGGCAGCCATCCTGCAAAGACTATTATTGCTTAAAAAAAAAAAAAAACCCAAGCCAAACCCCCCAAACAAAGCAAACCTGTGAACTTTCCCCAGAGTGAACAAGTTAGTGTGAAGTTTGCATCTGGGGTGGCATAAACTTTCCATGATTTACAGCAAGCATATCCGTTCTCCACTTGGATAAGGTATTTTATGAGGCCACCGAGGAAGGCTCCAGTAGCATTTTGGGCTTAATGATGTTAAGCTATTTGGAATTCTTTCCCCCTGTTATTTGGAATATATGAGCTGTGCCCTAAAACAGGTCATTAGCTGTGCTGGGGATGGGTTCATCGCCTCACCCATAGGACTGCTCAGCTGGTGCTTGCATTCTCCCTGTCTTCTACGTTTAGAAAAATCCCTTTGACTTGGTACGAGGCTATGATTTAATAACCCTGTTCTGCTGACTTCATAAGCTGTGAAACCTCAGAGAAAATCCCAAATCTGACTTACAGTCCTAATTACTCCAGCTCAGGCAGAGGGTTTCAGCACCGAACGTGGCTATTAGTGGCCGTTTCACACTGAACACTCTTTGTTGCCAGAGGTCACAGGGCGGCATCCTCTTTCACTTTCTCCTTTTCCGTGACCACGGCTACTTTCCGGGTGCCGTTACTGTCTGCACGACTGGAGGAGCTAACTGCTTGGTGATTCAGTGCAAATAATTTTTCCTGAGCTCCCAGAACTTACTCAGAGAGTACACTATGGTTTTGGAAAAGTTACAATAATCAAGGTTGTTTAAATTAGGTATAAAAGCATACTTTAAAAAAAGTTATTTTCCTTTTACTTGATTACTTGATTTTAACTAATGACAGTTATTTTAAAAATAAGTTATTATCTCAGCTTTTAAATGATTATTTTCTAACCATGAAAAACATTAAAAGTTAAGGCAGGCATGTGGTCTCAAAAGAACTCAGCTAAAACTTATACAAATGAACTTATAAAACAGAAGCAGACTCACATACATAGAAAACAAATTTATGGTTACTGAAGAGGATAGCAGAGGTCGGGGGAGATAACTTGGGAGCTTGGGATTAACATACACACATTAATGGATATAAAATAGGTAAGCAACACACACACACACATACAAGCAGCAAGTATATAGCACAGGGGCCTCTACTCAATATCTTGTAATAACCTATACTGGAAAAGAATTTGAAAAGAATACACACAAGTGTATATGTATGTGTGTGTGTGTGTATAGTATGCATAACTGAGTCACTTTGCCGTACACCTGAAACTATCACAACATTGCAAATTAACTATATTTCAATTTTTAAAAATGACAAAAAGTTCAAGCAGTACAAAAACGTAGAGTATAGCGAAAACAAAGCTTCCTCCAAACTCTGACCCCAAATGTCACTGAATTTCTCCCAGAGGCAGTTTCTTATGTGTCCTCAGTTTCTCAAACATCCCTGCAAAGGTGTTCTATGCATTTGCCAGTACTTGTGTCTGCACTTATTCTCTTGGTACACAAATGACAACAGCCTGTGTATATTGCTCTGCCTCTTGCCTTTTCTTTTTTTCTGCTTAATAGCTTGGCACCTCCTGCACATTTGAGTATGTATATATTCCACATTCTTTCTAATGGCAGCATAGTGTTTTAGTCTATGGGCATAATTTCATGCATTTAGCTAAGTCTCCATTATAAATTAATTATAGATAATTTTTTGCAATAGCAAAAATGTTCCAATGGATAGTCTTATAAATGTCTTTTTTTTTTTTTTTCCAGACAGGATGATTTTAAAGAGGTAATTCTACTAGAATATTTATTTCCATTGTGAAATCGGTGTCAGGGAGGAAATTAAGGTTTTAAAGCTAACATTTAAGGTAGGGTAGCACCCATTCAGAATGACTGAAAAGCAAGATAGATGTGGATACATAAAATGATGAGAAAACACACACACACACACACACACACACACACACACACACACAATTTAAGTTCTAAAGATGTGATTTATCTCCTTTGGGGAAGATATTTCCATATGGCCCTGTGAGTCCCCTCTAAGGGCTGGAGAGGCAGTAACCTCTAATGAGTTTTGTCTCTCGAAGCAAGTTAAGCTTCAGCGAATGCAATCACCAAGATGCTACCTTCTTCTCCTAAAGGGCACAGAAACTGCCCAGTGTCAAGGCAAAAGGCACCACTTGCTTCCTCCTGTGCTCCTATTTCCTAATCGAAGGGAATACAGTCATTTAATATTTACTTCTCTTCTGGAAACTCTGGAGGTCGCCCTGTTATGTACCTTGACACCTTATATTGTCCTTTCTGGTCCTTTGATGGTGACCAAGTGACGGCCTGTGTCACCTGCCATTACTGTCTCAGTGCCCCCCAGGACCCTGGCTCCTTCAGGGCAGCTCAGGCCCAGGCTTGGCAGAAAGGCAGATGGCCAAATAGCAAAACGAGTCTCCATTCAAAGTACAGTAGAAAGAAGACATCCCTCTTAAGTATTAAGCACAGAATGTTATTCTGGAATATTAAGATCTCATAGTCATTTATCGAAATGGTACCCAGTGAGAGGAAACACACTGAGGTGACATGCCAGTATATCCAATCACCCTGCCAACGCAAAGCTGAAGAACTAGACGATTCCTTTGTAACAAGTTTAACAATCTCTCATCCAAGTGCCACCAGCATTAAGAGATCTACATATTAAAGAAATTAGTATATATTATCAAGGAAAAAACATTGCTCTGTGTTTTGATACACACAACATGTCATTCATGTGATTGTTAATGAAACTTCAGTATATCAGTGGATAAGTTATACCTTTAAGACATATACTCCTCCATCATCATTTTGGGTGTCAGTCAACTGTACTTTCCTGTTATCACTTGAGGGACTGATTCAGGTTCAGTCTGATCTGAATTATTTTTGGAGAGAGCGTTAGTTGCTAATTTCATATATTATTAAACAATGAACTTTTATTTGTATTGATTCCATACTTGTCCTCATCCCTCATAATATATCAAAAGAAGAAGATAAGCTGTTCTGATTTGTGGAATAAATCATTCAAAGCCTGTTTATCCAACCTGGAGTTCACTCCAGTCAAGAACAAAATTTCACCCACCCTCCTGGATGATCTGTCATTGTAAGTTCTGGTTGTGGGTCAAAGCTGCTGGGGGCGGGGGGCGGGGTACAGGTGATGAATTCAGAGCAGGTGAACAGGACTTGTCTGCTAGACAGGGGAAGCAGCTTCACTGAGATGACAAAGCTGCTCAGGAAAGTTTGTCGTGTGGCCAGGTATCAGGATATACAAGACTGGTGATGCAAATCTTCATTTCTCCTGCCTTGTAAAGTTGGAGCACTTCAACTCGGAAGAGCTGTATATAAACACGAAATGGAGGAAATTCTAGGCTTTTGTAAAGCCCCCCCAAAAGACCTATCGCTGGATGTATCATTAAAAAAGAAACATGAACTGTAAACTCATAAATTTGCAGAGAAAATAGCCTCTGGAGAATAACTCGTTATTCCAAGTTGATTTGGGTAACTCAGGAGTAAGTAATGCTTTTACAGCACACCTTCAGCAGATTCTAGGTACAAGGGTAACTCCTCAAGTTCTCTTCCCTGAACAAATCATCCTGAAGTCATATATATTATACATGAAACAAAAGCAATAAACAAAACACACTGAATTTTCCGGCCAGCAACCCGGAGTTGGGGTTTACAGCAAATGTACTTTCCTTCCCTGGCAGCAAACTAAATTACATACAGATTAAGTTAGGGATGAATTCCATCAAAAACTGTATGGGATAATCTAACTTGGATGCTGAAGTCAACAGCAGCTGCTATGGATATGGCATTAGAGTGTAGAAATCCAAGACACCATTGTTCGCCTACAAAAGCAGAAAAGTCACAGGATGAACCCTGAAGACTTGTGGTGCACTATCTACCAAGCTGTTTAAAACACTAGATGTTTTTTTTTAAGAATTTTCATATTTATTATGCTTGCAAGTCCCTCAACAATCCTGTGAGTAAATGTCAGTTTCATTTTGTGAGTGAGGAGGGTGGCTCAAAATCCATGCTTAAGATAAGCCAGCTGATAGAGACAGAACCAGGAGTGGCTTGTGGGATGCTGACACCTGGTATAGGGTCCCTTCTGTGATACCATAACTGTCTCATTAAAGGACTTCATTTACTTAGCACATAGTAGGTGTTGAACAAACAGTAAACATATGAACAGATTAATAGTGACATGTTAGATAATATCTAGGAAGAGGGAAGAAGCACTTGAGGAGTTACAAGAAAAGACTATAATTGGAAGAAGATGAAAAGTTACCACTGCTATTAGCATCTGATGATTTTGGTATCATGAGATCGAGGTAGAGGTTTTAAAAACTGTTGTAAGCAGATGCAGCTCATATTTCCTAAATAAAGAAAATACAAAAAAGTAGCGTTTCTTCTTTGAGAAGAATACAGTTAACTCCCTAGCAGTAATATCATAGAAGCTGTTTTATTAAAAACAATAATAACAACAAAACACATAGGGATAGCCCTATGCTAAGTGCTACCTGACTTATGCCTGAAAACTCCACAATTAAAACTCCAGGCTTGAATCTTTGCTTTAATCATCAGCTAGAATTTAAGGTCATTTTGAAAGTGTAAAAAGGGATTGTGTGGCAATCAATTCCTTTTATTTGTTCTTTCTTTTGTCTTTGTCACTTATGTAGAAATAGAAAACAAATTATAGCTACCCTGTAGCTCTCACAAGTCAGAATAATTTAGTTTCAATAGACTTGGTGATACTGTTTAAACCGCAAAAGTTAATAAACATGGATTTGTAGAATTAAAAATATTGAACTATTGGAGTGCTACCAACTCACAAAATTAAAGTTTTATAACCCAAAGTTGAAGACTGTATTCCACAGTTTAAATATTTCATATCTGACATTTTCCAACTTGACAATGTGAAGTCTGATTTTGATTTTTCAATCCAATATGAGTTTGGGAGTTTAATTCAAAAATCAAGATAAAACCATTTCGGAGGCTACCTTCTCTTTCTGTTGTTCCTTCTTACTATCCAGTGTATCTATTTTTTTTTTTTTTTCTCCCCAGTTTGGGAAACAAACTTTTCTAGTTAATGGTGTTGTACATATATCAGACAATTCTATGACTAGGAATTAACCAGTGGACACATGTTGCTAAAGGATAAGAACCTTGAAAATCTGAGTCTCTAATTTGGTTAGTATATGACCAGATTTAATTACCTATTCAAAGAAAGTGCTTAAAAAAAAAATTACTGTGAGCTACTACAGAAGTTCCCTAGAGTCAGGTCACGCGGTTTTGGGAAGTCTTCCCTGCAGAGCCTCCAGGTGCCAGAAGTGGCCTTTTGTGTTGCGCAGGTTATTCCATAGTTGTATGGCCAGGTGAAGCTTGGTGGTGGGAGGGTTCTGGCTACTTTAATACAGCAGCCAGAAATTTTTTTTCTCTGCAAGGCCTTTGGAATCTGTTAAAGGCCTTATGTACATCACAAAGAGACTTCTTCGGAAAACAAAGACACAGAGAAATCAGTGATTTGGAAAGGCAATATAACACTTAAAGGGCTTGCTCACTTAGGTGGTCTTGCTCTTTGAGAGTGTCTGATGGAAGTATGTATTTTGACTGTAAGGAAATTGGATAAAGCAATACAGCTTAATGTTTAAACTGGATATAGACAGAGGTGAAGTTCTCCATGTAAACACTGGTACCATTTTGTGACAGCTTTGGATGTGACCAAGGACTGGTCATGGGTATTAGCCCTGTGTAAAATGGAGGGCAGGTCTACCTCTGGAGAGGACTCTGGGTCCTATGAACCATCCCATCGGCTCTTCCCATCCTCACTTCTTGCCATGAGCATGACTGGCAAGAGCCACCACGAACTGTTAAATCTTACCAGGAGAGGAAACATTAAACTCAACTTCTCTCCTAAATTCCTTTCACCAAGGTTGAAACTTTTTTTTTTGGTGGGGGGAGGGAGGGAACTTTAGTGACCATGGTTTAATGAAGACTGATAGAACACTAACTCCAGGACAGCAAGGCTCTCCTTAGATCCATTTTGTTGTCAAATTCACTTTCTGAGTAAATGGAAAGACTAACACCTATCATTTCGTAGATAATGTTTTAATATCCTGCATTGAATAAAACTTTTTTAAACCAGGTTTCAGTGGTAGCACAGAATCCCACAAGGGGCAAGGGGGTTGCAGATGGCTGCCTTACTCCAAATGTTCAAGCTTGACTGACCCATTTCATCAGCACTGTCAGAGCCTCGCACTGATACATGTTGACAACATTTAATCTTAAAAAATTGAAAGAAATGAATTAATATGCAAATTTCATCAGCTTTGTAATAAAAATGTCCTTGAAAAAAAACAGTGAACATGACCCCCGAGGAATTGTGTGAATTATCCCAGCTCAATTCTTTAAGTTAGTCAGAGGTACGCAGGTCCGCAAGGAAATCAGTGCACATTTGACTTGGAAATAATTATGATGAAGAACAAAACACAAGCAGGTTGAATAAATGTAACAACTTGGGAAAAGTCTTAGTCCTGTTTGTTATTCACTTTGAATTAACAGGATTAGGTTTGGTTTTTGAAAATAAAGGAACACTACCATGTAATTTTAACACCTATGTAATATGCAAACAATATATTTTTTTAACTATCAATTTTAGTGCATGTTAAAAAGCACATCTGACAAAATCGGTCTTTTTTGGTGTGGAGGGAGGGACATAAGAGAGTGCAGCCTTTTGGTAAAAGAGAGGACTGTAAGGAACTCTTGTATTTAGACCATGGTTTATAGGAGATTTCTGAGTTTGACAGAAATGTATGGTCAACTCGCTTCTAATATAAATAAGATTAACTGATTTTTGCTGATACAGAAAAGACCAGTTATTTCACTGAGCTTACCAAATTGATGGGATCACATAAACAGTCTCTAGATGTAAGTCTGACTTACAATAATCTCCACGTGGGCATGTGGAAACTCCCCGTTAAACCAGAGTCAATACAGGAACACAGTCATCTAGGTAGGCATGCACCTATAGCTCTCTGCCTTTGGGTGTAGATTCAACTCTGCTGCTGCTGCTAAATCACTTCAGTCGTGTCCGACCCTGTTCGACCCAATAGACGGCAGCCCACCAGGCTCCCTTGTCCCTGGGATTCTCCAGGCAAGAACACTGGAGTGGGGTGCCATTGCCTTCTCCAGATTCAACTCTAGGAAGTGGTAATGGGGGTAGGTCGTAACAATGGAATACTTCTGTGCAGAAGTTTAAGGTTTTAAATGTCCTCAAAAGAGAGATGAATGTAAAAAGGAGCATCAACTAGTAAACAAACAAAAACCAAAAACTGATACCAGTAACAGCTTACCAGAAGTCAAAATGAATGAATGAATAGCTCCAGTACAGATTTCATTTCTTTCCCCTTGCAAACTCTCATTCTTTTAAATAGATGTGTAAATATTAAGGGAAAGCGTGGTTTTCACTTCAGCCCTCTGCACCTTGGGAGCCACAGGCTGAAACTATCTTCCCCTTATTTCCACACAATGAGTCCTCCAAGCCCTGGGGTCTGAAAGGAATTCACCTTGCCATCAGTTCAGTTCTTATTCTGGCACTGCTGATTTTGCCACGGTGAAGTCTATACAAGTTAAATCAAAGCTCTTTTAAAGAAATCTGTGTATTTTAATACTTGTTTAAAAACATAAAAATCACACCCCAAACTGATGGTCTCACATAAGGATCCCAAATAAGGGTTGTCAAGAAGCTGAAAAACTGCACATAGTCTTTGAGAGGTTCTTGAAATCCTGTAACTTTCTTGATTTCACATATCCTTGAAAGACCCAGGCACTATAATACAGACTTTGCCCAACCAAATTAATCTCGTCTGTAAGCTTTTGTGTTTCTCAACAAAAGCCTTTTAAGTTTCTCCTTTCTTTCTTAATCTACCATCGGTAAAATCCTACTTTTATAGTGCCCTTTGCACCTGCTTGCATAAAATGAATAACCCAACAGTTTAATTATGCACCGTTCTATCAGTTGGGAAGTGATATAAAGTTGCAGATAGAAAAAAGAATAAAATCCTCTTTTGGTATCCAAAATTAATATATGTCAAGCTCAGGGTAAATCTTCATCTTTTGAAACATTTTTCTAAAATAGATGTTCTTTTATCATCTGGCACATCAAGACCCGTTGGAGGGAAGGGATAAAAAATAAGAGGCATTTGGTTAACATGCTAGAGAACAGTACTCTCTTTTCCACCTCACTTCAGGCTGTTCTTGAAAGATCTGAACAGTTGTATAATAATGAAAAATGGGCAATACTTGTGGGGCATTGCCTGCGCTCACATACCTCCGCCCACGCATTCATCATTCTGCAGGTATTGTCAGGGAAAGTTTAATTGCATAAACACTCTGTAACTGTCCTGTCATATTTCTTGTCAGTCTGGATTCCCTCTCCGGGCTCACTATCTCACAAAACTATAATTGAATTGCTACCAAATCACGAGAGGTCCCCCCCAAAATAAAATCTTTATGAATAGAATTTGTTTCCTATCAGCAGATTTGACAAATTGTGGCAGAGGAAGAGCCTTGGTGATAATTTTTGAGTTTATTCTCAATCTGGCTATTTGTTGAAAACTGTTATCTATTTTTAAAAAAATTTAAAGCCCTGGTCGGGAGATGGTGGGGGCAGGGGGTGCCTCCAACAACCCTAAGGGGCTCACTCTGTGGTAATAACTGTGCAGAACCCAAGGAAGCCAGTGGAAAAATGAGAAGGTTATCTTTGCCCAACTGCAAAAGGGTGTCACTGGTAAATGCAGGACATTCAAATTAATTCAGAATTAAATTGAGAATCTGTCAAAGCTAAGATTTCACCAAACTATGTGAATTCCTAGTTATGAGGTATTAAGTACTCCATTTAGTCGAGTGTTTATCCCATTAAACTTGCACTTTGTTTCTCCTTGCACCAAACCTTTCGGTGATCATTACTCATGTACAAGCTCTGAGCAGCCAGATTCTTTGACACAGAGTTTTAGGACCATAAGCAAATGAAAATTAATCAAAGGCATGACATGCAATTTACTAAATATGTGATCATGAAAGTTTAATGCATTTGCAACATTGTCAGTGTATTAATAGTTTCTCAAAACAGAACATATCCGATGCGGAATGAGGATCCTCTCTCTTGTCTAGTCTTTGTTTCATTTTATACTCTTGTAAACCATTTCACAACGTGAACTCTCTGCAAAGACTCAAACCCGCTGTTCTCCTTTGTAATTCCACTGGTAGTATGGGCATAAAATATGGCTCTTGGTGAATAACTCTTAAATGGGACTGGGCTTCACTCAGATTGACAACTGTCTGATTGTTTATGTTTTTTAAATGTGCTTATCAAAACCACGTAGGATTGATGGGTATTTTTAGATGAAGTTATGTTTTTGCAACAGACTTAATTTAGGACTAAGGTTAAGGCTTAGGATAAATGAGTGCATTAGATGATTAAAGAACATTTGTCTTGTGGGACATTTAAGTCATTTATTTATGACACTTAAAAACAAGCTAGGAAAGAAAGCATCAAGGATTTAACGAATCAGTTTTATACAAATGGTAAGCTAAAACTAATGACTTTTTTTATGGGAACTCCAAGATATGCCAGTTACTAAATATCCAGAGGCAGAATCAAATGTGCACTGGAGTAAATAGGATGAAAAAACATTGGAATTTAAAAAATGTCTAAATGCTATGTATAGTATGTATGTATACCCAGGTGTACCTTTTTTCCAAAAGGTTTTCTTTTTTAATTGTAATTGTTCCTTTATTTGAGGAACTAGGTCTTCTGCCTCTTTTTTATTCTGAAAATATTCTTTTATTTTAAATAGCTGAAGATGATTTTCTGATGGTATAGGAATTTGGACTGCCATACTGCTCTGTACTGGGTATGATAAAATACCTTGTCAGGGGCGACTGGATGGCTCAGGGGACTGGTAATGGGATATATAGAGCCTTTCACCCATAGGTCATTGGCTTGAATTTTGTCCAGGTTGGCAGTGACTAAAAGTCATTAACATCTCATAACTGCTCGGTGGCCTATGTGAAATGAGTTTCTTAATTTATTTATTTAAGTCCATATATAGGACCTCTGGCTAGGCCATCTGGGCATCTCTCGTGCTTTTACAAGAGCATTTCCCCAGATCTACACTCATTTCCGCTTTCGAGGTTAGTGATGAGCTGAAGCCCTCCTATGCAAAATAAATTGATTCATTTAAAGTTCAGACAAATAGGTGGGTACTTCCACCCCATTCTCCAGCACAGACCAGAGGGTGTATGAAGGCTGATTTGGTAGTAAAAGGAGCCGTACATTGTAGAGACTGAATATCCCATTTGGTGTCACTTAGACTTTTTGTGAAGCAGAACCCTTGCTGTGGCTATGGCCATGTCGCAATTGCCCAGCTTGATAAAAGGAAAAGATATCAGTCAAGCTCATCATATAGGCTATGTAGCAGCTAAATCTTTGGGTCATAAGCGGAACATGTTTTAGTAGGCCAGACTGGCAAACCCTTGGAGAGCAGCCCTGAGGTCCAGTCTAAGATGGGCTTGGGCTGTTTCCATGCTAGCCTTGGGAAAGGGGAAGTCAGCAGGCCTATCTCGGTGCTGAGTCCAAAGTGGGATGGACCTCTGAGAACAGAATTATGCACCTCTGTCATGCTTTAAGAGAACTGAGTATACAAAATAAAGTGAATCTGCAAAACACAATCTGTTCATTAGAGAAGCTGGAGGAAGGTAAATTATATATTTCCAAGAGAGTCTTTCCCCTTAAATGGATTCTTTCCAGAAGGACTCCATTTCAGGTGGTTTTTTTGGAAGCATACTTTTGGGTACCGTGATCCATGCAGAATCTGGGCTCTTTAAGAGAGGAAACGGGAACAGTTTCCTCTGTGACAGTGAAGCCCAAATTCAAGCCTTGCAAGTTGGTGCAGGAGCCAACTGTGTCACTCCAGCCCTGGCCAGACTTTCCATAAGGAATAACTTTGGTAATAAGAGAATGCTCGGCTCAACAAAATGAATAATAATGACAACACTCAGAACACTTACGTCACGCCTGCTATTGTTCTAAGCATTTAAAATATGCTAACGACCCCATAAGGAATGTTAATGTTAATTCGTATGATGGTAAAACCAACAGGTGATTATTCTTACGTTATTCTCCAAACTTGTACTAGAGGGGCCAACGTTTCACAGTGGGAAACTGAGGCACATGTAAGTTAATTAACTTGATCCAGGTCAAATTTCTCACAAGTGACAGAGCCGGGGGGACCCTGTGCACTTTTCTCTATTTGTGGCTGCTACAGAAATAGTATAAAGAGAATATCCTGCAGTTTGGGTTAGGGCTGTCATCTTTGTATATTATCACTTCTCAGTTATCTGAGTAACCTGCAAGTTAACCAGACAGTAGATTTTAAAAATCTAGAATATGGGCAGTGCAGCTACTACACATCAGAGGAAGCAGTGTAGGGACCGATTGCCACCACCACACTGGGACTCCTGTCCCGCCACCCTAACATGCTTGTTCTTGAATCCACACTCTTGTTCTTGGTTCCACACCAATGGTAGCTGGCTAAGGTTAGGAGGGGAGCAGTGAGCAGAACTCTGGGCAGCCATAACCATACTCTTACACCAGAATCTGTTGGTATATTGCTTTGGTGAGCAGGAAACCAGAGATTTGGGCTTTTGCTCTGTTTATTAAATGAAGAATAGGGAAGACAGGGTGAAAGAGGAATGCAAGACCTGCCAATCAAAGCCCGGGGCTGTTCTGAAACTGGGAGCTGGCTGGTCTTGTCTTTTCAGTTAATTGCTAGATTCATCTAGGAGCTCCCCTTTAGGAAAGCTTGAAGGGTGCCTGGAAGACACAGGAGAGCCATCTGGGAGAGTGACCAGAGGCAATGGACAGTTGAACCCCTGAGCTGAGAAGCCACACTGTGATCCTGTCTGCAAGGGATGCCCTGGAAGAGACTGGTGTGGATGGGAGGAGTGGCTTCTGGGGATCAGAAACAAGACTGAAGCCATCATGGTGTGTTTCCGGGGTGTCTGTAGGAGTTTCTTTCTAAAAAAATGTTTTCCATAGTCGAATAAATGGGGAAAGGCTAGTTTAAACAAACAAACAAAAGACTTATTGATCACACACATTTCAGATCTTCACTCGGTTAACGTTCATTGTTAATCGTCAATGAGACGATGTGCTATGAAGCTTTTTTCCTCTGCTCTTTTACCAGGGGTCATGGGGAGCATCTCGCAGGGTAGTTATGATAAAGAACGCATTTTTGGAAGTACTGGCTTAGAATCTGTGTCAGCTCTGCATTTTAAAAACAGAGACAGCCCAACGGGTCCCTTACAACCTGATATAAAGATTTACCTATTGGTTATGAAGTGGAGACCTGAATCTTTCAACTGAATTTTTTCAACTGAAATCCTTTTGGTCAGGTGGTTTGTGTGACTGTATGTTCTGTGAGAACAAGGACCTTTTTAGTAGCTATCATATCTCAGGCTCTAGGATTGAGCTTGTTCAATGAATGGACATGCAATAAATAATGAAGGGATGCTTGAGGAAATGAGTGAATGTTTTCCATACTTAGATGACTGCACTTTTGTTATTTTTACACTTTTGTATTATTTCTGTGAAATGGAAAGTATTGCCCTAAATACTGGTTACAGTTTAAATTCATTTTTATATTATCAATTCAATCAACTTCTATTTCATTTTGACTAGCAGTAATTTGGGAAGGAGTTAATAGATAATGTCAATACTCCTGCGATGTCAACCAAGAGATGGTAGGACACAGGAAAGTACAGAGTTTTAATTTTTTCTGTCCCCAGTCTCACCTTATGCTTTACTCATGCTTTTATTTGGAGAGGACACCCCCCGACAAGTGAGAGGCACTGAGCAGCAGACTTCTTTTTTACCAAAAGGCACATGATATATTTTCATAAACTATAAAAGGAACAGCTTTGAACCCTAAGGAAATTTGCATCTTAATGTGTGATGATAAATAGCATATGTAATTTTGTAATTTTTGAATATTTTCAGATTTTATTACCAATTGATACAAAGAATGAGAGTGGACAGATGGTGTCATTAATCCTAATCATGTGAAAGCTTGAGACCTGTATAATTTCTAGACTATTACCCATTAGCTCCTGGTTAAAGACTGAACCACAAGGTGTATTTCTACCTTTTTCTGTCTTCTGTCTTAGTTTAAAATGGTCACTTCTTCCTTTGCAATAATTCTTCTCAAGGTCTACTCACTCACTTCTGGATTAAAGAAATGGCCCCTTGGATGGTCTCCTTCACTTTAAGTCTGCTCTATTCAACACCTCCTTCTTATTCTTGCAAAAATAAAGGCTTAGGGAATAAGTCCAATAAATGTAAGTTACTAGTCAACAGGAATCAGCATAACATCAGGAAAACTAACAGAGCTGCCTAGGAAGGATGGAGAGTGTCCCCAGCTGCTTCATTTCAAAGCCTAGGCTATCCAGCTGCTAACTGTATGTCTTTGCCAAATTAAAAATGTTCTTCTCGGTTCTTTCATCTGTAAAATGGGAAAAATAATGGTGCCTTCTTCACAGTACCTTCTGAGGAATGAACGAGGTAGTGCATATTATGGTCTGAGCAGCGTGCTTGATACTTGGCAACCATTCAATGAATATTAGTAGCTATGCTGTGCAGGGATTCAGAGGGCATAGGTATTGTATAACATGACCCTCAAGGGAGGAGCCTTCCAGACTCAAACTTTATTTTTGTATTTATAAGTTTTGAAATAATATTTTCATTGGGTCACTGCTCTGCTGGATGAATTAGAATGTATAACGCCCATCTCAGATGCTTTTCCCTGGTATACTGGCTGCTCCAAGCTCTGGTTGCATTCTAGAAAAGCACGGATCTTTGCCTCCAGGAGGAAGACAGGGCTCCTTCCAGCCTCCTAAATGCAGTATCCTTACTCCCACTTTGTTCCTTGAGATGTGGCTCCTGGAAGATCATCTCTACCTCTTTGCTCTTGGGTTGGCTTTCATGAAGGTCTGACCTCCTTATCAAAGCCACCCACAGTCATTTAGCTTCTCCCTTAATTCTTACACAACTTGCCAGTTTTATGTCTCTATTGAGGACAGAAGCAGGGTCATCCTTCTTTCTTCTCTTGTCATCTTCTTTCTTCTACCGACAATGATCAGTTACCTAAGGGCACGTGTGGCATCTTCCACCACTGTGTTCTTGGTAAGCACCTAGCAGAGTACTCAAATTACATGGCCTGAGTTCAAATCCCAGGGCCACAGTCTACTCTGGTGTAGGGTAGCCATTTACCTTCTTAATTTTGGATAGCTGTTTACCTTCTCTAATTAGGGATATTTTGAGAAATAAATTTCTTGAAAACATGGCCACTCATGTAGTGGGCATATGTAGGTAAACATTATACAAGCTATTAATATCATCATTAATGTTACTAGAATATTTACAACTAGTTTTACCTTGAGTAGAAGGTAAAAGAGTCAGTTTAATTTTCCAAAGCCAGCATTTCCTGAATTTTAGTTATCAGCACAGTATAAGTGGAAATCAGTTTAGAAATCAGCACAGTCTAAGTGGAAGGGAGGCAGTTTGGATTCACTTTCCCTTCAGAACACTCCTATAGAGCCAGAAAGATCAGTAGATAGGAATTATAGCAGGATTTTAAAAAGGCTAAACAAACAAAGAGGGGAGAGAGCCCTGAACAGTCTGCATCAAAGTTCCTGAGAGTCAGAGTCTGTATGCATCTGGACATGTCAAAGCACCTTTCTTCCAAAGAAGCATTGTTTCTAGGGTGTTAATTTCAGGGTTGAGTTTAAAACCCAAATAGTTCTGAAAAGACAGCCAACAGCAGTAGCTTGTAATACAACGCTACCCTACCACACACCACCTTGCTCTGATTGTCGTCATCATCATCCTCCTGCACTGTATTAATGAGATGGTCAGCTCCTGGAAGGCAGGGAACTTCACCTTGTTTCTTCAGTGCTTTGTCTAATGTCTGACACATGACCAACACATCGTGAACGGTTATTGAATACACAGTCCCGATTAGCAGGTGGGTCTTGAATTTACTCTAGTGAACAACAACTACAGAAAACACACAAGTTCTTCCTCTCTCAGGCTGGCTTTGTTAATTAATGGATGGGTTGATGTTTCCCATAGGTCCCAGGAAACCATGATTGTTTCATGAGAAGGTACCTTGAGGAGGCTCTGCTGACCTCCAATGGACCCCATTGGTCTTGCTCTTTTCCATCTCCTGCTTGCCTTGGGAGATGGCTTCTGAAAGGAAGATGCTGTGTAGATCCTGGCCCTGCATTGTCTAAGGCAGAGCAGGGACCAAACACAGAGACAATTTAGGCTATGCTCCTGGTTAAAGAGACACGTAGCTAAGGTGAACCGAGAGACATGAGGGGCTGAGTTTTGCTCCATAATTGATTCTGATGCTACTGTTCATTGTGGCATAAGGAATTTCAATGTAGGGATGAAGGAAGAGGAAAGGATTAGATGGATGTTTTTAGTCCTCAGTAAGAGACTATATTTGAAGACAAATGATGTTTTAGCCCAATGATGTATGTGCATAATGGGATTGTTAGGTTACTTTCTGGACTTTAGAAGTCCCTTGGAGAAAATTCCTCTAGTTCTGTACCTACTAGGATCCTATCTCCTTTTTCTATCTCGTTCCTAGGCTTCTCCCCTGTGCAACCCTAATACTATAGGCTTTCCTCTCATTTTGGCTGCTAAACTAAACAGTATGGTTTGGAGCAAGCCATTTAGAATTTCCATCACTTTCCTCCATCTATAAAATAAGGACAACACACTGACCTGCTCAGAGTGATTAGGGTGTGAATTAACTGCTGTAATTAGTGGTTTCTGTGTTCTGCGTACACCAAGCAGGATATGAATGCTAGCCATTGTCACTGTGGCCTGAGTAGGCTTTGCTTCTTAAACTGTCCTTGGGAATAACTGCTTGGCAAAGAGCTGACAACTGGAAGTTGCAAACTTTACACAGAAGCAATATTTCCAGTATTTTCCCCAAGCAATCATGAGTAAATTGCTCACTAGGGGTGGAAATGGTTTCCAGCCAGTTCTGCCTCTTCTGATCTGTGCACCCTGCAAAGCTCAGTCAATGCCAGGTAACTGATCCTTCCTAAGTCTGCTGTTTGGTGAGATGAAGAATTCAGAATGGTATCATTTGGACAGGGGTGAAATTTCTGTGCAGTTGTATGTATTAAAAGCAAATAACTTGTGCTTTGTTCAAGGCAAGAGTTATAGATAGAATCTTTAATTTGTTAATATCCAATGATAAAAACAGCCACATTTTTTTTAATGGGGAAGAAAGATCATCCATTAACAATTTGTCTTGGCTTTCATTTTAGAAATGCTGAAATGTACCCCTTATCACCATAGGGAAAGGAAAGTCAAAATTATGACCTTGCAAGCTATATAAAACAACTGTTAAAAATAATGGGTTTAAAAAATTGATTTTCTGAACCTTCAATAGAAGGTTTAGGGAAAATACTGTACATATAGGCCGAGTGAATCTATTGTGTATTTTGATAAGAGGCCTACATGCCTATTGCTGAACAAACCATTTGCTACCCTGTAAATACCATTATATTAATTTAGATTATCGTGGTTTTTTGAGTTGCTACCACTGTGATCTAAATTTTGGAAGACAACGTTAGTTTCAGGATGGCATACACAACTAGGCTAACATCTAGCATTTCTGGAAACAAAAGGGAGGCTGCCCTTCTGTAGGTATGTGAGTCACCAACATGGATTTTTCACAGGTTGGAGTGTCAAGACCCCAAGGATGCCCTGTGCTGCAGCTGTGCATTCTGGGAGCTGGCCTGGAAGGGATGCTGGGCCAGCATACCCTGGTGGGAAGGAGGGAAATTTCCCTTATTTTCCTTAGCTCCCTTAGGCAATATCCTAGAAGTACATATACAGTTGCTTTGCAAATATTCTCATCATACACAGACAAGTACACAGAAGTGGGAGCAAATACAAATTAAGGTTGTAAGTGTTCCTAGGCCTTGCATACCAGAAAGCACTGGAGAAATGTATTCTCTTCTGTGGTAGTTGTATAGTTTATCTGGGGATAGAGGAGACATTTAAGAAAAGCCTACTTCCTGTAGGAAAAGATGGTACTACATCTTTTCTTGAGGCAAAAGAAGAATTCTGAGTTTGGCAGAACAGTCCCTGTAACAGTACTGGCTTTTTTTTTTTTTTTTTGGAGAGTATGCATCGTCTTCATTCAGGAATGGCAAAAGATAGTTTCTATTTCATTTCAAAATAAGGATGGCATTGCTAAGGAAAATGCATCATTTTGCCTACATAATTTTTGGATAAAAGCTGAGTTTATCAGTACAGGATGATCGCTTTGGTTTAGGGAACGAATTTCTTTCTGTTAGACTGCTTTCTGACTATTAGATTTGACACAAACATGTGCACACGGGTATTAATAGGAGTCAGGCCAGTTCGGAGGTAATCATGAACTTGTCTTGATCTTTGCTACAGCTACAGTAGAGATGCATTTCATATTCAATCCATCAGAGATAACCGTAGTACATTGTCTGGTGGATTTATTTTTGCTTATATTGTATGAATATGGAAAGGCATTAAATGTGTGTTTACAGTTTGATAAACATTCAACATAAATTATACATTTTAATTTCATTTATTAGTTGGGGACTATGGAAAGCAGGGATTTCATTGCATACAAACTGCCATTCAGATTGAAGGATTAGCAGTTTCCTGAAAAAGGTAGACTAATTGTAAGGACAGAATTCATTTCTGTCTCAAGTGAGTCCTTGAATGGTTTGTAGTTGGAGCTTTAGAAAGGCCAAAAGAGAGGACAGGTCATCCTCACGACAATATAGTTCGCATTTTACACTTCCTGTGGATCCAACATTGTCATCATGAATAAATCTAGTGCTAATAAACCTCCTATCATTTGACAACTTGAATATTGTAGTTACCACACAAATTATCAAGCTCTATTTATGTCTAAAAGAACTTGGCCTGATCTTTTAGCATTAGCATGCAGAGTAGTCTCCATGATATTATCTTATCATATAATGACTCCAAAAATCTCACAGAGATGAATGGTGATAACATAATTCCAGAAAGTTGCCACTCTATATGTAGAAATATATTGGCAATAAAAACCAGTCACTGTGTGCCTTTCCCCAGTAGGGGATCTCTCACTTTTCTTTGATTTTTAAAGGCTTCAGATCAATAACTGGAGTGACATTATTAACAGCTCCCTCAGCACCTTGGCCAGCGCTAATATTAAATCCATTACACCTTCTGTTTGACATTTGCAGTACAGCAGAAAGTGCTGTAGATACAGTCCCACTGTCTGGGGACTGAGGTTGGATGTGGGGTTAGTTAGATGGTTTCCCTTGCCTGACTTCTAAATTCAGTTCATTGATAGGAAACTTAAACCAATACCAAAAAAAAAAAAAAAAAAAATCAGAGAACCATCCCCTCTTAACCCAACACTATACTAGCTGGAAAATAGTGCACCTATAAAACTATACTTACATCTCCTATCTACACAGCTCTGGAAATACAATATTGATTTGATCCTCAGATACATTTTTACCTTCTGTATTGTTATTCCTAATCATTTTTCTTTTAATTATATCATGTATTATGAAAATTGTCTAATGAATGCAGAGGAATGGATTCCTGCAGATATGGGGGCTGATCGAATTTCCCATAGTGCAGGAGCATACGTAGAAAATACAGATTATTTCTATTCAGGTAGGCACACAACTGCTTCCGTTTCGCTTGCCTTTAAAATACTCAGGACATCGTAGAGTAGGTGTAACAGCATAAAGATCATACAGCTAACCATCATTATCTTAACCTCCTGTAACAGTCTAGATGTGCTGAAACTATAGACAGAACTCAGTCCACTTTCCCTGCAGACAACCGATGGTTAACCATGTGGCTGTAGTCTTTTCACCAAGAGTACTGTCTCATACATTTTGCTAACTTGTCTAAACTTGGGTACAGTGCTGTGAGCTTGCACCCATTCAATGGGCAGCGAAATCTCTGGTCCTGGCTGAATTCTCTCCCAAGCATGACCCGGGTATGTTACTCCTGACAGTGGTCTTATGGCTAGGAGTTGATTGTTAGTTAGAAGGAAACAGACCCCTGGAGACAGAAGGGAAATTCTATGTTAAAGTGAGGAACGTGACAGGGAAAGAGGCCTGTGAGGGTAAGTGAGAGAAAGCAGGCTATAGAGGCATGTATGTTATAGTTTTATTTTAGTCAAACAGAGAAAATCCCACCACGTAACTAGATACGTCTACGTATTTACAGCAACAAAATCTAGAAGGATATCCAGTATACAAGAACAGTGGTTGTTTTGGGGTAGGGGTAGGTAGGTCTTTATTCTTTGTTGTCTGCATTCTCGGAACTTTTTCACAATGGGCATGAATTTTATAACTGGAAAAATATCAAGGTATTTTAATAAGAAAAAGGAGGGAGTAAAACACAACAATTTGATGGCCCGACCTAAGGAATAGAAACTCTTTGCTTTCCAAACAGGGAGATTTTTCAAGTACCTCCAGGATTTCTTGAAAGAGCTGCTTTTCTGTTTATTAAGCATATAAAATATATGACACTGAAATTTATTTTTTTTTAAAAAGGATAAGGTTCATAATGCCAAGATTATAGCTAACTGTTAAGAGTGATGAAAAGATACAAACAGATCTACAAAAGCAAACTTAGCCATGTAAGCCTCATGTTCCAGAAGTTCCTCCCAGGCCCCCTCTATCCCCACTACCCCAAACCCCACAGGAGCAGAGGAAAGGCTGTGGACAGGACAGAGCAAGCCCTTCAGGAATGCTTAGATGAAGCCTTAAAGAGGCACCCTAGAACTTTTTAAAGTAGACACTTGTTTATTTCTCTTCTGCCTGCCTTAAACTTTCTCTAAAAGAAATATCATATTTATTAAACTATTAATGAATGTGCATACATATAAAATATTTATTTGGGTTTGCTGTCCCATCAACAGATTTTTTTTTTCCCTCATTACCTTGAGACTACTTTAAGACAAGACAGTCACAGGACTGGCAGTTCAAAGAAACAGAATTCCTATTATGGCACAGGATCACTGCCTCTTAGGCTGGTTTAGTCACTTATTTGCTTTTTATTATAATGCCAAATGTTATTTAGATTTCAGTCACTTAGTAATGCTACACTGAACACATCAGGGCTCCTGAAAAATTCCATACCTACTAGTCCCTTCATTTTCATAATCACCACATATTGATATCCATTTTCCAACCAAATTACACTACTATTTAAGCAAGAATCAGTGTTTTATCAGAGTTGAAAAGATTATGATGTAGTGAACAACAGTCTTCAAAAATGTTCTTTGGTGTTATTAAGAATTAGAAAATCTTGTTAAAATTCTTTCAGCTTTTAAGAAACATAAGCAGCTTTGGGATGTAGTGCCTGACATGGACTTTTAAAGTAATTCCCCTGGAGCAATGATCTGCGCGTGAAGATATTTAGTTAAAGGTAGCATCCTACACTGCCTTTCAGTATTTGAGCAGTCTATCTAATTGCCTTTTAAG
Source organism: Nanger dama (assembly GCA_917880005.1). NCBI lineage: Eukaryota > Metazoa > Chordata > Mammalia > Artiodactyla > Bovidae > Nanger > Nanger dama. Next base: position 13,391,180 of record CAKJTW010000038.1, read on the forward strand.
CCAAAGATTGCAAATAACCAACACTAGAGAATTTTAAAGCAAAGCCAGTTTAACAGTCTCTAATGGTGAGAAATACACTCTTCAGCAAGGAAGAGACAGTTCCTATGAGATTGTTGCTAACAAGCCCAAGTTGTTAAGGAATGTGCAAAGCAGAGTTTTCCATTATATCAGTTAGGGTGGCTGGGGGTGGGGAGGGGAAGAAACCCGGGTAAATTTTCAGTTACACTTTAAGGATAACTGACTGTCACTTTAAAGGAGTTAGTTATTTTTCTGATAGCCAGAATTAAAGGATGTTAAGTGAGACTGAACGAGATCAGCCTTGGGATTTCTTTGGAGGGAATGATGCTGAAGCTGAAATTCCAGTACTCTGGCCACCTCATGCGAACAGTTGACTCATTGGAAAAGACTCTGATGCTGGGAGGGATTGGGGGCAGAAGGAGAAGGGGACAACAGAGGATGAGATGGCTGGATGGCATCACTGACTCGATAGATGTGAGTCTGAGTGACCTCCTGGAGTTGGTGATGGACAGGGAGGCCTGGTGTGCTGCGATTCAGGGGGTCGCAAAGAGTCGGACACGACTGAGCGACTGAACTGAACTGAGACTGAAGCACATCCTAGTGCTTCAGCAGGCATGGGGTTTATCAGAGTTTTCATATTTAATCTTAAACCGGTTTGATTTGACTCTAATTTTGGATTTCCCAGTAGAATTGGTTTATAGGCTGTGGATTTTTTCCCCCCTCTTTTAAGGGACAAGTCACCCTTAACATGTGTTTAGGGGAGACATCAAGTTCAATATGAATCAACAGTGGGATCTGGTTGCCAATAGGACCTACCTACATCAACCCTGGACTGAATAACAGTACAGTAGCCTAAACTGAGAGAGGAGACAGTTCCTTTGCTTTGTACTGGTCACAATACATCTAGAGGCTCCACTCAGCTCTCAGAACCCTGTTTTTAGAGGGCCACCAACTAATGGAAGCACAGCCAGGAGGATGGCTAGGATGGTGAGGGTCTTAGCAACATGCCATTAAAATAATGCTTGCAGAATGAGGACAGTTTGACTTGAAAAGGAGTAGGAAGGAGGGAGAAAGAATTTGGTGAACCTGACGTTGTATATTTGAGAGGCTGTGAAGGGGAGGAAGGTGTCAATCTGAAATGTCCCAGAGGGCAGACCTGGGATGGGTCGGGGCAGGGTAGGAGAATTGCAGCAAAGTAGGTTGGCTTCATAGTAGGAATAACTTTCTATCAGAGCTGCTCACCAATGGAGTGGGAAGCCTTGTATGTTCCATAGATTCTTGTTAGGAATGAGTTTCAGCAGAGATTAGAAGAGCATCTGTTGGTTTTGCTGGAAAGGATGGTTGCATAAGTTGGAGGTTGGATTAAAGGACTGTTGAAGACTCTTGTGAACTTGAGGCTTTGTGATTCAGGGAAACGAAGCCCACTTTTTCAAGGTCTTTGTTGGGTTTATAAACTTGATCTCTTATGTACTGAGTGTTTTAAGAGTCATGATCAACTCTGGTTTCCCAGTGCAACTCCAGAATGGATTAGAAAACTATTTTCATGTACTGCTTCTCAAATATACCCAGATATGAACATTCCAATGACTAAAAAGCAGGCCCAGTGATCTCACTGACATTGTCTACAGTGAAGGCAGTGAGGTATGGTACAAGAGGATATGACTCCCTTTGACCTCTGGAACAAAATTATTTTTATCTTTAAATGGTAAGGAGTAGTCTTAAATACTCTTTTCTCATGGATGGGACTCACTGGAAAAGGAATGATCCCCAGTCAAAAGCTAGAAAATAATGCCCTAGAAGCTTCAGTTAACTTAAATGGGGAAACACACATTGATTCTAGAAAGACTTAAAATATTTCCCAAAGAGGTAAACATATATTTTCCCTTCTGTGTGAGCAAACATGCTGTGATTATTTCTGAGGAGATCAAATTATTTTCTTGGATGTGTGCAGAGTTATTTTAAGGTTAATCCAAAGGTAGGTGTTTTTTTTTTTTCCTTTTTCCTTATTCTCTTTCACAAAATGTTTTTGTTTTGTGAATCTGTTTTAAAACAACATATCAAGTAAAGTACAAACATCTTTAGAGGGCAAAAATAATTTCCCAAGTAAGCAAATAAAACTTTGCACTTCAAATCAGGCCTTGATTCATTAAAAATCTTAAACTTCTCATGAGAAAAATTAACATTTAAACCACTGCTGCTTGGCCAAGCACTCCACCACACAAGAATATGAAATATCTCCTCTAAAAAAGTACAAAAAGGACAAAACCACAAATGTGGAACTTCAATTAATTTAAAGCCCCAATCAGCAAAGAATAAATCCTTCGCAGATCTAATTACCAGCGCTCTCGGAAGACCCAGGCCGACCAGCCAATCTTCCCCGTGTTTGAACAGCTTGATGAACTAGGGGACTGATGGATATCAAGTCATTTTGTTTAATTTATAAATGGATTTTCCCCTAATACTTAAATTATCATCAGTACAACACAATGAAAATGGGAACATTCTGAATGCAAAGTCTATAAGAGTCCTGGAAGGAATCCCAATGAGGAATGTCACCTCTGTTCATTCCTCTATACAATTGATCTAATTAAATACTGAGGGTGGAAAGGCAGTTTAAAATGTAGCCATTTCTGTTTTCTTTTTAGCCTTAATTTATCTGTTCACATCTTTCAAGTACCTTTTGATGCTAAAAAAAAAAAAAAAGAAAAAGAAACTGAGATTTCTGCAAGCCCCTAATACCTTTAATTCTCCACAAGCTAATATTCAAAAGTCTTTGCCATCGATTTTGCTGAATAATAAATAAATGCATTACATTTAGCCATGGTAACAATGAAAGGCAGAGGGCTTTCCAAATCTGAACGTTTTCCCTCCATTAATTTGAAAAAGAATCTAAAGGAACTGGTACCTTCTGTGCATTTTGTTCACCTGAAATTAGATCTCTGGATTATACTTATTAAAATGTCTTCTTATTTTCAAATCTCTTCCTTACTTAATTACCGCCCAGGACAGAAAGCTGCATGGAATTGTTAAATACCATTAGAGCTATTTGTAGTCTCTTCACATTGGCAACTTGAGTGCAATCATTGGCAAAGGTCCTGCCCACCAACCCTCATGTTGGGATCGCAAGTCCCACCTGGCTCGGGGGTCTCCGACTGGGAGGAGGAAGATGCTGAGCTGGCTCCATCTTCAGCGGTACCCTGTGAGAGGAGACCCCGCCCAGGCGGGAGCTTCATGCCCAGCTGTTCTGCCATCTCCACGTGGTCCCCGGGGTGGACATAGTCAAAGACACTGCTGCCTGTCAGCTCCACCTAGAGGGGAAGGGGAAGAGTGGAGAAGAAAGTTGTCACAGGCTTTTCATTTTCAAATCTAGCCCCCACTGCGATTCAGCTTCTGAGCAGGAAAGGAAATCTATGAAGCCTCTAAAACAGTTCTTGTCCTGAGTCTTTACCCTCACATGCTTAAGGATTCTTGAAATTGAAAGTTGTTGTTGTTATTGGTTTTTACCCCCACACATATTTATTCAGCATGTTTAGCCTAGTTTTTTTCTCATACACTGTTGTTTGCATAAAGCCCAAACATTCTGTGAAATGAGGATGAGTCTGCCTGAGTTCAGCTGTTTTACTCACGCACCACCAAATACTTGCATGTTTGGTGTCAACTGGATGACTGACTGAATTCCACTGTTTTCTTATTGAAAAGTTTGAGCTTTGTATAGAAACAGCCAGAGATAGCCAAAGAGGATTTTCCTTAAAATACACAGAGTTCCAGGATGCATATTTATACACATTGGCTTATTTCTATGTAAATTTAAATGGAAGAAGTGCTGCTTACAAATATATGCAAAGGCCTAATGTTTTCATCAAATATTACTCATTAGCTCTGTAATCATATGGAGAATTTTCCATGCAAAAGAGGTCAGCTGGGGTCTGAAGCAGCCATTTTTTTTTCTGCTGTTATCAGCGTGTTTTGCCTTCAGTCTAATAAAATACATGGTACAAATCTCCTTGAGGGCTTTAAAGAAAAAGTTTTATTTTGTATACTCTTTGTAGGAGGCTGACACGAAAGGCAGAGAATGAATATCAAAGATTGGAAGAGGGCCAGCCTGGAATGGAAGCATACTGCTTGCTTACTGCAGTGCTGTCTGGGGTATGTGCTGTCTAAGGGGGGCAGAAGTCGCTGCTAAGGACTGGCCTTACCTCTGTACCCTTCTGATGCTACTACTCTTACTTCTTCCAAGAATAGCAATAATGGTCCTAAAATGATGTAGTTGGTTATAGGTACTGTGACAGCGAGAGATGTGTTAGCAGCAGAACAAGAAAAAGCTCTTTCCCGGGTCACTAATGGCTTTCCTGTTCCTCTGGAGTTTAATGGTCTCAGGCCAGCTATGATGCACCGCAGAAACTGCCAGAAGTTCAGACTGTCGCTAGTTTCTTGGTGGATGTTTACCTAGACTGTTTCCTACCTCACTCGCCTTTCCTGGATCATTTGCAGCATCCTTCCAAATTCCCTCTGAGTGCCTGCCCTCTTTTTCCTGCCAAAAAGGAAGACTGTGCTGGTGGTGGGCATATTGTCACAGAGAGCGGAATGCTCAGAGCAGTTATGATCCCCAGAACTCCAAGCCCTGGTAAAATGACCACATCGAACTCCCAGACGCCATCTGATTAAACTCTTACCAGTCGACACATCTTCAACATCTATCAACTAACAGAAGTAGAGCCAGAAAAATGGGAGGCTAAATTCAGTTTGGTTAATAGCTATTCCTGAAACAGGCGCGCATAACTTTTACCGAAAATGAGGTACTTTCTCTTTGCTATTAAATTACACTCTCCTGTATTACCCGACTCCTGACTCTATCATTTTACAATAATGATTCCCTCCATTTTGATACTGTTACAGAGCATAAATCAGGATTCATAAGTGAGCGGTTCCTACCCTCTGGGAGGGAGGGATTACATGGAAATAATCCCTTTAATGTGCGCCTTGCCTCTAAGCATTTCACACAGCAATAAATGGGTAAACTGACTTTGAGCAATTAAGAAATTAAATGAAACTAATAAAATGTGTGCTGTAATAGTTCTTGATGGTGATTTCGTTTGGGGATTAGCGAGTGCGAGGGAGTCACGCATTTTGCGTGGAGTCCAATCGCAGCACTTTAATAGCTATTTCTGTCACTTTCTCAAACTCTGATTCCTTCCTGAATACCGCAGTGTGCCTGTTGGCATAGACCAGATTGTGATAAGATGACAACACAGGTGGGAGATGGAAGAGATTTTTTTTTAGGGGTGCTGGGTCTTGAATATTCATGGGAGCCAGTCATATGGTGAGGAAGCACAGCCCGCTGTCTCCACAGCGTGGTTTACTTAGATGTGCAGTTGCTTTCTTTCCCAAGCATAGCACATCCAGAGCCAGACTCAGTCACAATAGGTAGTATTCCGTTATGACACAGGGAAGACTCTCCTTCAGTCTCTTGGGGTCTGTGACAGGGTCGCATCCTCAGTGCCAGGCCCTCCACCTTATATTATGCTTTGGGGTATCCTGGTAGAGAAGTCTGACCCTGTCATAGTCTTCATGGTACAGGGATAAAGGCCACACAGTATAGGGGCAAGCATAAAATAGCTGGAGTTATAAATTGACTTGGAGAGCAGAATCTTTTCCTCCTCTGCTGTGTGACCTCAGACAACTCACTTAACCTCTCTGAGCTTCAGTTTCCTGTTCTGCAAGTGGCAGTCTTGCTGCTCTGCAGGACTCTGGGGAAGGGGAAGTACCACTTGCATTGTATTCCGCATGGATGGCACCACTGTGGAATGGTGCAACACAGTGGCCTGAGCTCTGGGATGGAAACAAGACTTACTTTACCTGCCTCACAGCCTAAGTTCGAAAATCCGATGAAACCACGCAGAGGAAATTGCCTTGTGAAAGAAATGAGCACTACCAAATGCCTGCTCTTGTTGCTGCTGTTTGGTGGATAAGAATGGATGGCAGGCACATATATTCCTGTGCAACTGTGATGAGGAATTGTTTAGGGTGTGCGTGGTCACTTTGGAACATCTCTATTCAGCAGAGGGTACAGACAGTGTGCTCTGAGCCTCGACTATAGCAATAACAATGTTAGCAACTACCTACCACTACATGCGTGTACCTTTCATACTTTCTTTGACTAATTCTCATAACAATCTGTTGAACTGGTATGATGGTTCCTATTTTATAAAAGAAGAATTCGAATATACAAAAGGCCAGTCATTGGTTAAAGGCGGCTTGACTCAACCTATCACTTCTCTGGTAGCACCTCTGCAGTCAGAGCGGCTGAGCAGGGACAACTGAGCTCCTCTGTCCTGTAGCCTTTTATTTAGGAGAAAACACTGGGTGGAGGGAGGAGGCTGAGGAGCAAGCAGACTGGCAATCCCCTGGGCTAAGGATGCTCTGCCATTGGACTCTTGGGCCAAAAGAAGGCACGAAAGCAGGTGTACTAAACTGAAGTAGATGTGGGTAGATGGAAGTCTACTTATATACAGGCCTTGAGTCATCATTATCATCACATCTGTCTATCACTTTCAACATTTCTCATAGTGTTTTCATTTCACTTAATTAGATTTTAGGGCTGGAAGAGACCTGAAAGACATCTAAATCTGCTGATACCTCCCTTATTTAATAGGGGAAAACTTCACAGTTTTGAGAAGTTCAAGTGCTTATTCAAGTTTACCCAGGTGTTTAGTGGGCAAGCTATATAAACCCTTATTGGCTCACTCATTTTTTTTTTTAAACTAAACCCTTGTGTGACTTGTTTCTCTCTCTTATGAAGATTGCCTTGGTAAGACGGACTTGGAACTCACCTGCCACTAAATTATGTGCCTCAAAATAGACTGCAGAAACTAAGACTAGGAATTTTTTACTTGATGAGCAGATGTTACTTTGTTGTGTGCTTGAAGCAGAAAAAAAATTAACAGGGCTTCTATCCTATATTACTATAGTTAGGTACTCCAGATTTCCAGTTACCAACTCTTCAAAATTTTTGTCCACTGACAACTGGGACTAGTGCCTTATACATAGTAGGTCAATCACAAATGTTTGCTGAATGAATAAAACATGGATATTTAGGCTTTAAAAATTTGCTATATTTGTGCTTGATTTGGACGTTTAGGTTGGTTCCTTTTATTATTTTTGGTATTATTATTATAACATTTTCTATTCTAAAGTGAATTACAATATAGCATCCGAATATACTCTTTCCCTCCAAATTTCTGCCATACATATTGAGACCTATAACTTTTTCTGTAGAAGCCAACTGAGTTTAGCTAAAGATAGGATTTTTTTTCTTTATATTAAAAAAAATTATTGGAGGATAATTGCTTTACAATGTGTTGGTTTCTGCTGTACAACAATGTGAATCAGACATAATTATATGTATATCTCCTCTCCCTCTTGAGTGTCCCTCCAACTCCCTCCATCCCACCCCCTCTAGGTCATTATAGAGTGCCATGCTGGCTCCCTGTGTTTTACAGTGGCTTCCCACTAGCTGTGTATTTTACAGATAGTAGCATGTATATGGGGCTTCCCCGTGGCTCAGTGGTAAGGGAATCTGCCTGCAGTGCAGGAGACATGGATTTGATCCCTGGGTCGGGAAGATCCCCTGGAGGAGGGCATGGCAACCCATTCCAGTTTTCTTGCCTGGGGAATCCCATAGACAGAGGAGCCTGGCGGGCTACCGTCCATGGGGTCGCAAAGAGTTGGACACGACTGAAATGACTTAGCGCGCATGCGGTGTGTATGTCAATGCTACTTTCTCGATTCATCCCATCCTCTCCTTCACCAGCTCTGTTCATGAGTTCATTTCCTATGTCTGTGTCTCCATTCCTTCCCTATAGATAGGCTCATCAGTACCGTTTTTCTAGATTCCATATATGTACTCTAATATACTATATTTTTCTTTTTCTGACTTATGACGATAGAATTTTATAAGTGCTGAGAAAGAGCAGGATTCAAGGAACTTTGAAAGATAATAAGGTCATCTTTTATAATTTCTTCCCCTGTCTATGACAGAACTGTGGTTAGTTGGCTAGTTCATTTGTTCCTTATCTGACTTTTCACAAACTTTCATAAAAATTTATTTCTTAATTATCTCTTCAAATCACCAATAGTAGAAATTAAGAAATTCCACTTTAAACTGGTTATTAGTCCTATCTTTGATCTATATTCTGACCTACATAGTGGAATGGTATAGCATTTTTCCCCTAATACTGTGTTCTTCTGGTTGGTACAAACATGAGAACCTCTTCATTTTATAGTAAATTCAGTCATTTTATATGGTAATATAAAAAAAAATGAGCAAACATATTCTGTTTATTAAACCTAAGGCACAGATCCATGCAAAATGGAATTGTTGCCCTAGCACAAGAAGAGAATTTGCTCACTTGGTCCACCTAGCTGAGTGACTCTAAAATAAAAATTCCTCTCCCTGTTTGCTTAGTGTGTTAGAAGACAGCTGAGATTGTATATGGGGCTGGAGATAGGTGATGAGTAATAAGCACTCATATCCAGAAACAGCTTTGTTGCAACTCCTTTCTCTCTGCCTTTCCCCACTCAAAGCTACCAAAGTTCCTCCAGGATAAGCCATGGCCACTAGCGCCATCACGCACAAGGGTATAATCAAGCTAAACCAGCTGGCCTTCCTCAAATTTATTTCACATTCTATTAGCTTGCATGCAGTGTGCACACTAGACACAGTTGATTTGGTACCTCTGAAGTTTCTTGGAAAAAAAAATGTAAATATATTATACAGTGGTTTGTGTTGACTTTTCCAGGTCGGGTCATTATCCCCCTGCTGGTGGATAGGATAGGGGACTAATTTGTCTTTTTCCTACATCAAGCGAGCCAAGTCAATAGCCTTTGCCTGGCCCCCTGGGGTGAGCAAATACTTTTAACTACAGCAATGTACCAACAGTGCAAATCAGTGAATTCATAACTCCTTTGATTGAAAGGGTTTGCCACAAATGAGGAGCAGGCAGCAATGCTGCTAGTCATCTTCATATTGGAATAACTTAAGAGGATAGGTACTTTGATAAAACAAGATGATAAAACTGATTTCTTTCTTTCAATATATTTCAGTCTTAGGAATCATACAAAGTTCATTCTTAGCATGTAAAAAAGGTCATCAAATATGCCGTTTAAGGTGGAATTTCTTAGATCATTTGGAAGATGATACTCTTTTTGGGTAGATTTCTTGAGGGCATTAAGATTACTGAGGAGACTCAAGGTACTACTGGTTAAGCCCTTTATCAGGAGTCCTTTGCAGCCAGGCCTGTTTCCACAGAGGACACCTGCTGTATTTGGATAGAAGGTCATGCCTGAGAGAGGACTGTGTTAGTGGCAAGTGGTTTGGAAACCTAACTGCCAGGAGATTCTGAGATCATGGTTAGAAAATCCTGACCCAGGACAAGACAGGAATTCTATCTCGCCTCAGCAAATTAGGATTTGTAGGGCTTTTTGGGCGGGGGGGAGGGGGTGGTCACATTTATATTATTGAGAGATAACAAAGTGATAAAAGAATAAAATATAATAAGATGTGATAACTTGATTAGCATAGGTTTTCTTAGGATTTACTGGTATCTTAATGCCATCTTCATAACTTCTTACGTGTTGCAGAAACTCTACTGAATATTTATGAACTGTTTTGACAGAAACTTGATGTTCTTTACAGCTCTGTCTCATTCTATGTATTTGCTGACTTATCTGAAGAAAAACACATAAAAGCATTGGGTCTGTTACAGAAATACGTGTATAAATTAGTAGAACAAGAAGAAAGAAAGATTCTATATCAGAACGATGAGGCAGAATGAAAAATTCTCCCAATGTCATCAAATAAGAAATGAATCCACTCTCTGCTCACAGATATGTTAACAGAGCCTTCCCTTAGAAGAATCTGAGCTAAAAGATACCATACCATGTGTTTATTTTATCTTCAGAAATAAGCATTTCAACTCCCGTGGGACTCAGTCAGGCCAAGTTCTTTTCTTTTTTTCTATGTTTCTATATTGTATTTTCTATAACCCTTGGAGTACCTGACCTGAGAATGTGCAGCGACAGTATCCAGAGAGAATACTGGATAACCAGTTCTGAACCTTGATTAACAAGTGTCAGAAGATACTTTGAGTGGACTTAGTTCCCAGAGAGGAAATGGGAAAAGGCAGGCTGTTGAAGAAATGCAACAAAGAAGAAATAAGGAACAAATGGCAGGTACAGATTCAAATGTCTGGGCAGTTAGTTGGAGCAGGTCCGCCTCCATGGCGATCACTACTGATCGTTGAATAGATCAGGCAACAATCAACACTAATTGCTACATTTTCAGAAGTGTTGGACGGGTCATTCCAGAGACTCGGAATCCAATCGAGCATATTTAAGTACTTCTAGAAGTATTCTATGTACAAAACAGATCCAGACTTTGAAGTATTCCCCACCCCTATATTTTTCTTTTCTGTTGAAGAAATAAATTATATGCTGAATTTCATTTTTTCTTGTAATCATGGTTCAGGTATTTCTCCATCACCTCACATTATGGAAGCACTAGTTTTAGAATGGTTTTAATATGTCAATATCCTTTTCCTTTCAATGAGAGACACTAGTTAAAAGAACTTAGAAAATGCTGTAATACTGAGGGGACATTACATTACATGCACGAGTCCTGGGATTTGTGAAAGTGACTAAATCAAGAAATTGTAAAACCTTGTTTTACAAGGTTCCTATAGTTTTGAAGTTTCAAAATGTCTGTAGGGGAGAAAAGGCCAACTTTATATTATTTATCACAGTGCTGGAAAGAAAAAGGATGTAATTGGAGGTTACATCATTGTAAAAAGTGAAATAATGCCAAGAAATAAGCATCAGCAATCTTAAAAGTGACTGAAGTCAAATCTCCCCTCTCTGAAGATCAAATGAATAGTAAGATGTCACTTTCAAAGCTTCTTCATTATGTTGGTGGTAAGGAGAGCAATCAACATAAAATACTTGATATTAGCATAGTTAATCCATTATCCTCAAATTTTACATGGTTCAATATTTGTCGTTTAAATCTGGATACACACTGAGATGCATGATATGCATAGCCAGACTTCAGTATCAATATATCTCAATTTTTGTTTGTTTTTGTTATTCTCAGAGTGAATTTTATCTACCGTTTTCTTTCTTTCTTTTTTTGGTCATGGGAGAAAGAAAAGTAGAAAATGCTTGTAAATTTAAATTGAAATTTGAATCTTTCCCTGAGTCTGAACAGCCCTTTTATTTTAAAACAAGGTAAATGGATAAGGAAAGCAATAATAATTACAGAGTTGACTTTTCCATTTGCTTTTTGAAAGTTATACAGGTTATTTAATTTTTTTCTAGTTGCACTATAATATAGTTTATATGACTAAAACTTTAAGATTGTCTAGAATACACAAATAATAATATACACAAGTAATAATTGTAAAAATACACAGCATGTGTTAGTCACTCAGTCATGTCTGATTCTTTGCAACCCCATGGACTGTGGCCTGCCAGGCTCCTCTGTCCATGGAGTTCTCCAGGCAAGAACACTGGAGTGGGTTGCCATTTTCTTCTCCAAACAAAATACACACAAATAATACAATTAATCTTTCCTGATAGTTTTTAAAGGGGTTATCCTATGATACTTTGCCGACAAAGGTAGATATAGTCAAAGCTATGGTTTTTCCAGTAGTCATGTATGGATGTGAGAGTTGGACCATAAAGAGGGCTGAGCACTGAAGAACTGATGCTTTTGATATGTGGTGTTGGAAAAGGCTCTTCAGAGTTGCTAGGACGGCAAGAAGGTCAAGCCAGACAATCCTAAAAATAGTCAACCCTGAATATTCATTGGAAGGACTGATGCTGAAGCTGAAGCTCCAATACTTTGGCCACCTGATATGAAGAGCCAACTCACTGGAAAAGACCCTGATGCTGGGAAAGACTGAGGGCAGGAGGAGAAGGGGACAACAGAGGACGAGATGGTTGGATGGCATCACTGACTCAATGGACATGAGTTTGAGCAAGCTAGATGGACAGAGAAGCCTGGCATGCTGCAGTCCATGGGGTCCCAAAGAGTCAGATATGACTGAGCAACTGAACAAAAATCCTGTGGAAGAAGATTAGTTACATCAACCATCAACAGGAGCTAAGTCACAGGGTTTAAGTGATGCCATTGAGAGAAAAACAAAAATTAATATCATTTGAGAAAAGTTTAACAAATTTAATGCAGTCATACATCTCAAGAGAAATTTATATTTAAGAGAATGCAAAAGAAGAATCGTGTTCAACTAGCATCTTGCTTTTTCAGACTGAAGCATTATGTGAATGTCAGAGTTTCCATAAATGACTCTCCTCCTCCTTGTCACTGTGAGGGTCTTGAAAAATCTCATCCAAGAAAATAAAAAACTGTGCCAAAATATTTTAGCTACTGGAGAAAGTGCATGCTTGGCCCATGTCAAGAAATTAATTTTGGAGTTAATAAACCAATGAAGAAAACAAGGGAAAATAAAATTCTCCATGCTGTGAGCAATTCCTGACCCTCCTAGAACCTTTCCTATTGATATGTTTTAGCACATCTTGGGAACTTCCTGAATGCCATGTAGGCACTGTGAATCTAGTGTCTAATTTATTCCTAGTGAATTACCATAAGAAAAAGGACTAATGGACTTCTATCTTACTTTGGTTGTTATAACTACCAGCTGTGGTAGTGTTTGAGGTTCTTTTCTATGAAACAAGTCAATACTCTGAGCATTCTCTAAGTGCTATTTTAAAGGAATAAGTTAAATTCACAACTGTTTAATAACAGACAGAGTTAGTCTTGTTAGAATAGGGAATGTAAATAGAACTGGCAAGTAGAGAAATGAGTCAAGAGACATGAGTTGTTCCAGAGGCTAAACTGTGGCTCTGTGTTTAAGACACTGGAGTAGGGAGTCTGGGGGTGGTGGGAAGAGTAGACTGCTTTGAAAATTTGATCAATCCTATGCTCTGTTTCACCAAACAAATGGTATGATAACATATACATAATTTGGCATTTTATGTCAGGGGTTTCAGACACCCCAGCACTTAATCCATAACTATTCACTAGAGCTGTGTCGTTCATGGCCACCTTTGGCTATTGAATGACTAGTCGCTGGAAGGGGCTAGTCTGAATTAGAAGGTTTTAGCCTTGATGCAATAAGTAAAATAAGGCAAAACATATTATTAATTACATATTAAAATGATATTTTGGGTATATGGGAATAAATAAAATTATTATACTATTAAAATCAATCCCACTAGTTTGTATTTACTTTTTAAAATGTGGCTACTAATACTAGAAAATTTAAAATTACATACGTAGTTTGCAATCTATTTCTATTGGGCAGTGCTGCCCTAGAACCACAGAATTCCTGGAGTAGCAGAAGAATAAGTAGCAGAATATCAAAGAGGATATTAAAGAGGAGAGAGATGCAAGGAAAAACAAAAAACAGAAATAGAGGGATGGCTTTAGAATAAAAGGACCAAACTTTTAGATTTAATCTACAATTTAAAAGACTTTAGTCAACCAAATATTTATCAGTCATTTGCTCTCTGTACATTTTGAATAGTAGCACTGGTGTGGATGGGTCCAGAGGTGGCTGGGAGCCTGAGGTGTCTGAGAAAACAACTCCCATGCTGACTCCACATGGATAGAATGAGAAGGGACAGGGACTTTGCTGAGAAAATGGGGGCAATCTGAGACACAACAGGGTTCTAACTACACTGGAGCTTACGGGGCAGAGGTGGTGTGCTACACTACTCACGGGTTAAACCTAGGATGGTGGAATAAACTCTTAAGTGATTTATTTTGACCCTAAGGAGGTGGATTTATGCTAGTGTTCATTAGATATATATATATTATTAATTGGGCTGCGCCAAGTGTTAGTTGCAGCATGTGGGATCTAGTTCCTGACCAGGGATCAAACCTGTGCCCCCTGAATTGGGAATGTGGAGTCTTAACCACTGGACCATGAGGGTAGTCCCTAAATATTTTAAAATACTTTTTGCATACTTTTAAAATACCGAAGAACAGTTTCAATAAATCGCTTATAAGAAAAGTCCTATCTTATTTTTCTGCTCAGGTCTGTATCTCAGAGACTGTTTTTTCCCATAGATGTAGGCTGAGATAACTGCCACACTTTAAATTAACTTCTTGGCCCACATACTGAAGCCCTGGGTCTAAGATTCTCATCTCATTTGGATGGTTTTTTGTTTCCCATGGGCGTGCACAAAACCCACGGTACAAATTGCAATTTTTAATCTAGCTCTCGCCTTCTCCAAAGAGACTTTAGGAGGTTTGTTTTCTTTGTACATGATCTTGCATCTAGCAACAGAGGCATTACCCAGCTTCTCTTTCTAGGACGGGCAGAAAGGACTCAAGATGAGGATCAGCTAGGCTAAAGCTGGGCAACCACAAAACCCCAAAACCACAGATGTCCCATGCACATTTTCACATCATCTACTGATAGCTCAGTAAATGCAAGACTCTCTCAAAGTTTTGCTCTAGGTTGTGACTCAACAGTCAGTTATAATAAACATGACTTTCAGATGAGAAGCATTGTTACATTGGAAATTAGCCCAAGAAATCACCTGTGGTGTGGTGCTTTACTGATTTTAACTCAATTTGCCAATCCAGTTATAGGCTTTCCATATAGTTATCAAAACCTTCAATACTATACCCCATCAGTTTTACCATACCCCATCAGTTTTGCTTTAAAAACCAACAGAAGAACAAAAACTACATCTTAGTTGAGAAAGGTTGGGGGTGGGTGGGAAGAGAGGGGCGAAAACTTATCAAAAGTAAAATTGGATTAAGAGTCAATCAAAGTCCAACTGTGAATTTATCATTTCAATGAATTTCAATGAATGGTTTAAAATCTGTTTGATATCTATTTGAAAATGAATATGTAATAATATAGACATAGCTCTTTTTCAAAGCTAGTATTGTCAGATGTATTCTGAGCATTATAATTCATGAACAGGGTAGATGACTATTTGAAAAGTATTAAAATGAGCTGACTTTTCAATACAAGTGTCTTCACAATAAGTTTTTCTATTCTGGGCAATTCAGAAATGTAGACAATTGTGCTAGAAAAATAATATGTATTGTAATATTCATTGTACAGTAGTAGTGTAGTAAGTGGCAATTCTGGACATTACAAGAGACACAAGGATTATTTTCTGTGATTGCACAGAGAATACTTGGATTTCTTGTGAAGCTTTTGCATTGGAAATGAGATTCATCAGTCTGATCGGGGCAGGGTTAGAGCCCTTAGCAACATGCTTATTTTGTAGAAGGTCACTCAATAATAACTTCCTCTGCCCTCCAAGCTTATTAAGACTGACTGGCATATATTAATGAAAACACCTGATTCTCCAACCATAAAACCCAGACAAAGACTTTATTTTAATATTAAGGAAGGAACCCTTAATTAGCAGGGTTTCAAAAATGTCAGCTTCTTCTATTAGCTGTTCTGGCCCATCAAAGCCATAATCCCTACTGTCAAATTTCATCACATGATAGACAGTTTGCCGGCTGTCTTTTTTTTTTTTTTTTTTTTTTACTGATCATACTGACTGAAGCTTTAAAAAAATTTTTTATTTTGCCATCACATTTAACAACTCATTGTGCATTTGCCTGTTACACTCTTGATTTTACTGCTTTCAAAGAGTCTTAGCAGCACATGTCAACTCAAAAGGTTAGGGGGGCACTGCAGAAACACAAGTATTACATGTCAATACATATGCATTCTTAGACGTGTAATTAAGGACTCCTGGAAGACCTGGGCTTGCTTATATTGA
Organism: Nanger dama; assembly: GCA_917880005.1. Classification (NCBI taxonomy): domain Eukaryota; kingdom Metazoa; phylum Chordata; class Mammalia; order Artiodactyla; family Bovidae; genus Nanger; species Nanger dama. The sequence continues at coordinate 13,407,029 of CAKJTW010000038.1, forward strand.
TTGCCTTCCTGAGTATGTAAATTTGCCGTCCGGAAAACACAGACAAATAAAACAGTCTCATAGATAATTTCCCATTTTTGATGTGTCAAGGAGAAGGGAGCAAACTCTGAGAAGACCTCCCCCCCGCCCGATTTTTAAAATAAACATTTATCCCTATTAACCCTTAGCATACCTGACTGTTGCAAAGAATTCACTACAGCATCTACGGCTTTGCCTTGCCCTTCAGAAACAAGAAAAAAAACAAAAACAAAAAACCCAGCAGGACAGAATAAATACATAGCTCTTAAAGTATTTGTGTTTTAATCTGATTCAAAACATTTACTGTTGATTAAATCCTTTTGCAAACTGAAAATTTCATACTATCCATACCAAGAGGAAGACAAATACGAATGATAAAATAAAAACAAAGATGACTCAAGGATTTTGTGGGCAACTTTTGTGAGGACTCAACTGTGACTCTTTCTTTATCCATGAAGAACATGAAAGCTTCAAGGGTAATCTTTCAGTGTTTAGGAATAAGTTATGACAGATAAGAGCTGGAGAACCAACTGATACAAATGGCTTTGACCTGGTAGACGTAACTGCTAGAGACTGGTAAGCTCTGAACCATTCTTTTCGATGAGAATCAGGAATTCATCAGAGGATGCAATGTGTTTTCTGAGTTCACCCTTTTGGCACCGCTGAAGTCTTGGGCCAGCTGCATCCCTTTTTGTTAGCACCCAGGTATTTATTTTCCCTCTTTTACTTTAACATTTTTCCTTTTAGACTCTAGGACAGAAAGGCTATCCTTCTTGTAATTTTGCACATCCTTTGCTTATCTTATCCATTTCTTCCATGGGGAACAACCCAACTCCTCTGAGCCCCAGGAGAGCTGCCTGGCAGGAGCCGGGGTGATCTCAAGCCCCCATGCAACATGCTCAGATGTTCTCATTTAGTGCTGCTCACTTGGCTCTTTATACCTGGGAGGAAATCTTTGTGTTTCTACCATTGACCATCCCTTCCATTCTCTCAGGATCTACTGTATTGTCTCAACAATGCAACATAATCATGGACAGAAAACAAAGCCAAGTAATCCCAATTTTAAGTCACTTATGAGTCTTTATTGCTCTCCAGTGATAATGTTTCCTACGATGAAATAAACATTGTATAAGGTGTGTTTTTCTGGTTGAACTTGCAGCTAGCCCTTCCACACTATTTAATGGCTAAGGGTGACTGTGCACAAGTACTCTAAGTCTCTTGTTCTGATTTTAATTATACCACTTAGAAATGAAGTTTTGTTTTTAAGAGTGAGATGTCTGCTTTTTCTGCTGAACATTTAAAAAGGCACCTCTTAGGACAGCCTGACAAACAAGGGGCATTTCTTGGACTAGAAACATTTAATTAGTTATTTGGGATAGGCAGGTCCAGTTTTACGGATAAAAGTACAGACTAAGTGGGCTATGTTCCAGAAGGGTTTCTAATATTTACTTTTAGGTAATCCTAATGGAGAGAACTGGTTATAAATACAGACTCTAGAGGCAGATGACCTGGAATCGAAACTAGAAGCCCTTTTAGCAAGTACTCTACATTTTCCTTAACTACAAATCGTAAAGATAATAATGGTGACCCACATTACTGTTGTTAAAATTAAAGAAGATAGTGCATGTAGTGTGCCAAACAAAGCGCAGAGCATATATTTTGTGATCAGCGAATATAACTGTATATTTTTACAAACTCAACTTTTATTATAGTGCTTCACAATGTTGTATTAGTTTCTACTCTCTAGCAAAGTGAATCAGTTATACATATCCACATATCCCCTCTTTTGGATTTCCTTCCCATTTAGGTCACCACAGAGCACTGAGCAGAGTTTACTGCACTATACTGTATGTTCTCATTAGCTCTCTATTTTATACACAATATGAATGGTGTATACCTGTCAGTTCCACTCTCCCAATTCCTCCCACCCTGCCTTCACTCTTGGTTAGCCACACATTTGTTCTCTATGTCTGTGTCTCTATTTCTACTTTGCAAATAAGATCACCTATACCATTTTTCTAGATTTCACATATATGTATTAATATGTAACATTTGTTTCACTTTCTGACCTACTTCACTCTGTATAACACACTCTAGGTAACTGTACATTAAGCCACTGGCTTGTAAACTTTCTGAAGGCAGAAGCCATATGTGTCTAATTTACTGCTACAATCCCTGGTACCTGGTAGGGGTTCTATACCTATTAATCAAATGAATGAATAAATGGGCAAGTGAATAAATGAATGCCATTATAATTTTATTGAGAAATGAGCTGATCCAGAAGGGCGTGATAACTGTTCGAGGTTCCAGAGTAATAAGGTGGCTTGTTAATCCCTCCATTCATTAAATTAATAGAAATACAGGTTTGGGCTCTTCAATCTGATCTTCTGGAATTTACAATCAAAAGTGTAGCACAGCCACTATGATCTCAACAAAATCACCAGGTTTGATTCAGAAGCACACTAATAAACTGCAGCACGTGGGAATGATCTTAAGTCTCATGTTAAACAGGAAGGTAGGTACACTAGATCTTTCTGGGTTCATGGATCCTTTGAAACTTATGGTCTCCTTCCTCAGCTTTTCCCTGAAACAGCAGATAACTTGAAGGAATTCACAGATTTTTGGAGCCCACTCTGGACCCCAGGTGAAGAAGTCTCTGGGATTCTTCTGAGACATCACACTATTACTTTCCAGCTATAGCAACTCATTGAATGTTTTCATTGCTATTGGTCTTTCAAAAAGAGTTAGCTTGAAAAACAGTATTTTATTGTTAAAAGTTGTGTGAAAACCACAGTCCTAGACTTGTTGCCAAACTATAGTACTCAGGGGGTATATGAAACCAGTTTCCAAAACAGAAAAGGACAGAAAAAAGGAGATACTATAATGTAAAAGGCACAATAAGAACTACTGGTTTAAATAAGCCTGGGAAGCTAAAGTATAATTTTCTTACCCCCTCTGCTGTCACCACTGATTCTTGGAATGAGAGTAGACACTTTTTTTCTCTCTCCATTTTTTTAACTTGTTATCTTTAAGAGACAGTCTTTGCTTCTTATGACAATAGACGATGCTTTAGAAAACACAGGCAAAATAATCTAAGTACATAAAAATTCCTTCAGTTTATACAGTGTCCTATGTAAGAATGGAAGCCTCAGAGGTGACAGAAATAGTGACAAAGGAGCTCATGCAAGGCTTGCTGACCTTTTAGGTTGCTAAACAGAAGCAGTGTAGCTGGCATCCCAGAAATGGATACTTAAGATCTGTAGCGACTTTGAGGAATATGCACTTGGAGTAAGAGGTAATATTAATAGCTGGTTGGAAAAGTCAGTATTTCACCTCCTGCAGTCAACTTGACATCCCTGATCTGGAATGGGGTGTTAGGCACTAAGATGCAGGTTCCCCCGACTCTCCACTGTAAAGGAAATGCTATTATCTTTTTACATAATGCATATAATTAATGCTTGTGTATTTGGATAATTCTATGTGAAAAATGATTCTGTGGAGACCATACTTGCTGTTAGCAGCCAGATTAGTGTTGAATCACTAAGAACTGGGCCTAGGGAGGTATTAATGTGAAGAGAGATGAAATATGTACTGACTTCCTCCTTCTTGCCCCTTTTTTCTTAAAACAATTTAGTGTGTGCCATAGAAAAATAGTTTCTAACCAATTTTCATTTTTATTCTTAAAAATGGTATACTTGTAGAGGAAATGGAAATTAGTTTTTCCAGGAACTGAAGGAAACTAACACCCTTCTATTTGGCTATTTGCAAAGAAAGGCAACGCCAAAGAATGCTCAAACTACCGCACAACTGCAGTCACCTCACACGCTAGTAAAGTAATGCTCAAAATTCTCCAAGCCAGGCTTCAGCAGTACGTGAACCGTGAACTTCTTGATGTTCAAGCTGGTTTTAGAAAAGGCAGAGGAACCAGAGATCAAATTGCCAACATCCGCTGGATCATGGAAAATACAAGAGAGTTCCAGAAAAATATCTACTTCTGCTTTATTGACTATGTCAAAGCCTTTGACTGTGTGGATCACAATAAACTGTGGAAAATTCTGAGAGAGATGGGAATACCAGACCACCTGCCCTGCCTCTTGAGAAATCTGTATGCAGGCCAGGAAGCAACAGTTAAAACTGGACATGGAACAACAGACTGGTTCCAAACAGGAAAAGGAGTATGTCGAGGCTGTATATTGTCACCTCGCTTATTTAACTTCTATGCAGAGTACATCATGAGAAACGCTAGACTGGAAGAAACACAAGCTGGAATCAAGATTGCCGGGAGAAATATCAGTAACCTCAGATATGCAGATGACACCACCCTTATGGCAGAAAGTGAAGAAGAACTAAAAAGCCTCTTGATGAAGGTGAAAGAGGAGAGTGAAAAAGTTGGCTTAAAGCTCAACATTCAGAAAATGAAGATCATGGCATCTGGTCCCATCACTTCATGGGAAATAGATGGGGAAACAGTGGAAACAGTGTCAGACTTTATCTTTTGGGGGCTCCAAAATCACTGCAGATGGTGACTGCAGCCATGAAATTAAAAGATGCTTACTCCTTGGAAGAAAAGTTATGACCAACCTAGATAGCATATTCAAAAGCAGAGATATTACTTTGCCAACTAATGTCTGTCTAGTCAAGGCTATGGTTTTTCCAGTGGTCATGTATGGATGTGAGAGTTGGACTGTGAAGAAGGCTGAGTGCCAAAGAATTGATGCGTTTGAACTGTGGTGTTGGAGAAGACTCTTGAGAGTCCCTTGGACTGCAAGGAGATCCAACCAGTCCATTCTAAAGGAGATCAGCCCTGGGATTTCTTTGGAAGGAATGATGCTAAAGCTGAAACTCCAGTACTTGGCCACCTCATGCGAAGAGTTGACTCATTGGAAAAGACTCTGATGCTGGGAGGGATTGGAGACAGAAGGAGAAGGGGATGACAGAGGAAGAGATGGCTGGATGGCATCACTGGCTCAAAGGATGTGAGTCTGAGTGAACTCCGAGAGTTGGTGATGGACAGGGAGGCCTGGTGTGCTGCGATTCATGGGGTCACAAAGAGTCAGAGATGACTGAGCGACTGAACTAAACTGAGACCTTTTTAGAATGCAAACTTCTTGTAGAATGTGGGCTTCTATTTTTTATTAAATGTAGTTGATTTACAATGTTATGCTACTTTCTGTTATACAACAAAGTGATTCACAATATATATATGCTTGAAAAAATTCTTTTCCATTATAGTTTATTATAGGATATTGAGTATAGTTTCTTGCGCTATACAGTAGGACTCTGTTGTCTATCCATTCTATATATAAGGGTTTGTGTCTGCTAATTCCAAACTCCCACTCCATCCCCGCCCCATTTGGTAGCCAAAAGCCTGTTCTCTACGTCTGTGAGTCTGTGTCTGTTTTGTAGCGAGGATCATTTGTGTCATATTTTAAATTCCACAGATAAGTGATGTCATACCATATTCATCTTTCTCTTTCTGACCTACTTCACTTGGTATAATTATCTCTAAGTCCATCCATGTTGCTGCAAATGGCATTATTTCATTCTTTATGACTGAGTACTATTCCGTGGTATATACGTACCAAGTATTCTTTATTCATTCATCTGTTGATGGATGTTGAGATTTTTTTTCCTTATCTTGGCAGCTGAATAGAACTGATATAAACATTGAGGTGCACGTGTGTTTTTGAATTATAGTTTTGTCTGGATATATGCCCAGAAGTGGGATTACTAGATTACAAGGCAACTCTATTTTCAGTTCTCTGGGGAATCTCTATACTGTTTTCCACACTGGTTCACCAACTTGCATTCCCACCAACAGTGTGGGAGGGTTCCCTTTTCTTAGAATGCAGACTTCTTTATGTCTGGATGGTAGTAATATCTTATTCATTTTTAGAGTTCCCAAGATACCTAGCAGTGTGCTCCAACAATATTTGTTGATTTGATTAAATGAATGATCTCAAAATGCTTTCTCTTCCATTGCCTCTCTCCTCCCTGGACTCCTGGGTTGTGATTGGTAGGTCAGCCTGTGCCCTGGGAGGCAGAACCCTGGGGGCTGCTAGAGTCTCACAACCAGGGTGGGAAACTGGTTCTGCCTCCCATGTCGGGGCTCTGCTTTGTTCGAGACACGGCTTTGACTACTTTGGAAAGGGCAAGGTTTGAATCCCTGCTGTGTCAATTTCTGTGTGACTCTGAAGAGTTACTCAACCTTGTTTAGTCTCTATTTTCTCACCTGTAAAATGGAGATTTTACGGCTTACTCTTCGGGCTGTTGAGATGAATCAAATCATGTGCTTAGCCTATAATGAGCAGTTAATAAATGGTAGCTATAATAAAAACAACAATATTTATTTTTACCCATCTGTACTCTTTTGCCCTGAATCAGATTGGTAAGAGAAACCACTATTTGCCACACGGTTAGTACGGTATTTGACAAATTATTTAGAAATTCCCCAAACTGCTAATCTTATGTTTTCAGTGTATCTCAACTGCAATCTCCTTCAAGTACATCCAGTTGTGAAAACAGTCTGATTAAGCAGTGGGAATATGATATGCTTATTTTTGGCCTTATTAACATAGCAGTACAACTAGGGACAGAGCAGGGATGGGGCAGAACCATCCAGTGAGAACACCCTTGGCCTCAGAAGGTAGACTGTATTCTCAGGAAGGGGTCTCATAATTTATTCTTGCTGAGTGAAGGGAAAGAGGTAATATTTATTTTCAAACACCTAGAAAACTGGACGCAAAAGGCAGCTCTTTTATCCCAGTCTGTGTGTTTTTGAGACCATGGGGTGAAATGTTGAGACTGGCTACCTTGGAGAAGCACAAGGAGGATTAAATAGGGACCCTTTGAAGCTTTGCGCTCTTCAAAAAGGCAGCTACAGAAAAAGCAAAAGCCAGACAACAGTAACGAAGCAAAGAAACAAAATGGAAAAAGGATTCCTCTGGTTTCATGAGTCACCTGCATCCTTTTCCAGGTTGTGAATCTCTCTGGTTCTACTGCGTTTGCATGATTTCTAGTAATATAAGCACAGCTCTTGCTCAATCACTGTGTTTTAGTCAGATCTTTGGATTTTCACATATTAAGACAAGAATATTGTAAGTGTGCTATTAAGTGTTTATATGGATTTCCTTCCACCAGTTGGCAGGAGGCACATCCACCCTTTTGCTTAGACGAGTTCACAAAGACACATGCACACATGCACACTTAGATTTATCTGAGGAAAGCAAAAGAGGTGAGTTGACTTGCTATAAAACAGATAATGCAAAATGAAATAAAGGTATAGGAAAAAGAGCTGTGTTCTTTTTTATTTGATATTATTTTTTAAAGCTGAACTGGCTTCAGGATGTATTCGGGAAAATTCAGACCCAGACCTGAGATAAGAAAAGAATACTTTGCAGACAGCCAGGAGACCTGGGTTCCAGGCTCAGCTCTGAGGTTAACTCATGGTATGACTCTGTGTGTGTGTGTGTGTGTGTGTGTGTGTGTGTGTGTGTGTGTGTGTGTGTGTGTGTGTGTGTGTGTGTGTGTGTGTGTGTGTGTGTGTGTGTGTGTGTGTGTGTGTGTGTGTGTGTGTGTGTGTGTGTGTGTGTGTGTGTGTGTGTGTGTGTGTGTGTGTGTGTGTGTGTGTGTGAGCTCTGAGGTTAACTCATGGTATGACTCTGTGTGTGTGTGTGTGTGTGTGTGTGTGTGTGTGTGTGTGTGTGTAGGTATTAATTCCCTCTAGGTTCTGTATGTCCATGTATAGAAAGAAGTGACCGAATGAAAAAATAGTAGTCTATCTATTCTGCTTCTTTGAACTTTATCTTCCTCATCTCTGAAATGGAATCATTGTGTTGACCTTATCAAGTGTTTTGTGGACTAAATAAGATTTCGTGTGTAAATCACCCATGGCATGTTGAGCAGAGCATGTGTCCTCAGAAAGTTCTAGTCTTCTTCCTTTCTCCCATTTTAAGTTTCCTTCCATTTAGAACACTTTAGGGTAATCTGAAATGTGTCATGCTCTTCATTAGCATAGTTATCAAATAAAGCTGTGATTGCAAGGGATACACCTGGTCTCCATCCCTGTGAGTGACTTGGCTCATGATTTTTAGAATCCAGGGTCAAACCGACTCTCATCTTTTCAGTGCTGAAAGAAGCCCCATATAAATCATTTGAAATATAAATATTTATTCATCAACAGTTGGTGAGTCAGCAGCATGGTGTGGTGTGTACACATTTTGATAGCAGATGGTTTGTATTTTTAAGCTTAAAAACAATAAAGACAAAGGTACTGTCTAAGTACTGTCTAAAAGTTTAAATGCCCTTTTATTGTTGGAACATGGCTTCACTTAGAACTGTAAAGCCCAAATCTTCGGGAATTAAAAAACAAAAACCTAACCATCCCTTCATTTTTTTTTTTTTTTTCACCATTAGGAAAGGTTATGACATCAAAGGTGTAGCTGCACTCCCAGAGGGAGGATGGACATTTGTCTAAAATGCAAAGAAGATTTTAACATTGGCAAATTCAGGGCCGATGTAGCAGAATTAACACGATGTCAATTTTTCTTTGTGTCTGTAACAATTTCCTATTATCCTGATAAGTGGCTAGCCATTTCACTTCTTTTATTGATATAGCTGTGAAAAAGAATTAGATTTCAACACTTATGTAACTGAGATTAATTGATTGGATTATTAATTAAATATTCCATTAAATTTTCTTTAAAAAAAAAGTGGCATAGTATTGTGGATTCCCTAAGGTTTTTTCCCCTAACCCATGGAAGAATAAACAAGGAAATGCATAACTAAACATTGTATCTTATCTTGTGAGAGATAATTAAGCAAGCAGATGCAGTGCTATGTAGAAAATTTACTCACTGTTGGCTGTCTTACAAGACTATACATATCCCGTACAAGGTGAAGAGACTTATCTCCTTTGTGAACAATCCACAGAAATCGGTGAGCTACTAGGAAAATTATTTGGGTGTCACACAGCTAGGCACATCTATGTCTACACACAATAACCGCCTGTTTTTGTTGGGAATGAAATGGTTTACCTAAAACTTCCAATCGTGCAGTGTTTCAGGGATCTGTGGAAAAATAAAAACAGCAAGTGGCCTTTCAGGTAACCCATAATTAAAAGTAATTTTGAGCTGTCTTTTCAGGGAACCTACCCAGGGGAAGTATTTGCTACCTGTTTGACCTTCACGATTGAGAGTCCTTGGCGGTGTCAACGACCCTCTGAACTGAATTCAAAACTAATCTCTGACAGAAAAAGAGAAACAGAATTCATGCAAATCATATTAATTCCAACATTTCCCCAGTGAGCTGGGTATAAACTACAGCCTAATTAAATATTTTTTAACGATGTGAGTAATTTTTGCCAAGGGGCGGATTCAGGGGAAAATTTAATATGAGATCACAAAAGCTGTTCCCAGCGTTGATTCTGTAAATTAATGACTATCTGCCTTATGATAAAAACATGCTGCCAAGAATGAAAATGAAGTCGGCAAAGCGTGCTCTATTTGTCTAACAACCAAATATACAGAATGCAAAACTTTAAAGGCAATGGGAAATTTCCACTGTGTTTGTCCAATAGATTCAGGATAAAGATGCACCATGCTGACAACCCAATAAGCAGCTTTTAGGCTCTGTCAGCAATATGGGGCCATTTTTAGGTAGTCATTGTCAGGGTCCAAGGACATATTTTAAAGCAGCTAGTTAGTTAAACAATTATATGCAACTCATCTCCAAAAGAGATTTGAGGTGGTTCACAGCAAGAGACACATGCCCTGCAACATGAAAGCCAAAGGGAGGGTCAGAAATCCAGCGAGAGCAAGTACTCAATTATTTGGTACAAATGTGGCCAGCATTACCGCTCCGTGGATTCCTTCCTCAGACTGACCATTTCCACACCCCATCTTGATCCTCAGGGCAGTTCATTCTGGAAAGCTGAATTGGATTGCTGTCCAAGGTCATGGGGGTGAAAAATGGTGGTGAATACAGCAATCAAGGGGATGAAGTCAGCACAGCCTGGGCAGCTTACTGCATCTAACTCTATAAATGGCAGTAGACAAAGGCTGGCCTGGTAGATAAGCCTGTTCTTGTCTGCTGAGGACCAATCTGAGAAGGGAGCCTCTTCCCTTGTCTTCAAACTCCTGTTCTTAGGAAACAGTTTGACAAAAAAGCAACTTGGCATATGTTGCAGAAAAGCAAGGCATGGCGCCTGCATCTGAGCCAGGGAACAGTCCCTAATCTCACTTCGCTTTGTGAGGGCAACCTGCTTCTAATGACTCCTGTGGTTAACACCCAGAAGTTGCCGGCAGTCCCCTGTGACGGATGACTTGGGCTCTGCTGGACCCCGGTCATTAGGCCAGCCCATCACAAGGGTTTCAGGAGCTGTATTTATTGAAATTTCTGTCGGTGCCCAGCGATGGAGATTGAATTTACAGTCTTTCAATTAGAAGGTCATCTGTGCTAACTAGTGCACCACTGCCTCATTATAATCATAAAATTAGTGAGAAAAGACTGGCATGAGTAATATGGAGATGCCAGTTTCGAAGGTGAATAGGTACTACTTGCTGGGTTACAGCCGCAGGGACTGCAAATGCATATTCTCTGTCAGTAAATATTCTTGCGTCCAGCAAAGAGGAGTCCTTAAAACCTGTTATGACAAACTGCAAGGAATGGGAGATAATTTTATGAGAATACAGTAAAATACACTTAATGACTATATTTACTGAAATAGATGTTTTTCCTATTCACACACAAATTTTCCTTGCAGATGAAACACGAATAAAAGTCTCATGAAGATCTCCAAAGCTTAGCTTTTGATCTTTAACCATTTTTGGTTAAAGAGTTGAGCAGTAGTAAACAATTCATTCCCTGGTGGCTCAGATGGTAAAGCGTCTGCCTACAATGCGGGAGACCCGGGTTCAATCCCTGGGCTGGGAAGCTCTCCTGGAGAAGGCAATGGCAACCCAGTCCAGTACTCTAGCCTGGAAAATCCCATGGATGGAGGAGCCTGGTAGGCTACAGTCCATGGGGTCGCAGAGTCAGACACAACTGAGCGACTTCACTTTCAAACAATTCAAAATGAGACAAATACAGTGTGGGGAGGGCTGAGACATAGGCTGTCTCGTGGCCAGCTGTCGGAAGAGGCTGCCATGACCAACCTCATCACTTTAAAATAACTGTTCTGAGGTGGATGTTGTCAACTGGGGGGCTACTTAATTAGTATTCTTGTGTACTAGAAAAGTGAAAGTGAAAAATATATGTATTTTCCAGAAAATACATTTATCAGTGCTGTTATATCGGTTTTCTCATCTAGTTCTCATAAGGACAATGTGAGAAGGGGTTATTATCCTTAATGCACAGAAGAGGCAGCAGAGGTGGGAAGACAAAGCACAATTCTGCTGTCACCTGGGAGTAAACGACAGATTTGGGCTAAAGACCCAGATCTGATCTCAAAGGTCATACTCGTTTCCTGACAGAATCTGTGGTCCAGTCCTGTTAAATTAACTGAAATGATGTTTATTTAAAAAAAATATTTTAATTGATTGATGATTGCTTTACAATATTGGTTGATTTCTGTCATACATCAACATGAATTAACCATAGGTGTACATATGTCCCCTCCCTCTTGAATCTTCCTCCCACCTCCTGCCCATTCCCACCCTTCTAGGTTATTACAGAACCCCAGTTTGAGTTCCCTGAGTCATACAGCAAATTCCCATTGGCTGTCTACTTTGTTTGTTAGTAAACATGCTTCCATGCTACTCTCTCCATTCATCTCACCCTCTCCTTCCTCCTCCACCCGCCCTTGTCCATAAGTCTCTTCTCTATGTCTGCATCTCCACTGTGGCTCTGTGAACAGGTTCATCAGTACCATCCTTCTAGATTCCATATATATGCATTAATATACAATATTTGTTTTTCTCTTTATGACTTACTCTGTGTGATAGGCTGTAGGTCCATCCACCTCATTAGAACTGACTTAAATGCATTCCTTTTTATGGCTGAGTAGTATTCCATTGTATATATGTACACAGCTGCTTTGTCCATTCATCTGGAGGTGGTGCTTATTTTAAGTACATCTCAATTTCCCTAACCTGAGGAGGGAGTTTTGAGGGTTTTTTTTTTTTTTTTTTTAAATATGAACTTAATTTAAGGAACTGGATCCAGGGAGCAAAGAATGCTTTAGCTGAATTCAGTAGCCACTGCCCATCCAGTCCAGGCGAGGTGTGGTCTGTCCGAGATGTGAGGGTGCTAGGATGACTAGGACAGACTGAGGAATGATCACATAGCAGAGGCAGCCAGCAGCCAGCCCCCATCGTGGGGGCTAAAATTGTGCTCTGAGGGGAGGCAGAAAGATGGTGGTGCCATCCTGCACTCGGGCAAAGAGAACAATGACAAGGCATTGTAGTGTAGACTGTGGAAGGTGTGATGATTTCTGCACAGGTTCTGGCCTTGGGAATAGAGTCAAAAGAGGCAGAGAGATGGGTGCAGGCTGGCTTAGAAAGAAGGAGAGTGGCAGCGGTCTTGCCCAGCTTCTTTGGCATTCCTCTTTCTTGCATTTTTTACCCAAGTCTCACTCCCTCCCTTTCTTCCTCTCTTTTTGTTCCACATGGCAGGGGCCTGGCAGCAAGGAGCCAGCACATAGAGAGAGGAAGAAAGGGAATGATTTTCTCCATCCTGAGTCCCCTGGGAAAGGACTGGCCATCTAACAGCGGGGGCAGGCAGATCGTCAGGAGATTTCCTTTATTCTGCAGCCTGAGTGCAAGGGCCTTGCAGAGGGCTGTGCTCAGAGGAGGGGGAGATCAGAGGTGAAAGCGATGAGTACTGTGCACGTGGAACAGTGACAGATCACTTGTAACAAATGCCGGATGACCCTCCAAAGCTCGCGTGCACCAGAGCCTCCCTCTAATTAAAGATAATCCAGAATCATCATGCTTAATTATTTTCAGAGGTTTCTCTGAGGTGGTTTTTGTTTTTTTTTTTTTTTTGGTCTCACTTGGGATGAGGGGCATGTCTAGTCAAAACAGGCAGACACTGATTTACATCCAGGAAACAAACTTCAGGAGCCAGGCTCCATCTTGCTTCAGCAGCATCTCAACGGTGTTCTCTCTCTAGGCAGCCAGGATTCCAGGTCCATCTTCCATGTCTCCTGCTTGGGTTAACGTAGGATATTCCTTACCTGCAATAAGGTAAGGAATTACCTTACTTATCCTTACCTCTGTTCTCTTCTAATAAGTTGCTGCTGTTAAAATCTGTAGCAGTTTATTTTGCTTGCAGAGGTTTCTTAAAGTGAGGTCTGAAGATCACCTGTTTGTGGGTGGAAAAATGCAGAACCGTATGGCTTTCTTAAGTCAGGATGTGTTGGGATGGAGGCAAGAAATCTGCATTAAATTTTTTTCTCTTTTCTTAAATTGAAGTATAGTTGCTGTACAATTACATAAGTTATAGGTGTAATGATTCACAGTTTTTACACATTATATTCCATTTATAATTATTATGAAATATTGACTATGTTGTGTTGTACAGTATATCCTTGTAGCTTATTTTATACCTAATAGTTTGCACCTTTTTCTTCTACCCCTATCTTGTTCCTCCTCTCTTCCCTCTCCCCGCTGGTAACTGCTAATTTGTTCTCTGTGATATCTGTATCTGCTTAGACTCCACCTCTAAGTGATATCATATGGTATTTGTCTTTCTGACTTATTTCACACATCAGAATACCCTCCAAGTCCATCTAGGTTGTTGCAAAAGGAAAAATTTCTTTTTATGGCTGAGTAGTATTCCACTGTGTATGTTCATCCACTGCCATCCTCTTCATTCCTCTGTTGAACACTTAGCTTGCTTCCATATCTTGGCAATTGTAAATAATGCTGCTATGACTACTGGGGTGCATCCATCTTTTAGAATTTTTTTCAGATATATACTCAGGAGTAGAATTGCTGGGCCATATGGTAGTTCTATTTTTAGAGTCTTGTGAAACCTCCACACTGTTTTCCACAGTGGCTGCACCAATTTACATTCCCACTAGTGGCCAAGGGACCCCCCTTTCTGCACATCCTCACCAACATTTGTTATTTGTTGTATTTTTAATGATGGCCATTCTGACAGGTGTGAGGTGGTACCTCAACTGTGGTTTTGATTTGCATCTCCCTGATGATTAGTGATGTTGAACATCTTTTCATATGCCTGCTGGTCGTGTGCATTTTCTCTTTGGAAAAATGTCTGTTCAGTTCATCTGCCAGTTTTTTACCTGAGCTATTTTTTTGGATGTTGAGTTGTATGAGCTATTTATATATGTTGGATATTAATACCTTATTGGTCATATCATTTGCAAATATTTTCTTCCATTCAGTAGGTTACTTTTTGTTTTGTTGATGGTTTCCTTTGCTGTGCAAATATTTTTAAGTTCAATTACGTCCCATTTGTTTATTTCATTTTAAACAAGAATCCTATGGGGTTCATCTCCACATTAAGGTCTGAAAGACTCTGTTTGGGAGGCTTAAGCTTCGCCAGACAATTCTTCCTTTAAAGACTTGTACCTTGCTTCCTCTTGCCCTGGACATGGCACCAGCCCACTCAAATCTGGCTTCTTTGTCTGCCATCAGTCCACTTTGAACACCTCATCATTTCTGTTACTGTCCCAGTGCCCAGTTTGTCATCTTTTTTGTTGCACACAGTCTGTTTCTTAGACTCTTCTGATAGATTCTTGTTTCTTCCAAACCATCTCCCTCCCTTCTGTTGGTCTTTCTCCCCACCACATAACCACTGACATCAGTATATTTCCCCATTTCTTCTTATTGCTTACCACATAATTATTAAAATTTAGCTTATTTCTTCTACCTCATGAAACTTTCCTTACTCAAGGACTAAGAAATAAACTTCAAAGTATATCTGATATAATAAAAACCAATACAATAGCTTTCAGTGATGTTTGCAAAACAATTCTTTGGCCAAGACCTATAATAAAAATAACAGTGCCTATATCTCTATCTTGTTTTATACACTTACTACAACACCATGCTGCTGGAATCCCAGATATATTTAATTAGATTAGAGTTGCCCTGTACAACTCTCTCTGGCATAAGGCTGCTGGCTTTTCAATATCATTTTCTCTTGTGCTAGTTCTGTTGGCTGGTGGGGTGAAATCACCTTTTGAGGTGAGAACATGTGGCCACGTGTATGGAGACCATATATTTGCTCTGTTCAGGTGCTAATTCTGCACAGGTATTTACTGCTTCTTGGACAGGCAGTACACAGAGGTTCTCAGCATTTTGGGTGCTGCCTTTAGAGAGCCCCAAAGGAGTCATTACCTTTATAAGGTGCCTCTCTCCACTCCCCCAATTTTAACTTCATGGGAACCCAGCATTTTTCCAGGGTGAGTTTCTCCGCAGAGAAACCGTAAGGCAAGGGCACTCCCAGTTACCTCCTGTTCAGCTAGGATTTGGGGGCCGGCACAAGATCCTAGCATGCTCCTTGGCACCAGTGCTGTGTACACAATTTAGAGGAAATTCAGAGCAGAGGCAATGGCAGTTGAGATTCTAGAGGGTTTAATTTATGATGATGGACGATGAGGCTAAATAAAGGGTGCTTTGAAAAATGACCACTGAAGAGCAAAGCAGGATAACTGTCTTCCTACTTACAGGGGGATCATCTGAGGGTGCTGCTTCCCTTCTGAGCCTGGCTTCATTGCAAGTGCTGCTGCTAAGTTGCTTCAGTCGTGTCTGACTCTGTGCGACCCCATAGATGGCAGCCCACCAGTCTCCCCCGTCCCTGGGATTCTCCAGGCAAGAACACTGGAGTGGGTTGCCGGTTCCTTCTCCAATGCATGAAAGTGAAAAGTCAAAGTGAAGTCGCTCAGTCGTGTCCGACTCTTCGCGACCCCATGGAATGCAGCCTGCCAGGCTCCTCCGTCCATGGGATTTTCCAAGCAAGAACACTGGAGTCGGGTGCCATTGCCTTCTCCACGGCAAGTGCTGGGATGTGCTCAAATCTGTGCCAATCCAGAGGTAGAATCTCTTTGTGCTGTCCCCATACATGGACAGAGGAGTTTGGCTGGCTACAGCCATAGGGTCGCAAAGAGTCAGACACAACTGAAGCAGCTTAGCACACACGCATGAACCAAACTACGGGACTTTTTCAGCAGGTACAAAATACATACTCACTTGGAACTCTACCAACTGGGTCTTTAAAGATTGTTTTCACTTTGTACTGGATTTCCAAAAGCCTTCCTTTCTAGGAGTTTAATATTAAGAAACATGTTTTCATTGAAAATTGTTTTAAAACACTAAATAGGTTAGAGAGAGTTCATGCAGAAAGTATTTTCAAACAGCCATATGATTGGAAAAACATACACTTTTTTGTGTATGCAGTATTCCTTGGACCTACATTTTCAATGGCCCTAAAACTTACCTTCAGTTTGAAATTTGATGACATTCACAACAGAAAGCTGGTCACACCCATGATCTCAGTTTCAACTGTTTTTAGAGTTGGAAGATAGTCCTCAGATAAATTTACCTCTGTAAGTTTGCTTCCTGGTGGGTTCAGCAAAAGGGTCCTTTTCTTTCTATTCTCTATAGACTGTTAAGCCTTTTTTATAACCTGGGGGCAAAGTAAAACTGAGAGGACTGAGAAAAAGGGTAGCAGGGGAGGGAAGTAGGTTATCAGCGCATGGTCTTCAGTGACTGTAAATTAATGAACCCATCTTTCTTCTGAAGCCATGGAATTATTTTTTGAAGGTAATTTCAAAGGGAGTTAGCAAAGTATTTGTACAATGGGATTGTTGTTTAAATGGATATCTATCTATATAGGTTCAGTTATGTTTATCTTGGTATGTGAGTTTTAGAACTTAAAAAAAATAGCTTATGGAAGGAAAAAGCAGTGATGGCCAAAATCAACAATATAAGAACATATAAGACCTGGGGATGGAAAGGCAAGACTTTGATTCAGGACTGAGCTCACCCCACAGTGCTTCTGAGTCTGGCCTAAACCACAACTTGAAGGCATCCTTGACACGGTGAAATAACAATGTAGTGCCGAGTCAGAGGGCGAAATGTTCAGTATAAATAGGAGTTGTTTCATGCATTTAAAATTAAATTGGTTCAGGTGAAACAATTGGTGTTAATGAGATGGTAGTTCAGGAAAGAATAAAGACTTGATCATTCAATAGAATGACCAACAACTAGATCTTGGCTGCTTTCATTTGTTTTAGGGAAATATAGCAAGAAACAAAAGCCAGAATAAATGTATCAAGGACTGATCAAGTGACCCTAATATACTTCAAAGATGTTGATCTAAAGTATTACTAAAGGAAGTCTTCCTGTTTTCATGACCCTGACCTGATACAGGATTTTCCTTTCACTGTTTAGCCAGAAAAAGAGAATGTAGAGACTAAGAAGATATAATGTATTAAATGGGTTGACTGCATGAATCTCTTTACTGTGCTACTCTTTTGATGCATTCGAGAAGGATTCATGTTTTACAGGTACTTAAGACTATATAGTTCATTAAGCAAGTTAGTCTGTAGTCATTTATATCACATAGCTGGGCATAAGGCCATAAACATTGCCTCCATGAGAAAATAATACACTTCTATATCAGTTTGTTCAGCAACACCTTTTCCCCAAAAGTATTCAAGACTGTTACTGCAAGGACAGCTTATCCTGCAAAATAGCGTCCCCTTGTTGGCATCACAATGTATGGACGGGGATAGCAATAATCCTTTAGGATATGTAAACAGCTAGTATAACTGCAGGATCTGCTGCTGCTGTTGGATCCACACCTCTGCCTGAGTCCCTGTATCCACAGAGGTCACATGAATGCCATGAAAATACTAAAATGGTGATTTTATAAATAAGGCTATGCTCACATTTTTCTGTGCATCAGGATTTGCTAACATGTGAATAAGTGACTGAGTGGCTGGCGATGAGTACTGCCCTACTAGCCCAAAGGCATCAGAGACCACCTACAAAGACATTTCAACTTGTTCGAGGAGATATTTGGTAAGGAGGGAATGTAGTTATCATAGAATCTTCACGTTTTGACAATTTGATAAAGGAAGAGCTAGAACACTTCTTTAGTAAGAAATCTCTGTCTTATACAAGCCATGATTCACTAAGAGATCATGTGATTACATACAGCTTATTTCTATAGTTTATAATTACTCAAACATAAAGTACATAGAGAGTAGAAGGCAGAACTATTTTGATAACTTTAGTCAGATCAATCAGTCATTTGCACAGACATCCACTTAGCAGGCAAAATGAATGGCAAATATACAACAATTGTGGAGTTGAATAGTCTGACTCAAGACTATGGATAGACTGTTGGAGATCCAGCCTTAACTAATTTAAGAGAAGTTAAAGCTAAATCTAAAAGAGGTATTCTGATAGATGCATTTCCCCTACCCCCTTGTATATATATAACGATATTTACAAACTGAATAAAATGATGCCCATGATACAGGTAATTTTGTTTCTTTCTCCCTTCCTCTTTTTCTTCCTTTTTAATAAATGGAAAAGGACAGTTCTCCACTCTCGACTTGCCTGGCTGAATTCTATCTGTACTTTGTGCCTCAGCTGAAACTTTTTTTCCCCCAGAAAACTCTTAAGACTAGCTTAGTGCTTCCTCTTAGATGCCCTAATAGCATTTTCCCCTTTCCTTCACTGCACTAAACATATAAACATATACACACTTAACCGTTTTTTGGTACTTAACTTCCCTGAAAGCGTATGTATCGATATGTACACGTCATGAGGGCAGGCAATGTCCCTTCTTCTTTACTGCCACGTTTCTGGCTCTTCGTGGTATGATGGCCTACCATAATAAGGTCTGTTTAATGAATGAATGAACTTTCATTGGTCACCTGGCAAGCAAGGTGATCCAGCTCTGATCTTCCTTTGCTACACTCATGTTGATGCAATCTTTACAAATGATTGCTTTAAAAATTTTAAGACAGGAAAAATCTATAGAAAGTGTTCTGTTACAAAATGTAACTGTCATCATTGGAAATTTCACATGTCATAGGAAGTTAGCCCTTATCTACCAACTTTCAAGAACTTGATCTTGTTTAATAAGGTGAAAAATATCAACAAAATGGTACAAAAGCACATTGTGCCATTACAATATGCACTAAGTCTTTTTTTTTTTTTTAACCACGGCTGAATTCAGCAAGGTGCTAACTTACTTCAATGTGAATTACTAACTTCTAAAACTGGAATTCGAGTCACATGTTTTCATGTGGAGTTGGAGTTGATTTATATTACAATATTTGTGTGCTAAATGTGTATGCTTTTCAGTTCAAAGTCATGATGTTTTAAAAATCTTAAAGTTTCAAAAATCTGGAAAGAAAAAAGTAGCACACACTCCGAAGTACCAACAGGCAGAACCCTTGGATTCCTGGATCAAGAGGCTTTCCATTTCACCAAACTAGGGAAGGCCACTGTCCACCCTGAAGACAAGGAACATGTGCTCTCTGGGGAGAGGGAATATGTGCTCCAGTGGATCCTCTTCCTAGAGCTCCAACCATATAGATTCTTTGGTTCTGCTTGAAGAGAATTTAACTATTGCTTTAAATAACCCAACACAAAACGAGATGATAAATCCATCATTCTCATACAATATTCCAAAATGGATGTTTCACTGGTCACAATTTTTCCTTTATTTTGATGAATTAGATATTGACACATAGAGCCTGTGGGCTTTATCTTTAATGTGCATGGGAGTAATCTGTTGTCATGTTAATATGCAATTCCTGAATCTCAGAGATGCTCATTTAGTCATTAACGATGGAGCCATGAAGTCTCTGTAGGTTTTCAAAGTTCAGGCAGTTTTGAAAAACTGTCTTCCTTAAAACTGATCTTAAAAATCTAGGCCTTGCCTTTCAGGTAGTTGACAATCCTTGATATTTCTGAGCTTTTAGTCATTCATCTAGCATTTAGTCTTTCATCATTTTTCTGAAATGAGCATTTTCTTAAAAAAAAAAAAGTTTGGTACTTATCTCCATGAAGCAAAACAACAGCACTTAATAAAAGGACCTAGGCTGAGATGGAGAAGCTCTGTGTTGTATCTGTGTACCTAGCTAAGTGACTTAGGCAGGGTACTTACACCTCAGCATCCTCACACGTCAAATGAAGATGTCACTTCCTCTCCTGAACCCACTTCAGACTGATGCGATGAAGAAAATAAAAATGAACTGAGGCTAAGAGGACACCATAGAAACTTATCACAGCACTGGCTGGGCAGACGAGGAGGATAATGTGCCGCCCTGCTCTTGATGCAGGCCACGTTGCAATGCTTCAAGTTCAGACTATGTGAAAGTACCACTGGCCCAAACCATGCATTTCAGGCCATTACTTTTTCTGTGTGTGCCATACTTCTGAACATATGTTTCATGGCTCATTTACCAAAAGTTGAGAGATTGTAGTCAATGTTCAAGGAGTATGTCCACAGTTTCAATGGCAA